>JAMAGU010000041.1:0-47013 GCA_023626375.1 Talaromyces sp. PF30-5 | reverse complement strand
AATACTAAATTTATATCTCTATATAAGTATACTAAGTATTCTATAGATCTTAAAGAAGATATATATTCTCTATTTAAGATAGTCTATCCCTTATTAAGGATATAGTTAGAAGTATTAAGAGACTATCTTAAAAATAGTTTTATAAAGAGATAGATCTAAGCCTTCTAGAATAGTATAGGGATACTAATTCTATTTATATCTAAGATAGATAGAGACCTATATCTATATATAGACTATTAAGGACTTAATAAGATTATACTAAAGAATTAATATCCCTTACTATTTATATTAGAGTTAATTAATAGATTATTAGGAGCTAGTATCTATACTTAGTTAGATCTTATAAATATCTATTATTATATCCAAATTAAATATAGAGATAAATAGAAGATAGCTTTCTGGATATACTATAGATTATTCAAGTATAGGGTAATATCCTTTAGACTTACTAATATACTAGTAATATTCTAGGCCTATATTAATAGGGCACTTATCAACTTTATTAATATATTTATTATACTATACCTCAATAATATTTTAATTTTCTTACTAGACAAAACTATCTATATAACTTATATCTAAGAGATTTTATAGTATCTAAGAGAGTATAAGTTATATTATAAGATCTTAAAGTATAAGTTCTATACTTAGAAAGTCAAATTCTTAGGATTTATAGTTATTCTAGATAGAGTAGATATAAATCTAGAGAAGATTACTACTATTACTAAATAGCTAAGACCTTAGAATATATTTAATATATAGAGCTTTATAGGATTCTATAACTTCTATCGGAAGTTTATTAAATATTACTTAAAGATCGTAGCTTCTCTTTATAAATTAATATAAAGTCCTACTATCTATAAAAAGGGAAATAATAAGTAAACTTAGGAATTCTTCTAAACCCTTAAAATAGAGAAGTTATTTAAGAAGCTAAAGGCTTACTTTAAGGAAGTACTATTACTTATATACTTCGAAATTAGATATTAATTATTTATAGAGACTAATATATCTAGGGATATAATTACTATAACCCTTTTATAATTAATAAATAATAGCTATTACTATCTAGTTATATTCTTTTTAAGAAAGATAAAGGATATAGAGATTAACTATAAAACTTATAATAGAGAGCTTTTAGTAATTATTAAGGGATTTAGAGTTTATTGCTATTACCTTAAGGATTTATTAGATATCCGAGTAATATCTAACTATACCAATCTTAAGAGATTTATAAAGTAAACTATATAAAGTTATAGCTTATATTAAATAAGATAGGCTATAAAGCTTACTTCCTTTAATTTTACTATTAAATATTATATAGGAAGTTTGAATCTAGTAGATATACTAAGTTAGAGACCTGACTATATAAAAGAAGCCAAAGAATTTAAAAGAGAAAGTTAATCTTAGAAGAAATTATTCTCTAAGATCTAATAAAGCCTATTATAGAATCCCTATACTAATAAGATTAAGAGAGATAGTATCCTTACTATAATATATATATATAATATAAAGACTTATAGTAGATCTCTAAGTTATAAAGTTGTAAGAACCATATTGCTACGGGCTCGGAAGATAGATTGATATGACTAAGGGAGGCCTTCGAAGTAGGATATAGGATGAAAAAATGATATTTAAACTAATTACTGAAGAGCCTCTAAGGCTCCTTCGGCGATAGTTGATATTACTATGTACAGCTCAGCTGAGTCATGTATTGATTATATATTATTCTAGATAGGAATAGTAATATATTCGAAGATCAAAGAGTTAATATACTCTATCTTAATATAGGCTATAATATTATCTCCCCCCTTTATAGGCTTTATCCTAAAGCTATTTATTATACTTTCGATACTATATATTGCTATTTAAAGTATATATTATAGATAAAGTAGAGAGGAGTTCTCTGGATTCGGAGTATATTAATATACCTTCTTAAAGAAAAAGAGATATATATATAACTATTATTATAGATAAAGTAAGAAGAAGCTTTCTAAATTAAGAAGTATATTAGTTCTCTTTCGGAGGGAGGATATAATCCTATATAAATAAAGTATATCTCTAGGTATACTCCTTTAGAGGTAAATATATTATTAAGACTTCTTTATTTATCTCGAGGGATAGTAAAAGTATTATTCGAATATAAAATAGTATTTCGAAGTATAGTAATAGATACTTATCTATTATTCTTCGCTATAGCTACTATTACTACTTATCTATATATATCTCCTATAGCTCCTATTACTAGAATACCTACTATATTATAGTATACTTACTATATATAGAGCTATATAATACTCTTAGTATCCTATATTCCCAGTCCCTTAGGCTGGAAATATATAAGATATTCTACTAATTATATTAAATATTTAGTAGTGAGTTTCGAGAGATTTTATTAGATATATTCTGTTAATTAATATCTTTATAGATCGATTTAAGATTAGTAGTATAGACAAATACTATAGTCTTAGCTAGTATTAGAGCTACTAGTAAGATAGCTTATATTTCTATATACTAAAGTAGCCGGTAGTAACTATCTTATTAGATAAATCTAGATATTATCTCTACAGCTCCCCCTATATAGTCTATATCTAGTAGTAGTCCTATACTAGGTCCTATACTAGTTCCTATACTAGATCCTTTCGGACTACCTACTGGCCCTTATTACTCTCTATATATATATATTTAGAAGACTTTTAAGTTATTATATATTTATATTCTAACTATACTAAATATATTAAATATATACTATAGAGTACTTCTAAGGAGCTATATATAGTATATTATTATAGCTTAGTTATAGTACTATTTAGCTACTAAGATCTATATTATAGATTAGAGTTAATATTAGATATACCCCTAATATACTATTTTCTACTTAGTAGTCTTATCTATTATAATTACTACTATTATAAATATCCTTTATAGTATTTAAATTTAGTTTTAGACTATTACTAGGGCTTAGTACTAATTATAGTTAATATATTATTAAGTATTCTATAGCTTTATATATCTATATTATTAATCCTTCTACTATATTAGAACCTTATTTTTATAATATTAGCTATTTAATATTTATATATAATATATCTAGTATCTCCGGGACTTCTTAAGCTAGCTAATCTAAGAGTCCTATTTTAGTATTAAGTTAATTAGTTAAGGAGTTCTCTTTAACTTCTAGGGACGATCTCTTTAATACTTCTATACTTATATTAGTAAGTCTTTAGATTCTTTTCTTCTTTTTTTTAAGATTAAGACCCCTCTTAATTATTCCTAAGTATCTAATATCTTAGTATCTTCAAGATTAGTTTAAGACTTCTAGATATTATCTTTATAGATATAACCCTTCTAGTAAACTAGATACTAACTTTCCCTTCTATAAGCTCTATAACTTATAATATAATTAATAATAAACTTAGGTATCTTATTAACTTCTATTAGTACTAGTCTCTTATCTATTTCTAACTTCCTATAGACTAGTTTAAGGGATAATATATATTATATTAGATAGATATTCTAGAACTAGGGTATTAGAATAAGTTAGTAGGCTTATTTTCCGATTTTATATAATATTTAAAAAGGTCCGATTTAATAGTTATTAAGCTTTAAGTTTAGGTATTCCGAAGTAAGCTAGAAGGTACTTATCTAGACCTAGTTATTAATATTAAAGTTTATTTCTAATCTTTACTTATCTATAGAGAGCTTTATTTTCTATTTTATTTTTTTAAGTCTTTCTTTTAGTTTACTATATATCTCTTTTATTTCTTTAACTCTCTCCTCTATAGATATAGAGTATATTTTAGAAGGGTCTTTAATAGATAAGTAAAGTTTAAGTCTATAGCTAAATAGAGCTTTAGTAGATAATATTTTTAGTATAGAGTAAGTAGTTTGATTATATACGAATTATACTATAGATAACTATCGAGCCTAATTATCTTAATTCTAACTTATATAGCTATATAGATAATACTTAAGACTTTAGTTCTATTATTTTATCTATCTATCTATCTATAGATAAAATATAGTAGATAGTCTTTAGTATATTCTAAGTAAAAAATAGAAGTAACTCTAAAACTTACTTATAAAGAGATTCCCTCTATTACTAACTAAATTTAATAGTATTCCGATCTATAATATAAGTTAGTCTATAAGGAGTAAAGCTAATCTATAAACTTCGATATTCTTATAATATAGTATATAGATTATAAATTTTGTATATAGATTAATAAGTATAAGAATAGTATTATATACTATATCGTTCTATTTTAAAGATAGAAGTCCTATAATAAAGTCTATATTTATCTATTAAAGTAGACCTTCCGGAATAGGTAAGGGTTTAAGTAGACTATATTTAAGATATTAAGATATTATATTTCGCTAATAACTCTTATATTCCCTAATATAATCTTTAATTATACTTCCTATATTTTACTATATAAACTTCTATTTAATTAATTTAATAGTTCTCCTTATATAATAATACCTAGCCTAAGGATTATTATAGTAAATCTATATTATCTTATAAAAGAGTATTAGATCCTTTAGTAGATAAACCCTTCTATCCTTATAGAGTAGTCTATCTCTCTTTAAGATACTCTATAGTATATCCCTAATATATCTAAAGTCGCCTCTTTAGCTTATCCTATTATATAAAAGCTTTAGCTTCGGATCCTAGTCTTAGACCTTCTATACTAGCTCTATTAATAGCTTATTAAGATTATCCTTTAACAATAATTCTTCCCTTAAAATATCTACTACTTTAATTTAAATAGTAAAATAGTCCGGAATACTTATATTACTATTATCTAAATACTTATCTATAATCTCTTAAGAAGATTAATTATAGATTATAGAATCTTAAATATATTCTAAGACCTATATTAGCCTATCCGAAGTAGATCCTAAAGATATATCTTCTTCTACTTCACGACTCGGAGATCCGCTATAAATCTTTATACTATATATATATATTATAGTAAGAATACTATCTCTCTTAATCTTATTAATATAGGGATCTTATAATAGACTTTATCTAATCTTAGAGAATAACTTCTCTTAAGACTAACTTCCTCTCTTAAGCTCTTTAGCTTTCTTTATATAGTTAGATCTCTAACTTAGAGTATCCACTAGGTTCGAACTTCCTATATAATATTTAATAGTAAAATCAAAGGGAGTAAGTCTTATAGTCTATCTTACTTAATATAAGCTATAACTTTATATAGCTTACTTTATAAATCTCTTAAAATTAGTATAATTAGATATTACTTAGATATCTAGCGAGTCCTTAAAATAATAGTAATAAACTCTAAATCTCTTAATAATTACTAAAAGCTTTCTATTATAGATTTTATAGTTAATCTCTATATTCTTTATTTTCCTTAAAAAGAATATAACTAGATAGTAATAACTATTATCTATTAACTATAAAAGGGTTATAGTAATTACTCTTCTAGATATATTAGTCTCTATAAATAATCAATATCTAATTTCGAAGTATATAAGTAATAGTACTTCTTTAAAGTAAGCCTTTAGCTTCTTAAATAACTTCTCTACTTTAAAGATCTAAGAGAATCCTTAAGTTCGCTTATTACTTCCTTTTATATATATAGTAGGACCTTATATTAATTTATAGAGAGGAGCTATAATCTTTAAGTAATACTTAATAAACTTCTAATAGAAATTATAGAATCCTATAAAGCTTTATATATTAAATATACTACAAATAGCAATGACACGGTGAATTGGAGGCCAGAAACGGCGGCCTTTGACGCCGTTTTAAGCCGCCCGCTCACCGTGAGCGGTCTTGGCGTCACGTGTGCCAAAGGCCACGGCCTCACCATCTAATGCCACCCGAGCGTCCTGTTGGCTGTTCCTGGTGCCTGACCCATCGTTCCATGTCCATTCGTGCTGCAGCCGCCGCCGCAGGGTCCCATGTTCGCTCAAACTCCCAGTCAAGGTGGGAGGGGAGCCATTTTTGGCTCCCCTGTTGACCGTTCTGATTCTCTGAGTTTCCATAAATACCCCCAAGCATGGTCCCCGACCGGCAGTCCTCGCTCGCTTTCCAGCAACTTTCCAGCTCCAAGCCTGAGTTTCCAACAGATGACTCGTCCAATCTGAAATAATATCAGCCGCGACCGGTCCCCCTCTCGTGCTTCAGCTGGTCTTTGTAGTCCTCTTGCCGCCTCTGTCACACACTGTGCTCCGCTGCCATGCCTGCCTCTCCGTCCCCAGTTCCAGCTGACGACGAGAGCGACGCCAGCTCAGTTCTGCCAGATGTCTTCTCGAACAACGTCTCCGACTCTGATTCCTCCACCGCAGCTAGCGACTACGACACCAGCAGCGAATCCGAATCCGAGTCCGAGCTTGAGTCTGACGGTGAGTCTGACGATGAACTGGCACTGGATGATGAAGAGGAGCAACTTTCACCAGAACACTACCTTCGAGAGGCCGAGTCTCTCGATGTCTCCAAACTCCGACAGAAACGTTACAGCCCAAGAACTCAAGAGCGATTGGATGAGACGCAGGATTTTTGGGACAGGTAGGATACCACTAGAGTGACCCACTTACATGACCTGGTTCGCTGATTTCCTTTCCAGGTTCTGTCAAGGCACAAACCGTGATCCGGTGGAATGTCTGTCCTGGCTCTCTGATACAGAGGAGACAGTCCGCTTCCTTAAGGCCCTCTTCTCCTGGCGCTGTGACCAGCGACGGGGGAAGGATGGACGTCGCACCGCAGGAGTGAACAAAAAAAGCACACTCGACGCATTCTGGAAGTGGTGGCATCTGATATACACGGCCGAGGTTGGACACGGCCTCAGCAAGGATATCCAGGTCAAGGTCCGCGATGTAAGATCATGGTTGAGTTTCAGAGCCGGCATAGATTGTACCCCGCTGACGTTCCATAGGTGCTCGCGATAGTGGCCACGGAAAAAAAACTTTCCCTCAAAAAGCGCCCCAAAGCGACCATGTATGTCGAGGACGTGGCTGAATTCGCCCGAGTGATCCTGTCCACGACAGAAATGACTTTCCCTTGTGGCTGGTACCGGATCCAACTCCTCCTATTCTGCCAGCTGGCGGCTATCACCGGTAGTCGTCCCGGAGCGTTACTACAACTTCGCTTCCAGGATCTAAAGTTGACGTTAATCCGGGATCCGGATGGAGGACGCCCCAGACTTTTTATCTACTTGAGGCCAGAATTCACAAAGTCGTTTCTCGGCGAGAAAGAATCGTGAGAATATCCCCTTGAAAAGTCATTCCTTCTTCCTTCCTATCCTTCTTCAGTCACATCATTGTCTCCGCCATTTTGCTGATCATTTCAATTAGGAACACATTCCCGATCCCGGAAATTATCTTCGACCCTACCTTGATCCTCAGTCCTCATGTTTTCCTGCTGGGCATGCTATTTAGGATTGGCGCGTTTAAAAGTCTGTCCAAGGACGGCCCGGTGATGAACTGCCCAGAGAAATTATACAGTCTTCGGGTCCTCAGTGGACTTGGACAACAGGAATTGAAGCTCAAGGATGAAATCCTCGATCGACATGTTTTCTGTCACGCACTACGAGAACCGGACGGAATTCGGATAGCAGTGGAAAAGAGTCTTAATAAAGGATGGCTAAGCTACCGAATGAAACGAGGCGGCGAGATCACAGGCTTTGAAGAAGTCGCGAAGCCGTATTGCCTTCGATACGGCGCAGCGAAAGCATTTAATGATAGTCGTGAGTAACAAATTCCGCATTATATAACTAGGTGGCTAATGGAATCCCCCAATCAGCGGATGTATCGAATGAATTACAGAACGTCATGCTGCAGCATGCAAGTATTGACACCTTTGTTCGGCACTACAGCGTGGGTATTCATGTGGACGCTCAGGCAATTGTAAGGGGCCTGCCCGCCCAGAAGCAACTCATGCGGTTTGCCTGCTCAATGAGTCGGTCCATTGATCCTCGGAGACCATACCGGCTAGAGGACTCGAGCTGTATCAATGACATTCCTCATGTGCATTCCTTGGAAGAGAGGAAGCAGGCACGCTCACGGATCCGAGATGTCAAGAAGCGTACCTACGAAAATGCGCAGGCCGCATTTCAGCGGGAATTCGGCGATGATCCCCCGCAGAAGAGTCCTGCAACTCAGGGTTTCCGAAGAATTCACAAGCGGTGGAGAACTCAAAAGAAAAACGTGGAGAAATTGTGCCAGAAATACGATCGCGCAGAGGACCTGTTTCAGCACACAGTGAGGCAGTTGAGAAATGAGAAGAGAAGGCAAAAGCACCGCTTGATTCGCGAGAACCTAGAGCGGTACAAAGAGGAGCAGCCAGTGATAGACAGCGAGCGGCAACTTGCCGGAAAGGTTGTTGACGAAGAAGTTATGGGTGCGTTGCAGCGTACAGGCTATATGACACCGCAGCATATGACGCTTATCGACAGTGTCTTGACTATGCCAGGGAAGACAGTCGAGAAAGAAACCGAACGCCGAATTGCTGCAATCAATGCGGTGATTGCTGTCTGTGATGCGGAAGAAGGTGCTCCCTCGCGTCCTCGGCCGCAAAAACGCCCGGTCGATGCAGTTGATGTACTCGCTGCTGCCCCCGTGCCTAAGAGACAGAATTCTACCCTTCCAGAAAAGAGAGACGATACTTTTTCTCAAGCGATCGCTTCTGTCTGCGTCAAAAACGAAAAGGAAAGACCAACGATCTGCTTTATATGCCTTGGTAATGCTGGGCTGCCCGAAAATGAGCGTCTGAGAATGTACAAGAACCCTGGTTCTCTCAGTCGACACTTTGTCAACCGGCATATCAAGCCGTTCCCGAATGATATGCACTGCAGGTGTAATGTTTGCGGAGAAGAACTAGAATCAAAAACATCACTCTTGAACCATGCAGAAGGAGTGCATGGGACTGTCTCCTGTTTGCCTTTACCAGCTCTTGGGCTACCCCTGCCATAGACACCAATGTTCTTCTCTTTTCATTTAGTACATCAATACCAAATCCGGCGTTTTTAGACGTGAGAATATCATACATTGGTAAAAACAACCTCAAGAGCCCTTCATCATTGATCTTATTCAATATAAATAAATTGGAGAGCTGATTCATCATGAAGAGATTGGAACTACACCGCTAGATCACCAGAACATGGTGGGAATCCGTTTTCTGGACTTTTGATTCGTAATACCCGGACCTGTGAATTACGGGATCCGGTTAGTTTTGCCTTTTAGGGTTTAGCGCTCCAATACCGCGTTCTGTAAGCTCCGCCTGCTGTTGCGCCGGCATAAAACCTCGACATGCCCTCTTGACCTTTTTTCCTTCTCTTACTTTCCCTTCTACTCCTCTATCTTGCACTCATTGTCACCCCTCATCGCCACCCCCTTTCGCTTCATCTCGCCCCACCCACAATGGCGCGTTGGCCTTGGCTTTCAGCCTAGCGCACTGCCCCCTTCATTTTACCAGAGATGCCGTTCGATCCGACACCGAGCTTGCAATACCTCTTGTCTAGGACAGAACTCCTGGGATGATTCAAGCTGCAGTGTCATAATGGCCATTTGTTCCTGATTTTCTTACTTCTCTCTGAAGCGAGTGCACCAAGCTGCAGAGCTGTCTAGATCCTCCTTTGTGCTCCTTGTTTGTAGCTGAGAGATTCTGAATGTCTCACTTAGATCAGGCCATCTAAGGTTACATCGCGCCGCTCCAGCGTTATATTTGAAACCCGTGGCGATCCGTTGTCGTCACTGGTAGCCTCTCCGGCTTTCCACACCCAATCAATGGAAGTTCAAAAGCACAACGGAGTGCCATAAGCCAATAGCGAAAATGCCGCACGCCCAGTGCCTCATCTGGCGACTAATGCTGAGACTGCGGTTGCTAAATGCGCGATACGATGGGTAAAACCAAGCGACAAACGACCTGATAACAAGGTATCAAGGAGGCTGATTTTGTGCCCAAGTGTTTCCAGCGTCTGTCACGAGTTCTTAGGACCGATTTAGGTGACTCCGGGAGCATGTTTGTCCTTCTTTAACGGTTCTTGCTATTCAGTTTTATTCTCTAGATCACGTCCTGCGCACCTCAAAGCTCTTCATTCCCACCATTCTCAGATTAACCCTCAACTTGTTTTAGGTCATAGCTGGGGTTACATAACTCTTAATCCTGATTTGTTGCGAGCCTCGTCTAAATAGTCAAGTTCCACCAGTTTTTCATACGTTTACGACCTCGAGGAAGAGACCAGGTACAATCTGCTTCACCCACGCCATGAACGCCATCCCCCACTTCTTGTTTCTATCCTCCTCTACATCCTCACCCGCTCTATTTTCGTCCGTCGTAGCTTGCCAGGCTCTTCTCCCTTTGAGATTTGTGAAATAATCAAGATTGTGAGATTCTGAGTGGGTTCAAGGGGATCTTATTGGGCCTTTTGTTTTGCTCAGCCATGTGAAAGGAAGTTTAACTAGGAAGCCGTGTTATCAAGTAGGAGAAAGATGGCTAGGAGGCCGCATTACCTTTGGGTACACATTGACTTCTTACCCTGATACTCTGTACGCGGCAAACTATAAAACAATAACACAAAACCTCCCTAAACATGTAGTTTCGTTGACCCTTTCTCCTTCGCCTAGCTACGGGTAGAGTAAGTCTCCGGGTCACTAAATGCCTCCAAGGGCATCACTGGCCAGCCAACAATCTCAATCTCCATATCAGTCTGCCACATGTGTGCGAACCCTTCATGATTCAGATTGCTTTCACCGAAGCCAAGAGCTCGCCAAAGCTTGATGCGAAATATGAAACAGTCAGTCCCAAACTCGTCGAGGTTATACCAGCGATCATCTTCATCAGAGTTCGCAAATAATGTGTTTGTCTGCGGGTCCTCCGCTACAAAGTCAGGACTAGAAATGTCATCCGATTCGTCAGTCATATCATCCGATTCGTCAGTCATATCATCCGATTCGTCAGTCATGTCATCCAATTCGTCAGTCATGTCATCCAATTCGTCAGGCAACTCGTCTGATTCATTATGAATGTCGTCATCCTCTGGCAAACTTCCATACATATTCTCATCCCCAGTATACAATCCCATACAATAGATATCCGCCGTGCATGGGAGAGTCTGGAGCTTTGGGAAGACTCTTCGCCACTCGGTGACAAAATCATGCATTTGGTCTGACTGCATTAGTATCCTTGGTTGATCGAACCAGACGCTTCGGAGGCACATGGTTTTCAAGCTGGATAGTGGACGGGCTTGATGCATCAGCAAAAGTGAAAGGAACAATCGAGCCTCCGGCAAATTCAAAGAAACGAGACGCGGACAGTAATGCGCGAGATCAGGTAGCATTGCACCATTCATCCGATACCTGAGCCCCAATATAAGCAATTCCACATTGGGTAATGCACGTAAGAGATCTAGGAACTGGGGCTCAGAGAGCTTTTGGCCCCCCATCCTGGCAGATCTATCATACACTTCAAACTTTCTTAATAGCGGGCAACCTCGCGCGATCTTGAGTAGTGCTTCAGTGTCGGCTAAGGCCTCAAAGGTCACGTCAACAATCTGCAAGTGACGACATTTCGAAATCATTCTGATTGCCTGTCCATTGTGGGCAGGAGAGATATGGTGCAAACAGATTATCTGAAGTTTTTCAAAACTTGGCAAGTATCCTAACCAATTTTCATGCCCCTGTCGAAGGTGAAGTACTTTCAAATCTGGCCATGGGTTTTGAGCCAGAGATATCGATGCTTGACTTGGGTCGCAGAAAGTTGTCCTAAGTGCTAGTGTTTCGAGGGCCTTCTGATGCTGAAGGTACGGTAAAACTTCCCCGAGACTTGATTGAACGGGATCGTTTAGCCCTCTCGGTTCTTCAAATTGGAAGAAACGTAAATTGCAGTGTTTTAGGAGAACACGAAGCTCATTGACCTTTTGATCAAAATAAGTTTTATAAATTGTGAGAGCCATGACATTGGCAAATTTGTTCTATTATGGTGGTAAGTCATCTTCCAAGGAGCTAATAGGGCGTGCAAACCAACATCAAGTAGGGCTGGGTAACCACTGGAATGAGTTATCAAATTCTTGCAGTAAATGTTGTCAATAGCCAAGTACTCCACAGTGGGGGGAAGAAGAACATCAGATATGGATGTCCAATCTTGATCTATGATCTCGTATGGGATCGTAAGGCTCTGGAAACCCCTTCCCTGTGGCCGCAAGAGGAGTTCTGTAGATTGCCGATGACGCAGCACGCGAAGCTTTTCAAAGGATGCAAGTCGAGTAGGATTCGCAGCTTCATCCAACGCCGGTGTTTCTGGCGCAAGTAAAAGATGCTTGACAAAGCTGATATTCCGGGCGAAGCGGGTTCGCGACGCTACATACAAGCTGTTCAGTGATCCAATACCTGGTGTACGGAGCTGCATATCATTGATGGAGCCTGAGTAAAGTTTCTTGAGAGCTTCTGCACTCCAGACGCTATTGACACAAGCACAGCTCAGGAGATCTGGAGCCATGTGAACATTGTCGATGACGAGTGACACGATATCTGGTAAAAAAATGGATTATATATACTGCTTTGAAGGCTTTGAGCCATGGCGTAATCAGAAAGTATTCAAAACGATGAATGAGGGTACTCGGTTTGACGAGACGCCCCGCGCAAGGTGATAACGGTATGAATCCAACGCCAAGGAATATTGATGACTAACCTTGTCAAAGCTGGGTTGCACTAGCCTCGGGCTCAAGTCAAAAACTTTTACATCAGCCGGTTTGAATTTTATCGAAAGCTTTCACATATTTGGACATTATAATGAATTAGACTTGACGCAGTGGCTCTAAGGATATGCTCAACACGACCTGCTCTCTGGCAAAGTGGGGCTCGGTTTGATTCTTTAATTTCTTTGAAGCTCGATTTTTCATTCTGCAACTGTAAAGCGAAAAGCAAGTCATGAATGTACAAGCTTTGTTGCCATACCTGCCACAATCAAACCCATACCACAGTGACGCTAAACTCAGCACGATTTTTCGTGAATGGGCCACAAGATTCTGCAATTCTCTTATCCTACACCCGTTTTCCTGCACCCATGAGACCTCCAGGCGAATGGCGATTAGGCTCATTCTTCTGCCTCGCGCTATGTCACTTGCTCATCCACTCTTCTTTATCATCAAAAGATGCCTCGTGGTAAGGGTTCCTCTCAAGCCAGTCGTCAGGATTAAAAACAAGCCCAGCGTCGAGATAGAATCGAGTCAAAGTTTTATTGAGGCCTTTGACTATCAGCAAAAATGTCTCTCACAGGTTATTCTGATGAACATACTATCCAGTGACATGGGATGCGCAGGCTGCAGGGAGAAGCGAGAAGTGCGCTCACGAAAAAGAGTCAATGGCTTTGGAATAATAGTGCCTTAGGTAGTGGA
Organism: Talaromyces sp. PF30-5; assembly: GCA_023626375.1. Taxonomy (NCBI): domain Eukaryota; kingdom Fungi; phylum Ascomycota; class Eurotiomycetes; order Eurotiales; family Trichocomaceae; genus Talaromyces; species Talaromyces sp. PF30-5. The sequence goes on along the minus strand of JAMAGU010000041.1, from coordinate 33,655 downwards.
AATGAATTAGCCTCGTACATTATGATAGGGCCTTGAATCACCTTTTGGTATGCACAAGTAATGAGGTTCGGTCGAAGTTTGATCACTTTCCAAGTTATCCAAATAGTGATCAAATGACCCTCTTGTAATCTCTTGCATGAAGTGTGTGTTTGGCATTAGTAATGCACCATTTGAAACTGAATTGAGTTAGCAAGTGAAAGATATGGATTTACTTTCGCATACAATCAGCGGTAATGTTCGCATGCACCATGCCGTCTGCGGAAACTTGAACTCCATCCTCATACTCCCAATCATCTTGTCCGATAGCTCTGTCATAAAGCTGCGAGTCGCGGTGGATTTGAAATCGATAGAGACTTGCTGGAAAGGTTCGGTAGGTTGACACGTATGAGAAAGCTCGATGATTCGGAGACCGAAATCTACCACGAGCAGAACCATGCGCGCGACGAAGAAAATTGTGAAACATCGCTGCGTTAGAAGGCGTTAATGGAAGGCTGCTCTTGGCTAGATCATCCTAAAATGTATGGACACTTAGAAGATCAGGCACAGGACCTTCCTTTCGAGAAAGTCTGGCTTTTGGGAGAATCCTCTTGAGAGGAATTTAGTCACAGAACGGTCCATTGAAGAGTACAGACGGCATAGAAGGCCATACGTCATAAGGGCTGGCTTTCAGTGCTCCGTCTCTCCTAGTCCATGTTGTTTATCCAACTAGGCCAAAAACGAATCCGTTCTCAGCCTAGTGGATAAGGTTTATAATCAACTCTCCCCCGTAAACCTTAGACACAAGGCCGGGGACGTGCACTTTGAAGCTCTGCTGCTGCCTGGCTGTATGGCCCAATCATAGGGCTTCTTCTGTTGGCTCTGGATGTTTAAGGACGCAATCTGTGAGAATCGAACCTGTGCGCTCAGAGGTCGCGCAATCCGGGCTCATAACCAGTTGAGACACTTGTACCTCAATCCAGTGTCTCAACTGTCCAAGCATTCTAGGCCTAGGCCTACGGCTTGCAGGGGATTGCGGATGGGTTCTTTGATTTCATTGGCTTAAGCCGTGCTGAGTGAGTGGATCCCCCGCAGTGGCCGTTGATCTTGCTTCCCCTCCCGCTTGAGTCATATTTCGGCGATCGGATCAGATTCAGTGGAGCCTAATAAATCGGGCACCAAGGTTGAGGGATGAAAATGCCCTGAAACGAAGGAACGGAGTGAAAGGGGTTACTAACCGTGGGGAGCTGCGAGGCTGATTAAGTGAAGTGGACTTTTGACGCCACGAGAGAACCAGCCTAATTTCGCGCCAAGCCTCGCCCTGATTGGCCTGCTTATTTGCAAATACACGTGATGTTCGTCTCGAACGTTCTTGCCCTGAAAGAGGAGAAACGAAGTGGAGGAGTGTACTACCCCGCAGGAGCTGCCCGCAAACCTACGCTGAGTTCCTTCTGCCAAAACTTCTCGCTGGTCTCGACGCTGATTGCCCGGTTTTATTGCCAAGAATGGCTCCTATTCGTTACTGTCCCTGCACCCATCCATGATTTGCTCATTTGGATTCCTGATCATGTGCTCTTTCCGTTTCCTCGTGTGTACTTGTTTGCACTTGTCCCCGCTTGTCTCGGTTCTCTCCGTCCCATCTGGTTTACCGCATTGCGTAGCCCTTTTCATAATTCTATTCGCTGTTGCATTCGCCCACCAACTCCCGTCATGCCTTCGCACTATGTTGTCTGTATGCTGCACTCGAAAATACGATGCTGGTGAGCTGGAAATACTGGTAGAGGTAACAGACCCGAGGCGGGGCGGTCAGTTGCCATTCCTGCCTTCTGAATTTGCTTCTACCTTCCATCCTCGTCGATTACGCCTCTCAGGTCACCTTCTGGGTTTTCTTCTAGCTTCATTGATCATTGATTTATCATCCGTCCTCATCCACGGATACGTGAGACCCTCACACAGTCCCCAGAGGCAGCAAGCTTATAACAGTCTAAAGTGGAGCCTGGTGTGAGGAGCATGGGCCAATCAAACCTGTGTAAATGCCAGGAAGGCAAAAGCGTACTGTAGGCCCAAAAGGACTTCAGTTCTCTTGCCGCTGATATTGCATCACTACATAAAGAAAACGCCAAGAGTCAAATGAAAAATTTCAAGTGTTGAATTATTTCAAGTGTGAGAATAAGAACCGCGCAATCAGTGTCACTTCATCGTCTGATACGATCCAATGTTGTTGGAAAATAAGACAGCAGTTTAACGCAAAGTAGCAGAAAGCCATGGAGAGCTGCTGCTCTCCAGCCGAGATCAAGGAAAGGGAGTCACTACTGTAGTGAGAAGAAAACTGGTTTTATACCTTTGCATGACGTCATTTACGTCATTGTTCCTGGAATGCCAGGGGTGTCTTCATCTTGTGAAAATTTGACAACACTGTGTCTCATCTACAGTACTCTTTCTGTACAATTTGCTCTAGGTTAGAAAGGCTCCTTCGTTCCTTTCTGATTCCACTATTCCGTGCATATTCTAACAGCTCTTATTCACATCAGATTCCCCCCAGAGTGGCAGAGGGTACCAAGGCACAACAACCACTACAGCTTACCGACAGGCTTCGTGCGCTAGCCTCTATTTTAAAGCCAGTATGAACCTCACTTGTTCAAACAATCGTGGTCGATGCCTGGAGGCTTACAGTCAAACAATGCTTGTATATACTCAGTCCCAGATTTCAAAACTCGTTGGTCTAGATGAGCATTGCAAAAGAGACAGCAAGGACAGTCGGCATTACGACAGGCGATGTGCTACATCGTGAAGACCCTGGTTGCCTGAATACCTATGCGATTGAAGAAGCCAGGAGACCCGTTACAAATGTTGCGGATTGCTCCTGAAATGCCCTGAAACAAAGTGGAAGGGTTTACGAACCCTCGGTGCCTGAGGCTGAGTTGGAGGCTGAGTTGACGCTGCGGCAGACACTGTCCAATTTCGTGCGACGCCTCGCTCTCATTGGTCTGGTACTTGACGTTGCACGTAATGCACTCCTCTTGTCTGTTCGTTTTTCCGCTTCATTTCGCGTTTCAGGGCATGCAAGCGTGCGACAGCGCGCGTCACCAGTTTTCGAGTATCAATTTGGGGGCTCGCGAACTATTAGCAAATGCACGTGATCTGGAGAATACATTGATTGATGGTTTTATGCCTACACCTAAAGTGAGGCCGTTTAATCAACGCTCAACGGCACTTGTGGTGAACACTCAATGAAAATTTCTTTGTAGTATCAACACCCACCACATAATAGATGGGGGACTCTTGTTTAACTAATTAAAATTAAGAATAAAGAATAAGAGGAACACTATCGTTGAGTCATGATCAAAACGGTATTCATGACCCAAATACGTCAAATGAGGGCCTAACAAATGAAAACAGCGGGAGTGCGATTTTTTGGTACTCACAAAGAGGAGGGATTCAATGAGGTGGCTTCTATTCTAATGAAGAAGAGGGGTAGTTGAAGCAATCGGTTATAACTTCCACCACCCTTGCTTCCCTCTGCGGCTCGAATCACGGGCCGGTCCAGCTACGGCCCACTCGCCTTGCGGTTGCTCAACAACGGAACTTCACCGCACAAAAACGAACGATCACTCACCAGCAGTGTTGAATCAACGCACATAGTTCATAGACTCCCTAATTAGTGCATGCCTCAGGATCTACATGGTTTGTGTTTTTGTACCAGGGGGTATATTTTCGACCGTAAAGCAGAATTTGATTGATTTAAACGGTCGATTGTCGACACTTCTGGCTTGTTCGATCGATCAACGGTTGTGCTTATGCATAGTTGAACGCTCTGGACTTTCTTTTTGATGGATTCAAGTGAGAATCGACGGGAAACTGCAATTGAAGGGACAGTCAAATTGAAATTGCTCTATATTACAATATTAAATAATTGGCTGCTCAACGAGCCATTCTCCACCAAATACGTGGGCCCGTGCATTTCCTAATACCTCTGCACCCCTCGCTCGGTCTTTGACTCGAAATTATTTCAACCTGCTTGTCACGACCATGTCCAATCCCAGTCAGGCTTAGCCCAGATAGAACTTAGCTTGTCTTTTCTGACTGCGGCTCTAATCTCAACCGCGATTTGAGTAATGATAATGGGTTGCTTCAGGTATAATTATATCATTAGAATGAGATCATTTAACCCCCAAAAATCCACCGCAACATTGTTTATGAATCCGTTCCTACGGTAAAGTGAAATCATACAGCAAATTGGACGACCATTCATTGGGCGAAGCAAGTGAATTTGGCCGCCGATACAAGTTTTGATTGGCCCACTTTCCGTTACTGTTTGCTCCACTTTGGAGTACTCGAATCTCCCGGTATAGACGCTGACCGGGAGACCCTGTACGTATGGAAATCAAGAGAATCAGGGGGGCGCGCGCAGCCGAACAAAAATTTGGAATGCTTAGATGAGCCCTCATACTGATACCGGATTCCAAGGACAGCGCGAAAGAGAGAAATAATGGCGATCAAAGAGGACACCAACCCAAAAGCGCAGTAATGTATCAAACAAACGATTATCTACCAAGCGAGCGGGCGTGCCTTTCGTAATTCCTTGTAGCCCCCTAAGCTTATTATTTCTGCCAGTCAAACCCTTTATTTATTCTATTTATCTCATACCTCGTATATCACCTGTTATTATCAAGGATATCCTATACTTACGAGGTATTATATGAAACTTATGAAACGATATACTAAGATGGAGTAGGAAGATTATGGTAAATTTTTATTAAAATCTTCATACCCCTTGTTTATACTACTACCGGTGGTGAGAAGCTAACCCTAATTAGGGAAGCTAAGAAATAGAGGGGTTCCAAACATTTGTTACGACCCTGTAGAACCTAAAGTTCCTAATGAATTTGACCCCACCTTCCACAATGCCCTCCGCTCCCGCAGACTTAGGAGTCATTTCCCTCCTCATCCTTGTTCGTCAGGCATCATCGAAGTTGACTACTTCTTAGATTCAGTGATAGCGGTATCACTCCGTCTCTGATGTTCCAGAATCGGTAGGTCTTCCAAAGGTCTAAGTGCCTGAACCAAAGCCTCGCTGAACCTTGCTTAGGAAAAACTCTCAGAAGCCAAGGGAGGATCTATTCCACCAATTCATGTGCTCCTTTGATGATGTTCTCAAGCGACGAAATAGCGATGGACCACATCCAACTCACTCTCATAGCCAGGATAATATCCAGTTGATGCAAGGGGAGTATGTGATTCACTTTGATCGTGCTCGCGTAGGATCGGGTCAGGAGAGCACATTCGGACACTCTAGACAATCAAGGACTAACCCGTTGGATATGGCGAATAGAAACTCGACTTTTTCTTCAAATTTTAATCCAGGAGAATTGCCTGAGCTGGACTTCTCCCAGCCAGTCAATACTGGGTTCACGCCCCTGGGCTTGCTGGCTGCCCAGCACCCAGGTTGCTACACGCCCAGATCAAACGGAATGGGCGCAATCCTCCACAACCAAGCCGGCAACCTTCACTCACCCAGCTTTTACAACTCAGCCCTAGCTCCAGCTTCACGTGCAGATTCCACCGCAAATAATCCTGCAAGTCTCCTGTGGCCCGATACACAGTACATAGCTCCTCAGATGGTCCAAGGGGTCCCCGACATCCAACAATCCACATGCCCACCTACTGCATCCACATACCAGAACATGGATAACGGACTGATGAACGAATCGGGTCTTGAATCAACAACATTCGATGATATGTTTGCTTTTGATCCACCTGTAAATTCGACCGCAAATTCTGCTGCAAATACTGAGACCCCTCAACAGGTGTCGTCGCACAGCGCCAATTCTTTCGACTTTCCATACACTCAAGGCAAAAGGTAAGCGATTCGTTTCAATGTACAAAATCGCGCTCTCGTCTGATCAGAAATCAGATTTCGGTACCATGTGGCACTGCGAACTCCGACCGCTATGGTCAAGACCACCGACGAGATCCCCATATCATACCTGAACAAGGGACAGACATATGGCCTAATGGTCATGGATTTGGATCCACCGGAATTAAAAACCACTGAACCGCTTCAATATCGAACTTCCGTTCGCATTTCTTTCGACGAGGAGGCGCAACGACTGAACCCCGCATTAAACTGGCGACTGTGGAAATTGAACCGTGGCATAGACGAGGCGCAGCTGGGTGCAACAGACCCCGTAGCAGTTGAACATGTTACAGAGGACGGCGATAACCCTCACATTCAGCTTGAACAAGTGTGCGTGGACGGATTCTGCGTCACCTGGATTGTTGATCCAAACCAGAGTGCCCAGTCCTGCACCATACCCATCCGATTCCATTTCCTGTCCACAGACTTCACTCACTCAAAAGGAGTCAAGGGCGTTCCGCTTCGACTCTGCGCGAAGACTGAGACCCTCTCTCCGAAAATTCCCGGTGCCCTGCGCGAGTCAGAAGTGTGCTACTGCAAGGTCAAGTTATTCCGGGATCACGGCGCGGAGCGCAAGGAAGCCAACGACTTGCGACATGTTCGGAAATCGATCGGAAAATTAGAGCAGCAAATCGAGGACGTAGGGCAGGGAGGAGATTTCGGCAAACGCAGACGTGCAAATAATACTTCGACGGATATGTCAGATTCAGGACCTCGAGGCAATTCGACAAGGAACTCCCTGCAGGATAAGCTGGCTCTTAGCCATAGCATGTTAACTTCAAGTCGTACTGTCACCGTACTTTCCCTCCGTGGCACTGCGGAGGATGACCCTGATATCTACCCTGTTCCTATTTCAGCATATAAAGAAGCGACAGGATCCGTCAAAGGAACTGTCGAAGGGCAAGGCATTGAGCTGCCAGATCAGCCATCAGTAGAGCCTTCAAATCCACCAAGGCCAGGTATGGCATTTTTTCTCTTCACCGCTCGTTGACATTGCAGCTGACATTTCGCTAGCGGCTTGTTTCTTTATTCGACCAAGCAACGAAACGGGCGATGTATTTCGGGCGATTTACCTGACAGAACGAACGACCAAAAACCTGATGGAGAAAATCTGTGTGAAGTATGAGATTGATCAGTCCACTGTCGTGCGCGTATTACGCATTGTCAACGATGATTTCAAAGTTGTAGTCGACGACGATATGGTTCGTGAGCTTCCGGGGGGTCAAGTCATATTGTTCGATAATTGTGAAATCACTGATGCCGCTAATGGGGGAGATGGTTCAACGGAGATCAGGATTAAATTGAATTGACCCTGGAGTTAGTTATACTCAGATCATCTTGACGTCAATCTAGTTATCAATCATTCTATGTTGTCCAGGAATGCATGTACAATAGCGATATTGCAATAGCGAGAGCGGAGTCAAAAAATTGACCGTCTTGAAATGGATATGTAGAAACTCAAGGCGCATATAAAGCTGAGTCAAACTCAAAACCCAACTTTATTCGAAGCCCAACATAGCAAGCATCACGGTAAGTAACGAGCTTGACTTTATGTCAATCGAATCCTGAAAGTGGAAATGTGACGCCTGCGCGGTGGCTCATCGTATACTACAATGCGGGAAAGAACAGTGGTGTAACGATGTTGGCGTCTGCAATGTTAAGATTGCCTAATTAGTTGCTCCTTGTGTCTGGTCGTATCCACTGTAGAGGGCTAATAATTTGCTCTGCGGGGTCAATGCCAAGGCCACGGAACTCTGAAGTGACACAAGTGATTAGCTTGGTGTTTCGCCGGAGTTGATATCTACCGCTTTATGAAAACCGATTCTGCGTGGTCTCTAGAGTACACCTAAGCTAAAGAGGCAGTTCTCTAGTTTCCCTTTGCCAGTCCCAGGAGCTGAACCTGGGACTCCAGGAGCGACACAGGGCCGACGGCTTTGTGAGCCACCTCTAGGATCGACGGGAGTGTATCTAGGGCTAGTGTTCCCCGTTCCTAGGAGCTTTATTGGTATGTCGGACTGAAGTGGCAGAATTACGGTCATTACGTGTATGTACTCTCGAGTAGTTATTGTTAGTAAGCCCCATAGATAAATTACTCAGGGGTACATGAGAGAAATGACAGACTGTTACCACCTGACGGAGGGCCCCTATTGGTGTAGCGCATCCCTGGTAAATACATGTGGTTCTTTCTCATTGCTTTACGTGAAATCATGAACAGCGTTTCTTTTCTCGATCAATAGTGCGATTTGGTCCAATTGTTCATGTGAAAAGGTGTAGACTCATGAAGGGGAGAACAATTTCATCGGCGCGGCAGGTCCGGTGACAGTAATCCGCCGCTTGCATACACATATTGTCAATGAACCTTTCGGGCGACCTTGTAGTACGATTTAAAAATATCATGGATGTCTTGCAGAGTCTGTTGCAGATTACTCATTTTGTGAATATGATTGAGACCAGAGACTGGAACACAATCCCTTCTTGAGCGGTCATCATATTTCACAGGAACCGATGACTCCTCTACTTCAGACGAGAGAAGAGGCCCGGCGTCCGTACACGTGACTGGCTGACCAGACACATTCAAGTTGGTTGACCCCTTTCTTTCTCACAATCCAGCCAATTCTACGCTTCAGCTTGTACTACAAAAATGTTTTCGTTTGTTTCTTCGAGCTTATCATTTATATGTTCTTTCGCATGCCGGGCTACCCTTTCCTGGATCGAACTTCTTCGCCGCATTTTCAACTTTAAAAAATACCGACTTCCGGACGTCGAAAAAAATCCCGCAGACGCAATCCAAAGCCCCTTAAACAGACCATCTGGGTATGCAGACATAACTTTGACTGTCCAATATCAACTAGGCCTTGAAATTATAGGCGTTGGAGCAGCAGGCCAAGTCTATAATGTCGATGATCTCTGTGTTTTGAAGACGTGCAGAATATATGAACCCCCTTCGAAGAACGCTACCCCAAGAGCCCTGTGGGACTATGCTTCGGAAACAGTTTTTCATTCCGGTATTTTGAAAGATGAGAGGGCTGTTTTACGTCTGCTTGCGAAGCGCCCCCATCCAAACATTATAGAAGTCCTTGATGTGGATCAACCTGAAGGTATCTACCTTCGCAAATACCGGCCGCTCTCAGATATTATCCCGAAATCTCAGTTTGAACGGGTTCTCTGGTATCGGGACATTATAAGGGCCCTTATTTATCTGCATAGCCTTGGTATCACCCATTCCGACATACGCAAGGACAATATACTAGTTGACCCCAATTGTCATGCGATACTTAGTGATTTTGGTGCTAGTTGCCCATTCGGATACGCTAACCCCTCTCTACCCCTTCTTTCCAACGGGCCCTCTGAAACCGTATCTGGTGTGACGGATCGTTTTGCGATGGGTTCACTGATCTACGAGCTGGAAACTGGAGTTCGACCAGAAGTTTCCACCGATAGTTGTGAAGGCCTTGTTTTGCCCCCCATCCAGACTGGTAACAGCAGCCTGGACTCCCTGATCGATGGTGCTTGGCGAGGACGCTTTCAATCCACCGCTGATATGCTGGAGGACATTGAGAGTCTCAATTATGGCGAAGACAATCGCCGGCTGACTGTATATTCCTCTTCGAAAGCGGAGTTGCGTGAGCGAATTCTATTGTGGAGGAAGAACCGAATCAAACAATATGGTATATGTCCCCATCCTTGACTTTTGCCCAGAAGACTAATTCGATATTACAAGGATGTGTCCTCTTCTCTCTACCTACCGACAATCAAATACAGGTACTAGCGGATCGTTATGGCTGGCGGCCCGATGATGAAAGACGCTTTTTAGTGGACTGTTCAATTGCCTAAGGCACAATACTCAATACTAGCTTATTACCAACGAATATACAGAAATCTACCCTTCTACACTTGACTTTTTGGCGGTAGGGATGTTAGTTAGACCCAAGGCTATGAATATCGAAAGCGGAATAAGTCCTCATTTTCCTTCACTAACCCTGAGGGGCAATTGGATGTACTCCAGTTTATTGCGACAACGCAAAGATCATAGGTACATTAAGAAATTCCCGGATCAAGTCTATTTTCCCATGCCTCGGTTACACGACCTTACCCAGCTGCAAATGAACAGCTAAGGTGTTATGAATCCCGATGCGGACTCTACCGGTTTCTGAAACCATGTTAGTTGGGGCTCTGTCCATTAAAATGGTGTATACGCTACCAAGTTCCGTTTGGCGCCCCTGCACATGTAGGACAGCTTCTCTGGCGGTTCCGGGAGCTCCCCATGAACTTTTCAGGCCACGGCTGTGGATGGTTTTCTGGGCAAGGATGTGGTTCGCGTTTTGTGACCATATGACCACATGTGAATGTGGTGGTAATAACCCAAATATCACACATCGTTGAGCTATCCAATGTATAAGAGAGTGACCAGGGAAGTTTGGGGGTTGGGGGGTTGGAGGCGGGGAAGAAATACTATCGTTCCGATTGAAAACGCGGTTGTATTCCCGGTTATTTAGGTTGATTGGTATTGCAAAGACAAAAGATGGTATTGGGTTATGCGAGTCTTCAACCCTTTTATATTGGGAGTCTATGGAAATATTATCTGACAATCTGACATGCACGTAGAATCATGCGGTGGGCGAGCCCTGTTTCTGTTTTTTCTCTGCCCATGGTTTGCACAATGATCAAAGCGACCAACCATTCATCGGTGCCGCTTATGCAGCCACGTCACATACAGAAGTATACCCCGCAATGATTGGACATTTCACGTAGTTTGAGTATTTTAATTGGTCTTCAGTCTCTGAGTCTGTACCCACATACAGAACGTAACTTTCAAGCTTTGCATGAGGCGTCAGCAAAAAAGGTTAGCAAGCCCACGGAACATCGCGCCAAGGGGTGCCACTAATGCATGAAGGTCACGGAAGGAGGCACAATCTAAAACACAGCCAGTACAAATCCTCCTCACCCGTCCCCCACAATTTGAGGATCAATGTCATTGGCTGTGGGGAGACGGAATTTCTGGAACATCCATGCAAATTCTAGCCTCCAGAAAATGAAAGCAAATCTACTTAATTCTGACACTTCCCGGTCGCTTAAAATCAATTTCTGGGACTCAGGTATCTCACTAGTGTTCAATTTCTAGGTTTGCTTTTGATCGGGCTGACATCTCTGCGATGGAGACGAGAACTATACTCGGCGCACACGCCATATCAGCCTTGATGGACCAGGCAGAAAGATTCGAAACGATGTCTGTGCATCTTACGAAATCACCGAAGCTAGCAATAACACAGGCAGACGAGATTGCTAAATGGGGTACAAGGCTGGTTGATGCCATCAACAAGATCCAACGTGACACTAAAGCTGCTGCCATCTCGTGCCAGAAACGCTTACACAGCAAAATACATGAGCTAAAGACGCAAGCAGACTCACGGAAAAGAAGGATATTAGACAATCAAGAGCTAGACTCCTCGCGGACGATAAGGGCGAACTTTAGGCTGATCTTCGGACCCGCAAAGGACACAGAGTACAGCAGCAAAAGTACGAAACACTTGATATCTACCATTGCCGGAAGGATCAGCACCATTCGTAGCTTATGCAACGAATATCCTGACAGCGTCATTGCGTTATCAATTGGGTATCCAACCAAAACATGGACAGAGCCAGCTCCAGAAATTTTCGAAGCAATAATCACACACTTGAAACTGGAGAAACTGGAAGAATGGCCTGAAGAGATTTTGGATATCATGAACGAACTTAAAAACGAAAGACCAATGAGCGTTGAGTTCGAAACACTTCGTGGTAGGCCACATAACCTCTTTACCCCTAGCTTGTTGTCCTTTATGTGTGATCTGATAGACTAGTTCTGATGAGTAACAGTGAAAATTTGCGAGCGCCAAGGTCACCGCCGTCGAAGGGTGAAAGAGCCCTATCAGCCCGTTGCAGACGTGGGACAATCAGTGCCGGCTACGGAAAACATAGATGCTGTACATGCTGGTCAAACCAACCTCACAATGAGTGGGTGCTACCAACCTCTTCGTATTGATGGAAGCTGACCCTTAAAGACCGACTCCCGGATTTGCAACTTCAAATCAATGAACAAAACTTGCATAACACCGCGAGGACATCTTCTAGTTCTAAAGGTGAATTATCGATGACGAGTATAGGCAGACGTATGCAACCATCCATGTTATATGCTATATGCGTAGTCGCTAATGAAAATCGCAGAAATCCAGTACATGTTCTCCAAATCTCCAGCAAACAACATTGGCATTTTAGGAGCCCTGCTCGCTAATGCTATTCAGACAAGTAACCAATGGAAATGGGAAAAATCATTGAATGATCGTACAACAGAATGTCTCAACATTTTGATTCCAAAAGGGAAACACGAAGACGTTTCGATCACTCTGTGGGTAGGCCAAAAAGAAGGACTTCAACTTCTTGAAACCTTCCAGCTGCAACCTACTTGGTCAGAGTTACCCAACCATCCACCACTTTTATCTCAAAGCCAGCGGGTACAGAGCGTGTCACTGCACGTGTAGTATCTTCATGTTCCCAATTCAGTGGGTTATCTTTGGCGTTCGGATCATAAACCATAATCAACGTTCCCTTACACGTGATGATTCGCTCGTGGCTCGTGGCGTCGAATATACGTCCCAGAATGTAGTCTTTTGGCTCATCTTGCACGACACTTGTTGGGCCCTAATATATATTGTCAACGTTGAAAAAAAAAGTAATAGCTGTCTCAAATATACCTCCTCAGCCATGGCAATAGTCGATCCGTACTATATGGAAAATATGACGATCAGCAATGCCCTTCGAGTCAGAAATTTTACCTTACATTTCTTAGTTGGAAACTGTAGAGCACCTTGATGTCGAAGCAACTTCTGTCTGCACCTCAGCTAACCAAAGACCGAACCTGAGGAGCGAGACCAAAGAGATGTGTAAGTTATCTTCACTTCGGTGGTTGATTCGACTTGTTTAGCCTGTCGCATAACCTGCACTGCGATGTGGGCATGTATGACTTCGGGACAATTTCTTACCGGATGTTCACGAAAGATAAAAAATTTGGGAGGGGTATAGCGGGGTCCCGCGGTTGCCCGACGATCGGGTATTAACAACGCTTCAGAACGTATCTAGGTCCCGTGACCCTCGGAATAGGATGCTTACTAAGATAGCTCACCTTCGTTGGGGTTTCAGTAATAGGTGGAGAAGCCGCCAATCAAAAAGCCAATCAGCGATTGGCGGGCTGTATATAGGGAACTATGCTTTTGGGCCAATTTCTGGAGCACACATTTTCCAGCAGTTCTCAGAAATTGGTAGAAGCAACTGACCATGAGGCTAGAACAGCAATACGTGATCTTACGGATAACTAGATAGTCTTATGCATGAGCTGTTCACTACATGACAAGGGTTTAATCACTAAAAAGAAATGAAGATATAAATGGGGGCAACCACAGGATTTTTTGGAATTCTTTTTTCCTCTTCACACCAGTTTCTGACCTTGTTGTCTCATCTTTTCTATCAAGCCAACCAATATATTTTCTCAGCTGTATCAAACAACATGGCACAGAGTATCCCAGATATGCCTTCCGCCGACCATAATTCAGCATTGGAGAATATTTCTCCCACTCACCATACCTTGACGCCCCCAGATAGCCCAACGAAGGGAACAGCTACGCCTCAGGCTATCGAGAACTATCTGAAGCAACACTTTGATGTGTTTCTTGAAAAATTGATACTCGACCTTACCAACCAAGGGCCTCCAAACACTCCTGTCACCCAAGATCAGTCCACACCAGGCCCCGATGTGGCTCGACTGAAGAAGTTGCTGGAACATGCATCGGCAAAACTCTCCATAGCAACTGTGCCATCTCAGTCTTGCTTTTCCAGCAATGAGCAGGCAGATAAGGTCCAGGTGGCAGAGGGGCTTGATGTCGAAAGTCCGATCTGTACCACACCGGATGATTTCAAGTCGTTTGAGAAATGGGCATCAAAATCCCAATTCAAAACAGTTTTGGAAACGTATGAGCCACAGCCTCCCCTTCCATTTTTCTTTCAGAAATATCTGACGGAGGTATAGCTGGGACAAAGAAGCATGTAAATACAAGATCGCCGAATCGATGGAGACCAGCGATGGTCTGGACGATTATGCTGAATATGTGTTCGTTGTCCGTGAACGCGTGGGTACGTAACGTCTTTTCCTGGCGGACTGATACCACACTAATAGTGTTATTAGACCGGAATTCCGAGGAAGTGATGCCGTACATAGACATCAAATCAGAAGGCCTGCGTGACATACTTCGTGAGGTGCTGCACGACATCAAAGCTATTAGCTTGATGGAAGACAAGCCATCGGTAATTGAGGCATCCTATTACCTCCAAGAAGATCGCTGACCTGGATTTAGATCGAGCAAAACGTCCTTTTTCATTTCCTCCCTGAACTCGAAGGATGTGCGAACAAAATGGAAAACGGTCCGGATCCTGCATCGGCACATGCGCAGCATCTTCGCCTGCTCATTGACCACCTCAAGCACGCATATGCTCCTATCTTGCAACGTCTCGAGTCAATGTTGCAGCATGGTCATATTACGTATGACCTTCTTTGGGCACTTTTCAAGCCTGGTTGCCATGTTTATACCACATGCATAGGCACAAAAGAGCCGCGATGTGTCATTTTCGATGCAGGGGAAGAGTTAACACAGAATGACGAGACGTGGTTCAATTTCGAATGCCGATTCCTTGATTATGACGGAGTCAAGTTCGGCGAGGCCGGAATCTTTCTGCGTGTGCCAAAGTTTCGAGGGTCAAAGCCGATCGCGACTCTTGAGGCTTACCCGCTCCACCACCATCGAAATCACGAGCAGGTCCGGAAAGACCTAGTCGAGAGAGGCCAAAGGTTTCGGGATTTTGCTGGCTCGCACATTCAGCACTGTAAAGGCAATGCATTCTTTATGAACAAAGGCAAGGCTATCAAAGTCAACATCAACAGTCGAGTCGCAGTGGACGCCGCATTTTTCCATGAAATGCAGCCAAACTACTCCCGGCCGTCTCTCCGCGACATGGCGGTGAAGGAAGAAAACGGAATTGCCGTCTTTGACCTAGGTGCAATGTTCATCGAGGAACGTGAGCAAGAAAAGGAGAAAATGCGAGGGGACGGTGTGGAACCACAAAAGCTGAGCGAGGCCGATTTGTTAATCGCCTGTCCAACAGTTTGTTGTTTCAGTTTCAAGGAGAAAATGTTTTGTATGTGATGCGATTGACAATTGGTTGAGAACCGGGCTAATGTGATTCCAGTGGAGTGCGCAGTTAGTGCTCTTAGGGACGTGAACTGGTCACCTGAATCATTTGACTGCCTGCAAATTCCGCCAGAGAACAAAACACTCCTCTTATCAATGGCAAAAACCCGCTTGGGTCTGATACCGACAGTACCCTTTGACGACGTAATTGACGGAAAAGGTCAAGGACTCAACATTCTTTTGGAGTATGTCAACAAGTTATTTATGCAATATATGAAGACTTCCGTCCTAACCAGAGCTAGTGGGCCACCCGGCGTCGGAAAGACATTTACGGTTGAAGCAACATCGGAATATTTCGAGCTGCCTCTATACTCGGTACGAGCCAGTTGTGGCGCTGATAGTGGCCTCGCTAACCTTCTCAGATATCTGCGGGCGAGCTCGTTGTCGACCACGGAGATTCCAATGCGCTTGAACAACAACTTGAGACCATTTTCAAGATCGCTCATCACTTCAAAGCCGTGCTCCTCTTGGACGAGGCAGATGCGTTCATGGAGCAGCGTACATCTTACCACGATACTCACAATCGTCTAGTGACCGTTTTCCTCCGAAAGCTGGAATATTATCAAGGCATTCTGTTCTTGACTTCGAATCGGGGTATTCAGTTTGATGATGCAATCCTCAGTCGAATCCATTTGATTATCAAGTATAAGGGCTTGAGCAGGGAATTTCGCAGGGATCTCTGGTCAACCTTTCTAGCCAAAGCACGTACAGTTCAAGGACCTGCTATGACCGAGGAGCAAGACCTCCGACGGTTGGAGGTCTTAGATCTCAATGGACGAGAGGTAGGATCCAGAGCACTGCTGTGCACTACTTGCTTGCTGACTGACATCGATAAGATCAAAAACATTGTATCAATCGCACATGCTCTCGCCGAGGCGAAGGCCGGCCAAGTGAACTATAAATACCTAGAGTTAGCCGCCGGCTCGCGTCAGGAGTTCACGAAGGAGTTCGGCAGACAGGATATGTATATCTAGCAGCATACCTGGGAAACTCATGCTAGCCATGTTATTCAACGCAGATGTCAAGCAGCCCGGCTCTTGTTGCGATATTTCCTTAGTACACGACAGTCCATCTCATCAGCCCTGAGCTTAATAATTGTTTCCACGTTTTCATATGATCCATGGCATTTCAAAAAGCCTAGTCTGTAAACGACAGTGTACTAAACTTTAATGAACGTTTGCAATGATTTCATAATGATATTTCATTCGTCAAAGGCTTCGGCCACGGCCAGGCCCGCATAATCATTTCGGGATGAACGAAGAACATGTAGGAGCGTGAGTCACCTCCAAATTATAATTGATAAAGACAATGTGGGTATCAAGAATAAGATAAGTAATTTGAAAGGTAGAAAGAGCATTTCATTCTCACGAAACACGGACACGTTTCGCATCTGCCGCCTTTGCCTGACATAGTCGTCGTTTTGCGGCCCCCGGTCGCTGCTTAGTCGGTCGGCATCTCAGACTAGAGCGGTGAAAGTCAATGATCAAAGCACGCCCAAGCTCTTCACTCCAAAGAACATTGTCTCGCCTGAGGTCTCCATGTATTATCCCGAGAGCTTTGATTTCCTTGTTTGATTTGCGAATTTCGCGGCAAAGCCCTCGTGTCAGCTCCATCGTCGCTGTGCTTTCACCCCCCCAGCCCATTACGAGCATATGGCGGATTTGTCCAGCGCCATGGAGAAAGTAAATTTTTGCTAAATCAAGAGTACCCAAAAATACAGGGACAGCGGACCCTTGCGCCCTCCGCAGGATTTGGTATACCTGCGCCTCACGAGAAACTTCTCTCCACAATCCTGAAGTGGTGCCTTTGCCGATAACCGTATAACCATATCTCGTGCAAGTAAGTTTGAAGGGCGCACCATAGGATCCACAACCGCCAAGAGGGATGCAGCGATCGATATTTTCGTCCAATTGACTTTTCAGTGAAAAAATCAAATCTTCAGCCGAGATAGGGTGCTGAGTCGCGTTGTCCTGATCCTGGCGATGGAGGTTCACATTTGGACACAACTCATCCAGAAATTCCCCGGTCTGAAGACCGATCAAACATCGCTGCGTGCAAAATTGTGCAGTGCGGCGTCGGGAATGGTCTTCTTGACCATGCCCTGCCTCTTGCTGGCGAGCTGGTCGCCGAGCGGACGGTGAATTCGTGACTTGGCTGATCCTCCGCTTGTGGCCAGCTGTTTGGTTTGTGTCAGACCCGGACGAGCTGGGTGACCGCGAGCGTGATCGGACTTCCAAAGGTGCACAGCTGTTTTGAGACCGTGTAGGCACTCGACGGCCCTCTGAGGGAGACGGTAGCGGAGATGACGACGGTAGTGCATAGGACGAACCAGACCCTGGACTCGGAAAATCGGGGTTTGTGCTATCGGAGTGGGGAATCTGCTGTAATTCTTCTCTCGGGATTTGCGAACGCGTGTGGTCAAAGCTTGTCTTCCATTTATGAAGATCTGGGCTCACTCGATTTCTCCATTCTTGCCCACGAATGGGTGAACGAAATGCCATCAAACAAAGGCATAATACCTTTGCGACAGAGGTCTTCCATAGTTGGAAAGTAATATCGCCTTCTGCGATCACTTCGTTGTGAGGATCGCAGAAAAAATAGTAGAGCGTGGAGGGGTCGTCTTGTGGAACTCGAAGTAGAACACGGGCAATGCCATTTGTCAGATAGGAATATTCGAGTCCTTCTTGAATCATCACGTGGTATTCTTGGACGATAGCGGAGCAGACAAGTCGTTCTGCATTGTATCTCAACTTCGCATCCTGGTCAGTGGGTATTTTGTTTGATCTGACCATCCTCTTCCATAGATCCATTGGTCGTAGGCCTATGCGAAGAGTTGCGACCGGCAGCTTGTGAGGCGGTTTGTACTCGACACTCGTCACGGGGGTGTTCGTATTGCCGTCGATACGATGAATGCAAAACTGGTCCGGTCGTGGGTGAGGTGTGCTTGACGGCTGGCTTGTATCCGCTTCGAAGGTTTCGTTCCTGCTCAAAGAATTTGAGTGATTGCTGAACTGGATTCCATCCCCGAGGCCGAACTCGTCACAAGCCGCCGGTATTTTGCACAACTCAGCTA
Organism: Talaromyces sp. PF30-5; assembly: GCA_023626375.1. NCBI lineage: Eukaryota > Fungi > Ascomycota > Eurotiomycetes > Eurotiales > Trichocomaceae > Talaromyces > Talaromyces sp. PF30-5. The sequence continues at coordinate 15,414 of JAMAGU010000041.1, read as the reverse complement.
TTATGTCATGGACATGCTCTTCTACTCCAAAGCGCTCATAGGCCTCGAGATCTTGCTCACTACTAAGTGGCTTGCGAGCAAACCGACGGCCAAGTCCTTCCAACTCCGGTAGAGACGAAAATAAACGTGGCACCCGCCCTGGTTCCGACTGGACATATTGATGGACAGACCTGTATACCCTTAGCAGCTGCTCTGGGCAGTCGGCCCAATGTTCCAATCGAGTTGGGCAGTATTTTCCGGTGGGAAGAGGAATTTTGCCAGTGGTTGAGCGGGACGGTGTCTCGACTCTCAACTGGCGGGAGAGAAGCTCATGGCAGTACTGTAAGAGCTCTGTGAACGAGGTCTGCTGGTTGCGCTCTTCTGCTTGTCGTCTCCCTTCTGCTTCCTGCTTCTCGCGTTCTTCTGCCTGCTTCCGTCTCTCCTCTTCCTGCTTCTCGCGTCCTTCCGCCTGCTTCAGTCTCTCTTCCGCCTGCAGATAGAGAGCTTTGTAATCTGGGGAGCTGTTGTCAGCCATCGATTTCTAGGAATGGGAGTAACATTTATCCAAGGAATGAATGCATGGGACAACCTTGACAACGAGCGGGAAGTCAGGAACACGGACGGCTCCGGCAGAATTATTTTCCATATATCGACAATAGATCTTATTGCTCCTCAAGCCAACGTTGCGATTCGGCATTCGGTTTCTCCAATCCTAGGTGAAAAGAAAATTCAGTCAATAATATGATAATAGATTGAAGTCAACAGAGGAGTTTTCGCCGGCTGGCGAGGGTTGTGCACTGCCACAGAGGAATTCGCCTTACCAGCTTACTCAATTATTGACTCGAGTATATTAACGCCTCAGGCATTAACGCGATTTGGCCTTTTCCAACATACACTGTACCTAAGTTTGACCAGTACATGGACAAATGTGGTCATCTTCAAGTTCCTGAGCAAGTAGCCACCGTTCCGAGACCGTCATCTCAATTACATCACTCACCAGACCCACAACTCATTCTCTAACAGGCCATTTACTTCCAAGGATAACTATGTTGTGTCAGGGAAAGTGAGCAATAAACCTATTAGTCAGCGAGGTCCTTCTGGTGCAGAGATCAGAGGCATGTAGCGCCATTATTGTCAGGAAGTTGACTGAATGCAACGTTTGTTGTTTCAGGTTGATGGTAATGGACAGAGGCTTGAAACCTTACTGGCTACTGGTCTTGCAGAGAGTCAATCGACTACCGCCAAACAGCGAATAGGTATTGTCGGTGCTTAGCACCCAAGCTGTTGAAAGAATTTATGGGAGACCGATATGAGCGAGGAGAAATATATAAATGCAATGCTTTTCTGGCGCCGACGTAAAGGCTAACGTGATTTGAGCCTCCAAACGTACAGAGGAAGAAACAACATGCCTAAGAGACGTCCCCAGCCATCGACCCCACCGGATCTTCCTGACCTACCTGATGGTGCAGAAAAGAGAGCATACTACATCGCAGGTGCTGCAGTCTGGTACTGTCGAGAAGGAAGTAGGTTAAACCGACATTCTGATCTAAGCTGCATCTCCTAACATCTTGCAGAGCTTGAATGGCGCGAGGGCACAATTGATTCAAGTACATCCAGCACTCTATTGCAAACTGTAACTCCCCAACCCCTGAAAACATTGACGTATTATCTAATCTTTGAAAAGGTAATGGATGATGAAACTACCGATCTGTGGGATGTTCCAGTTGAGCGAATTCGCTTGAGATCTTGATTGGTATTTGGAACAAGCGGACTAGACTCACCATGACATTTTTTCCCAATCCTGTATAAACATCTGGACCCACTTCCATAAGTTGGCAGAAGTAACAAACATATCTTCCCGGAGCCTCGGTAGCTGTTTATAGGTATACTTTGTTTTCCATTCGGACATGAGCGTCAGTTTCTTAGCTATGGTGTGTCTGAGATCCTTGTTTCGAAAATAATCCTTTTCGTCCTTTTCAATTTTAAAAAGCGACTCATCCTCCTGTTGAACTTCGTTATAAAGCTGTACATAGTGGGCCGAACGCCGCTGTTGTAAGAAATATTGCACTAGGTCCTGTTCAGGACTATGTGTAAATTTCCAGAGCTCAGAAAAGAGACGATAATCATTAATGGAGTCCAAGTTGAGGAGTCTACTCAATTTCCAGAAGACTTGACCCCGCTCAAGTGATTTGCGATATCTGTGGACCAGATTCTCTCTCATTGATTCAGACATAGAAGCAATGAATCCATCTATGAAGGAAATCTGTAACTCGTAACTGATTTCGTCGCGGTACTGTGGCAATCCTGGTGGGGTCAAAAGCATAAGCTCTGGAATAGTTGAAGCGAACGCCCAGTCGATGATACATGTAATGTTGTAATCCTCATCAACGTATATGTTGTTAACACTCAAATCAGGGTGGCATAAGGGGAAAGTCTCCGGATAGGTCTCTGGGAGTTCAAACTTCTGTATAACATCGTGGAGAGCGTCGGCCGCGACTATGTAGTCCAGTCTGTTGTCCGATGAGTCGATTTTGCGTCCAATGGTCACAAAGTCGTTCCATAGGTTCACGGCGCTTTCATATTGTTTGTAGGAGAGGTAGTCACTCCGTGAGGGAACAGGTGCTATGAAACAATGGTGTGATAATCGTAGGGCCTCTGCATGCTCAGACAACGCAGAAATAAGGCTGTCATAAAACTCTTCCTTAGAAGTGAAAGGACCACGTGGAATATCCAGAGAACATCGTTCATTCATCATGTGGCCACGTGAGAGACATTCCTTGATGATGAATGAATTGTTTTCCTCATAAAGAGAGCCGATTTTATCAAAGCGTAACTGCGCAAGCTTCCAGGTAATCTCGCCAAGCTGCGAGATAATTTTAGCTTTGGTAGGTGTCTCCAGACAAGGTTGAGAAGAATCGGCTGATTTCCAAACTTTTGACAGTGGCCAGCCTGGTGCTTCACTCATGAAAATAAACGGAATCCCGATTTCATTATCAGAAGAGGCACTATGATTCATTAGAGGGAGAACAGTATAATTTTGGAGATTACGCTACCAATAGTCGTAGACTTCTGGAACTGGAATTTCACTGTGAGCCCTGAGGTATCGCAACGTGGCAGCTTCACTCAACAGAAGCTTTCTGCCTATTTCCATCGGCATGAATGTCCTAGAGTGTGGGGATCTAAAGACCCATCGCACCTTGTCTTCAAAGGAAACGAAAATAGCCCAGTTGAAACTTCCCGACGCAGGACGTTGAGCTGGCTCACAGGCACATGGAACGCCCTGCCGCAGCGTGCTCGCATGGCAGCATAGAGCTTGGAGATCGAAATCGGCGTAAGTGAATATGTTGGGCTTGAGGGTTGAAGACATTCTTATGGGAGTAAGGTTAAACAACAAATAAACCTGTAGGGTTGAGCGCTGATAAGGCCAAGGCAAAATAAAAGCGGTGAGTCAAAAGCAGCTACGGCGGATTCAATTTGGTCTCCACAACGACGATTGACACCACGAAAAGGTGTGAATCCATTGTTTGAACAGCCTGCTAAGGACTTCCTGAAAATAGCCTTTATAATCCTAGGCTAGGCTAAACTCGAGTGACTGCAGAGCTGTCTCAGTGGGCTCCCAGAACCTCATTGCGCCTAAAGCTGTGGGCACGAGAGGTACCTGGTTTATGGCACTCCCAAGTGGAGCGGAGAGTGAGCGAGCATGGGCCAATCAAAGCGATGGCTCATTTTACCGTAGATCGTCTTCTACATATAATGCTTTGTTCCATGCAGGGCTCTCCCTTGTCTGTATACACAAAACAGCATATATCTGTGAAGAGTGGTCTTGTCAGAAAGAACAATTCATCTTGCACCCTCCACTGGCTTGCGCAAAGGGGATACTAATTGGTAGTCTACAATGACGTGTTTCCTAATCTGGAATAGCGCTTCTCCAACCAGAACTCAGATATGCGCTGAAGTCTAATGGAGTAAGAAGATCTGCGGGTATGTATGTACCATAAAGCATGCAACTATGTAGGCCACTGTATTATGGACATTAAATTGGAGAATATAGGGTAGAGTGCGACATAGACCAATAATGGATGCGTCTTCGGCACCCAGTCCAGTATTGGCTTAAAGAGAGGAAGCCGTAGATTAGCATATCCATCTCTGGGTATCTAGAAGTGGGCTTGGGAAGGCAGTTCTAAATTTGGGAAATATCAGGCCTATCTTTGGTCTAGAACGACTCTCTTAACTCTTGCTAGACGACGAAATAAATATGTGCCAAATCTGAAGCAAAAGTATGAATCTTGAGATCCAAAGATTTGTGTCTTGTATGGACTATAGTCAGCAGACCTTTGGCCCCTATGGTTAATCAGCCGTACAGGCCGCCAGTTGACGGATTGAAAGCCTTGGTAGACCTAAAGCTGTGGACCTAGGTCCAAAATGGATCTACGTCCCAAGTTTCCAAACCATAGCTTCGAATCAACTGTTTCTAGTCACAGGTCTTACAGCCAAAGCCTTCCCACTACAGACTTTCAACCGTAGACCTGCATCTCTAGATGCTAATCCCCCCTAGACTTGGGTTCCACGGATCTATTACATGACGAGCCCAAAATCCTTGGCCATATGTTCATTCCGGCCCGTGGACCATAGAGGCCACGGAACGCTCTTGGTAAATCTATACAGGGCCCAAATACTCATACTCTTGCCCGTGGAACAGTCAAGATGATCTAACTCTCATTGTCAATACTGTAACCGCAAGTTGATCGAGCCTAGAAGCTTCCCTTTGTGATACACTAAATTCTACGCCATGAAAAACCATCATCAGTGAGTCCCTTACCCAGAGCAAATCTACATCCCTCAGCTAGCCCGGACTCGGACTGGGCCAGAGTGATCATAAGCAGGTTGGAAAAATTTTTTTAACAAAGACGTGGGGGGTTCAGAGGTATTAGGGAATGCACGGGCCCGCACGCTTAGTGGAGAATGGTTTGTTTGAGTAGCCAATCGTGTATTATAACAATATAGATCAATTTCAATTTGACCGGATCCCTTCTACTGCACAGTTTCTCGTTGACCACCCATCAAAAAACTTACAGAGCATAATCACAACCGTTGATCAATCGAGCAAGCCAGGAGTGTCAACAACAATCGACCGTTTAAGTCAATCAAATTCTGGTTTATGGCCAAAAGAAACCCCCCTACCCCCAAAACACGGGCAGAGGGAGGTACGTATAGCTTTGAGTAGTAGTTTATTCTCTGTGTAATCTTCCTGGGGTGTAAAGGATTTTTTGCACTTCCTCCGTATCTTCTCGGCAATATCTGGATTTGTTGAACCATGTAGATCCTGAGGGATGCGCGATTGGGGATTTACATACGCTTTGAACTATGGACTTTGTACGTTGAATATACTCTGCTCATGATTGATCGTTCTTTATTCTTTACGGTGAAGTTCTGTTATTGTTGAGTGACCGGAAGGCGATAACTGGACCGGCCCGTGGTTTGAGCCGCAGGTAGGAGCAAGGACGGTGGAAGTTATCCGAGAGAATGTACTGCCTCTCCTATCGAAGCGCGAGGGTGGCTACACTACTCGATCGGTTCAACCGTCCCTCTTGCTCAAAAATTAAAATACCCCATTTAGGCCCCTCCTCTTTGTGAGGACCGAAAATTTCTCACGTATTCCGGTCATGAATGCCGCTGATCATCAATCAACGAAGGTGTTCTCACGTTTTGAAACCCTTGACAAAAATCCTTCATCAATTATGTGTTGAACGCAACAAAACCGTTTGGATACTAGAAGGAAGTTCACATCGAGTCTTCATACCCAGTACTGTTGAACGTTGGTCAACAGCCCTCCTGGATATATTAGTACCAAACGTATAAAAAAGCACCCCAAGGTAGCCTTCAGATCACGTGCATTTGCTATTAGTTTGCTACCCCCGGATCGACACTAGAAAAAATTTCGAACTTGACTTTTGATGCCTTAGTTGATAGGCGTTCAACAGCCCCTCACTAACTAGTTAGTTAACTAACTTAGTTAACTCTCTAACTAATCGATCGCCATTGATCACCGCAGATCGAAGGCCACTGCGGGGGATCCACTCACTCAGCACAGCTTAATCCAATGAAATTAAGGGACCTATCCACAGTCCCCTGGGACTGTTTCCAGACAGACCTAGGCATGGAATGCTTGGACTAGGAGAAACGGGGCACTGGGAGCGAGCTCATATGACGTATAGCCTTCCATGCCGCCCATGCTCTTCAGCAAGCCCTGCTGTGACTAAATTCCTCTCAAGAGGATTCTCCCAAAAGCCAGACTTTCTCGAAAGGAAGGTCCTGTGCCTGATCTTCTAAGTGTCCATACTTTTTAGGATCTAGCCAAGAGCAGCCTTCCATTAACGCCTTCTCACGATTTCACCCATGATACGCTCTGCACAATCCTGGATTCCACACAAGAAACAGCTCTTATTTCGATCATTCTCCCAAGATGTATCTCACCGGGCGACATGCCTCATATCTCCCATGCTCTCCCGTTGTGGGCTACACAGCTCTATATTTGGTCTAAAAGGACTCTCATGTTCTTACTAAACGGCTAGGTGACTGTGGGGACAGGTAGCTACTTAAGAAACCACGTCCCTTTGCTCGTCCCAGGAGCCGAATATGAGGCTTTAGGAGCAGCACAGTTCCCAGGGCCTTGTAAATCGCCTCTAGGATTGATAGAATGGTCTATGGGAACAATAATGCCTGTTCCCAGGAGCTTTGTTGCTCCTGGAATCATATACGCAGTTCCTGAAGACAGCTGTAAGTTCTCTGGGATCAAATAGAGTGTCCCCGAGTTAGAATTGCTACGCCACATACTATTGTGAGGACTGGGTGGTAACCAGTGGGGCTCGGGCGATTACGGCAATCAAATACGGCGTATGAGGGTCTAACGTATCTTTAGATGAGGAGTGTGTCTTTCAAATCAAAATTCAATGTTGAGAAAGATATGGTCGACTTTAGATACAAGACTTAGCGCGAGGAAGTAAAAAATAACTTCTCCGCGTTTAGAGAATCCAGAAGCGCCATGTTGGGCCTTCTCCTGCGCTTGTCCTGTAATACCTCATGTCAATCCCTGACACTGTTGTAACCACTTCTAAGCTCATTGATCGAGGTTCTACTGCTCCTGTGAGCTTAATCTGCTCCTAGAGGTCTGCTACAGATTCCCAGGACCGGCTGAAGCGAGTCCAGGAATGTATCAGTAGGTCCTTAGAGCCTTGTTGCTCCTAGATTTGCATGTTAAGTTCCCAGGGGCAGCCGTAGACCCCCTGGGATTGGTTGGAATTCCCACAGAGTTGGCTCCACCTAGTGCAGCGAGCGACAATAATGATATGTGTGGGGGGCTAGGAAGATTTATTTAGCCCAAACCCGCAAATCCTGCCAAGTGCTATAGAGAAATACAACCAATCACCGTCCAAAAATTGCCGCTGTCATGGTTCGTGCGAAATCGTCAACTTCGTGCGATCGTCTCCAGCAAATGAGATTGGCAAAAATATATTAAACGTCCGAGTAACTTTGAGAGGGACTCAAGCCTCTCGTCATTTCTGAATGCTTTTATTTCACTTTGATGGTTGAGGGAAAATCGCCGTCGTCAACGAAGATCGATCGCCCACTTGTGCGTTTAACAGTAAAAATCAGTGCATGTCTGGTCCAGTTCAGTTCAGTAATACCGGAATTTCGACGTTTGAAAAGGAAGATACGTCACCAACGTTGTTGAGTCAACGTTCATGGTCCTTGCGCACGTAGCTCTGTGTACTCACTTTGTTTACCGGCCAGCAAAGCTAGCAGTTTGATTGTTTGAAACGCTTTGGAATTTTTTACTGCATTCAAGCCTTGTAATCGAAGGGTGCTCACCGTGTCGCAACAGTAAATGATTGACTATTCGACCCGTCCTTTGTCCGCCCAACGTGCAGGTCCGTGCATTTCCTAATACCTCGATGGCCCCCGCCTATGACGGACAATATGTTCCACCTCTAATTCATCGGTGCCCGTTTTCTAGGGCCATAAAGAGATAATTGTACATGTATTATTTTGAGAAGACGAGGCTAAACTCAATAATTCACTGGGAATATTGACGGTTTTATCAATCCGTTCGTGTGGTAAAACGAAACCATACAGTAAGTCCGTGGCAAATGATATGTGATGAATTCAACAGATAGAAAGCTGCGAGCGTTTCAATCTATATTTGCTGCAAATCTTCATGGTCCTCTACTAAGCTTTCGGAGATATTCAAAGTTTGTGCTCGTGAGAAAAATCTGTGGTCTTTATCTTGAACATCTTGCCCAGAAAGTTGACATAATTTGTTGCTAATAGCGAAAACCAGGTTCAACAAAGCCAACCATTTTCTTCCGGGATGTTTTGATGTTCCTAGATAGCATGAATTAAACTGTTCTGTGAAAAGATCTTGGCGAATAACGGGCAGAGAGGAGTCCGACGATTGAGGTCCATAGCGGCCTTGGGACAAGTGGCTTTGGCCTAATGTTTGAAAGCTGTGGTGGGATGGTTGTAGCCTTCGGCACCAAGCCTTAAAGCAGGTGCTTTGGGGCCGAATCCTTCTGGCTGTAGACCTAGGTCCACAGCTCGAGGTTTACCAAGGACAGAGGGAGCTGACAGTAGCGAAACTACGGCTTATTGTTTGTTACATTGTACCCTTCACCCTTCAAATGAGAATGACCAGTCGCTCGGAGCAGGCCCGGCCCGTAAGTACAATGGAATTTCAGATCAATTGTGCGGTAAAAGATACATGTAAAGGGCCCGATATATGGATGAGTTTCCTTTTGTTATGTATAGTGTATAGAGAGCCAACACTAAGGCAGATGTGGTTAAGTAGCCACGAGTGATGTCGTTATTGTAGTAGAATAAGATTATGCGACGCAATATAATGCTAGACTAATTAGGTATCAAGGGACGAGCCGACGCCGAGCTTAGTTGGAGATACCAGGCGTAATACGATCAATCAAAGGGTCCGATCGAAGCTTTTGGAGGACTGATTCTGTTATACAGGCTCTGGAACGCAAATTAGGGTAACATCCAACGAAGCGTTTTAGTAGACAGAACACATACGTGAATCCTCTAGCGATCATGTCTGGAAACCTGTTGATTACAGTTCCACCATCTCCGTCAATCTGTGCGATGTACGTATTGATCTGCTCAGTGGTCGCCGAGTCTTGAAAGGTTACCTGTCTTTGTTAATGAGCATCGTAGGAGGCGGAGATGAATTCACTTACAATGTAATTCGTATCCATTCTGCTGGGCACGTAGTCAGAGTAGACTTTTCATTGAATATACAAGGAAGGCTCAGGGTGCAGATTATTTCTTGATGGTGATTAGGCTTAGGGCTCAATGACGTCATTATGACGTCATCGTAGAGAGAACCGCATGGCCAACAATTGGAGATACGTTACTACCGCCTATCAATCCAAAATTGGGGCATGTAACACTTGATTGCCGCATTTGGCTAAGAAAGGAAATGACCCCAGACGATATCCTCCGCGATTTGATACATTCGTGTCAACAGACGTATCTATATTGGCAGAAGATGTTGTGGAAAGCTGGACTCTGGGGCACTTCCATACGAAACAACGCATTTCTTCAATTTGTCCGTCCTGCTTGAGATGCACATGCAGAGGCATGCCGAAGGTCCATAGCCTTCTAAAATGACCATCAGATTTGACCTTTCCGATCTTTGGGGCCCTTGCGCCATTTCTTAGTTTCTCTATTTGGACACAATGGGCAGTTAGTTTGGTGACTAATTTCCTAAAGCCTGATTTGTTGTGATCATTTAGAGTTACCGGAAGAGAATTCCATCGTGGTCGTTTTGACCTTTTGATTGCTGGTCATAAAAAATTGTCTGTATTTCTCTTTTACTCATCTCAATGTACCTATTTACTTTTCCTGCCTTTCTTCACGCGAGCTAAATGACTTTCATGAACTTTTCTAGCGAAATTAATGACAAAAACTAGTCTTTAGCGGTCACTTACGTGGCCACAGGGGTTTCCAGTCTCAATCAGTTACTTGTCTGCTGTCAAATGATCGTTTGGGAAATCTGACCATGCTCTCTGGTTGATGGGGGTGACTGGAACAATGTCCGAGGGACGGTAGCCTTGGAACAGATACTAAAGACATGTAGTCTAAGACACTGAGCCTAGGCACAGCGACTTTGGCCCGAAGTCCCAAGGTACAGTACTGAAGACAGGCCGGGTCCGCAGTCTCCGGACCTGGCCGACCAGCGGACCGCCAACTTATATCATTTACGATTCCTAGTACGATAGTGTTTCAAGTTCTAGTTTCCGTGACATACCATACCTTGAGATGCAGTTACAACACAGGCGGAAATATTTGGGTCTGTTGAAAGTAAAACACTCTGAGTGTCCATACATTTTGAAGAGCAAGACTTTAATGATTTGGAGTTTCGTTGGTAAAATCTTGAGCGGGACAAAAAGAATGCCCAAGCACAATAAAATTAGCTCCATACACAACTTCGAACCCTTCAGCTTCTGTCTTTCAGAACATCACAATGTTGTTGTTATCAAGAGGGCCGGAGCTGGGAGTGAGTCGTAAGAGGCGTGTCGATTTGATCTTTATGTTGATGAGACGATGGAGTATTTTGTTCCTCTTCTTTTGTCATTTCATTTTCAACGTTTTTTGGCCGAAGAATAGGGCTTTCTTCAGGAGTTGCAGTCTTCTTTAATATGTTCTCGTTTGCATCATTTCCGACATTACTAGCGGATGGAACTGGGGCATAAGGATGCGAGATGCTATCCCGGTGTGGATGTGCACTACCCGTTTTGATAGCACCATTTTCTGTCACTCGATTGGCGGTGGAAAGAGCCAAATCGCCAGAATCAAAATACGTTCGTTGCTTCCAAATGTTAATCATTGCACGAGATGATAGATCATATCATATTCACATTAGATTGTTGGCCTGCCAAGCCACCACGTGAAACCTTTCCGTACTTTCTGATGAGAATTTTCTCATTTTCGGAAAGTGGCTAGGCGAACGAATATTGTTAGATATGGGGGCGGGGGTTTCTTGAATTGAAAATAGATTGTGAAATATTACTTTGCCATGCTTTTCCTGACCTTCTGGTCGCATTCTGAATCAGTCGCCAAACCCGTCGAGGAGATTATTCAAACAGGTAATAGGAATATGATGTGTAAGTATCAATAAAGTTAGGGTGTATTCATGAAGTGAACCTGTGTGAAGGCACCAGGAGGATCGAACTCGGACTTTTTAATTCCTAAAATACAAAACTCTATAGTGACGCGCTATAATGACGTGCTATCTGAGATCAGCTGATGGCTTAGTTCTGAAAATTTTGCTGAGCAGGACGTCATGCTCGTCTTGTGATTCACGTTTGCAGAATACCGAATGGCTCCTGATTGGATGTACCTACTTGCAAAAAGCAGTAGTAAACTCAAATAATTTGCCCAATAACTAACGTACGCTGCTTCCTTGGAATCTAGGTCACTACCCAAAGTTCCACAATACCAAGCTACGTAGGAGTCAGTCGGGCTTAAAAGCTCTCGATCATATAAATACATTTTACATGAAACCCATTCTTCTCCCCTTGCTCTTACACCCTCGCCACTGAATCATCACCATGCAAGGCCCTCCGCGCATTACTAGTCATGAACTTGCGCAAAAATTCTACAGTGTGGGATCTTGCCGTTGGCGCAATAGGGCATTCCAGAGCAAGGCAATACAATTCAAAGCCGAAAGCAAAAGTCATCACTTGAGTGCTGAAGGTCGATACAACTCTCTCCGGATACTTGGTTGAAATGGAACGCACTCACATATACTCTATCTACTTAGAAGCACGGAATGGGACCTCCAGTCCGAAGGATAGCAATCATAAACATGACTCTCTCAAGGTTTACCGCGAAGGGCCCAACACTGAGAGCGGCGAATTGAATCCTAAATCGACATCGGAAGAAGTCAAAAAGCATAATAAATCTGTGGTGGACCGACATAACAAGATCTAGTTGTCTATAGTCGAAAAATAAATATGGGCAGGGATGCGTGGGACCAATTTTTGTATTGCGTTGTTTGGCTTCCGATTTAGCAATTTCGAATAGTTAACTGCTTTGTACACTCTGGGCGGGAAAAGAACATAAAAAAGAAGAAAAAAAATAGAGGGAGAACCGGAAATCTTATACGATGACATCAGTGGCGTTTCCTGTATCCTTCAAACCTGGACAAACGGGTATTCAATGGGCAGCAGAAGGCTATTTTATGCTAGGTCGAGATTAGTCACGCTAACGCCACTCCTTGGGCTCCTCAATATCTTTTGATTTTGTTAACAGGAGAATATGAGGTGGGTGAGAATACTGGTGAAAGCCATCAGTGGTTTCGGAAGTACGGTCTCCCCGACATGTTACCACTGCGAAACATAAATGGGCCATTCAAAGGTCTTTTCCAATCTCTTGGTATGACTGAAACTCAGACGGATGAGGCTCTCGGTACGATAGCAGAATTCTTTTCCTGGTAGACGACAATATTAAATGGCTTATAAGGAGGGGTAGTGGCATGCGTGCAAGAGGGCGGTGAACAATAGTGACTCATTCGTACCTTTGTTCCTCCTTTAAACCGCATGGGAAGGGTCATGTTGCCAACGACTCGGTCAAGTGAATAATCTGGGAGCAAAACCACCTGATTTCGAACCGGATAGTGTTCATTTTTGGAGAAGCTAGCCTCTTGTCTATATACATTTATATATATATTCGGGCAATGGTTTCAGAATACAAGAGCGCTTCGCTCGAGCTACTTCCGACCGAAATACTCCAATTGGTTTCTGGATCACTCTCGATTCAAGATCTCAAGCATCTGTCATGTGTTCATGGACGACTGAGAGAAGCCTCCATGCCATATTTGTTCCGTAATGTGCAGTCTTCATTTTCCGAGTCGGGATTTGACAGCTTGCGACAGCTTGTGCTATCTGATGTGCGCCAACACGTGGTTTCTTTTACATACGTAATCCCGGAACTGCTCCGACCAGGTGAGGCTTCGCAATGAATACAAAAACTCTAGCTAATCGAAGCGAAGAAACTGTGAATTTTGAGTTTTTCAAGCGCAATATCCTCTCACCTGAAGATTACGCCGATATCTCTAGAGTAAAACACAACGAGGAAATCCCGGCTGAGATATGCGTCCCATATATGCACGTCTATGATGCTTTGAGTGACATATGCAAAGAGCAGCAGAGGATCGTTGCAAGGCATGAGGATGTATCGGTGTTATCGGCAGTTTCCGAAGGTCTTCCTAAATTGACTGAGCTTGGCTTGTGCTTTTGTCCGACTCTCGCGAAAGACCATTGGCTGCCATTTTTCATGGACCAAACAGTGGAGCAAAACACATATGAGCATCATTTAACTGCCGTTTCAAATGCTTTCAACTTGAGGGCTGGAAGAAGTGATGAAAAATCTCTGCAAACTTTTCACTTTTCTGGTCTTGAACTTCCCTACTATAATTCATTACGAACTCCCGAAGCGCGAAATCTGAGTGCTTATCTTATAGATTTGCTAAAATTCGCTCAGAGTCTACGTCTAAGTGGAAGTGGAGCACCGCTAAAATCACTATCCCATACTTCATTCCGTCTACAACATTTGGATCTGTGTTGCCTTACCGTCACTCAAGCTACTCTTGATGTATTTTTGAAAAGGAACGCGGCTTCCATTAGATATATTGGATTCCATGACGTTAAATTGATTGGTTCAAATTCCGAGAATTCTGTCGCAATATCCCCAGAGCTATATCCCAGCAGTCTTCAATTGAATTTCTGCATCTTATGCTGGGAAAATGCCCCTTGCCTCGTTTGCGGGCAGCATGGGTGGAGGTTAAGGGTGACTTGAGATTGGATATGCGGCTTTATGTTGTATTAGAACCTATTTGTAACAGACGAAATACCACAGCATCATTGAAAAAAACTTACGACACACCTAGTAAGTATACCGTGACGTTATTTGAAGAAACGCTAACCAAATCAGAAATACTACTATCCGACTCCAACTATGGTAACCGATCGTGATTTGAAGAGTGGTGAGAAAGATATGTGTAATAGAACTTACAGAGGCTAGATGGCAGGCTGTGAGTTTGCCCTATTGTGGAAACTGATCGCAAAAGGCCATACATAGTTGAATATATGTTTTGACTGCTTGAGCATTTGATGCTGCCGCATCTGGAACGTGGAAACGCTGGCGATAGAATGTACGGACGAATGAAAGGTGCTCTAGAAGACATCAATTACACGTTATCAAGTATGCCATGGTGCCTTAGGGTCTGAGTAGATTGAGAGAAGATTTTTAGCCACTCATATGGCCGGCAGGCCATGCTAGACAGACGCTGAACGCCGTGAAGCTAATCGCAATGTGAAACAAGTGATGCAAGTCATGGCAGGCTCGAAGGCTGTAGATGTGGGTCCACGGTCGGAGATCTGCGGTGGTAAAACTGTGGCCTCAGGCCGAAAGATGTAGGTCAGTTGGCTTGGGACCAATGACTCATAGCATTGTACGTACGACTGGTTTGATCGTACGTCCGCAGCCTTGCGTCTGCAGCGGCCTCGCGTCCGTCAACTGGCGTCTACTATGGCCTTGCAACTATAACAGACATGAACTCTTGGACTGATCTCTCTATAGGGCGTAAATAACTTTTGGCTATCTTCCAGACAGCCGATCGCATTTTCAAGCTACAGATCATGTTCCCAGATCTACTCCCGACTCTCACAGATTTCTAATTTCATGCGCAGGGCCGATCAATATTGAGCTTTCTTGATGAGGTAGATATTCGCTAAGGACTGCGCTTTTGCGGCCAAAGCTCAGCTTCTTGCATATCGACGGACAAGGCTATTCGACTTTAGCATAACTTGTGAAACGACGACTGAAAGAGTTGGCTTACTTTACCAGACCCTTTCCGCCTAATTCTTAAATTTTAGAGTTTAGCATACGGGAACCGTCATCTATTCAGTAAACGGTTTAAAATCACTTCGAGGGCGGAAAACCGTGGCCTCTCGTGAGAAAGACAGAGCTACCTAGCACAGTTTGAAAGGGGAAAGCCGTGATCTATCTCGAAAGACTTAGCTAATGGGGTGCATAGAAAGGAGAGAAAATCGTGGTCCATCTCAGGAAGGCTTCTACCAGACGTGGCAGACCTACCTGCGTTAGCCTGGAGGGAAAGCATGGCCGTCCTAAAAATAGTAACACGAGGGAAAAAGCGTGCTCAAAAAAAAAACCGTGGTCATTCCTGTGAGGAATCTTATCAAGCGATGTTTACCCGTTATCCTGCAGGAAAACCGTAGTTCTAAAAATAGTAACACAACGGGGAAAACTGTGGTACACCAAAAAAAAAGTGGTCATTCCTGCGAGAACTTGTATTCATGATCTGGAGCATTATAGGTCTTGACTTTTGAATGGTCTCTTGTTATT
>JAMAGU010000040.1:0-45125 GCA_023626375.1 Talaromyces sp. PF30-5 | reverse complement strand
GAACCACACATCGTTTGTTCCGGTTGTTTCTGATGGTTGGCCAGGCTGACCAGGTTCGGGGTCTTGGAATGTACTGAACCACACATTGTCTGCTGTTTCTGATGGTTGGCCAGGTTGGCCAGGTTTGGGGGTTTGAAATGTGCTGAACAGTACGTCATTCGTTGCCGTGTGGATATTGGGTGTCGCACGCTCATCTGTCTCAACATGTGTTGAATATGCTTGTCCAGGCACATGGTCGGGTATAATGGAGATGCAATCGAACTGCATTCCAGTAGAATTACCCGAGACTCCAGGAGTTGATTGGTTTATCTCAGTCGATTGCCCTTCTTCTTCTTCTTCTTCGGTTTCGTCTGTTTCCGGTGAGTCTGGACACGAATCTGAAACGGATGGTGTGGGTGCGGTGTGTGTTGAAACATATGATCCATAAGAAGGCACATAAATATTATCTATTGAACGTCAGCAGAGGAATTTGAAATCAAAGTTTCCTCTATAATCCTACCGTCTACCGAGTTAGACCAAAATCTTTGACGGCGCCTTTTTGACGGATTTTCAGTTGGCGTGACCTTTCGTTTCTTGGCTGTGTCAGTATTGTTGACTAGCTCGCTATGGATAGGTTGAACAGTGGGCGAATGTGCTAATCTAGGTGCGCTGGCGTAGCCCGATAAGGTAGATGAAGCATCATGCCTCGATGGATAAGATGGGGGTATAATTTTAGACTGAACGAATGTCACTGCTCGAGAGTCAGCCAATAGTTGGTTCTTCAGTAGTAGAAATACCAACGAACTATTTTGTTTGATGGATTGTTGGAAGAGTGTCCAGATTTTGTCCATAATTCTTCCAGAGCATTCTTCTAGTTTTTCCTTGTCCTCAGAGGATAGGACATTGCGGCTGCATATCGAAGTGATGAATTCATTACGACGCTCTCCTTCAAGTGGTAATTTGTAGAGTCTACAGGTATTAGCGTGACAAATAACCTATAGCGATCGATTGTATACTTACTCGGTATCAGATATATCATCGAGAAGAAATAAGTTCGCAGTATAACAATGTCCAGTCTTCTTTACATGCCCCAAATCCTTGCAAATTCCAGCAATTCGACCTCCACGCGTTGCCCATTTCAAGGGGTCGTGATTGGGAGTCTTTGCATTGAGTCCGCCTTGTTGTAATATGTTAACCAGGTTTTCCTTAGCCTTGTCGCCTCGAAGTCTAATCTTCGACAGGAATTCGCCTTTGACGCGATAATAAGCGATTTGGATAATTCGCAGTCGTACACTATTGAAATCGTGTTGAGTTTTGAGTAGTTCTCCAATGTATTTGTCAATAGAACTGAGTACATCCTTATTCATACTCAGCGTATTTCTATGAAAAAAAGAAATTGGTTCTTCTAACCAGCCCGGTAAGCTCTTGAAAAGAGCCTGTACTTTTTCATTTCGACGGCTGAACTGGGCTCGAGAAATACCCGCTGGCACGGGGGCTGGTGCTGGATTGTTGCCCTCGGATGCGGTATCTCCAGCAATCACTGCTGAGTCACTATCCACAAGGGCTGATACTGAATTGTTGCCCTCGGATACGGTATCTCCAGCAATCACTGCTGAGTCACTGTTCACAGGGGCTGGTGCTGGATCGTTGCCCTCGGAGGTATCTCCAGCAATCACTGCTGAGTCACTGTTCACAGGGGCTGGTGCTGGATCGTTGCCCTCGGAGGTATCTCCAGCAATCACTGCTGAGTCACTGTTCACAGGGGCTGGTGCTGGATTGTTGCCCTCGGATGCAATGACTGGCTTGATAATTTCAGAGGCTTCTGTTATACTGCTATGTTGGATAACCAACCTTTGGGTTTTTTGGGGTAGATAAGACAAAAAAGTCTTGAGAACTCCCACGAACTTTGCCATGTTAACTTGGGTTGAAGCTTGTTCCAATCCCGAAGACTCACATTCTCGTCGTCCTTGTTAATTGTCACCTCAGGAGCTTCATATTTTATTGCGATAGAATAGACGTCGTAGAGTCTACTTATGATAATCTCGCCCAGAGAATCCATATCATTGTTATGATTATGAATGGCGCAAGATGAGCAATTTGTTAGAGGTGGAGAGCAACATCGTGGTTGAGAGGACTTTCGAACGCTATACAGAAGAGGGGAAGGAGTATGTAACTCGCAATGAAATGGGGGCGTTTACATGTCAGTTGTGATTGGCTATTTGTTTTGCTGTGATGTGATGTCTGCCTACTACTAGCCAACTATTTGTACACAGGCGGGGCGGTGGAAGCGGCCCGTGTCCCGATCCCGCTCTACTCCAGGAGAACCTGAAAAGAGGCGACTGGTAGCCCCATGCACCTACCTATGGGATTTAGTGGACGGCCAGGCTAATGGAAATAGTGATAGGCAAGCGGTGCTCACAGTCTAGCTCTGGGACTCTGCATATTCACGCCTTCCTCTCTCTCTTCTCACCACCGCCCTGTGAACTTCATTTATTTCAGAAGCTCCGAGATGAACAGCATTATCCCTAGCGACCAGCGTATCAGAAGCTTAAACGGAGATAAGTTATCTCTAGCGGACTGTTCTGGGAGTAACTACATATGGTACATGTACTGGAGTCGATCTATTTTTGGAGGAGGAATAAAAATAGAAAGAACACAGCGAGATGTACGTAATAATGAACACAGAAAGTAGAAGTTGAGGGATACCCGAATACTTGGTGCTCTGAGTGGAAAATCTGTCTGCAAACCAGATCTCGCCACTGGAAGATAGTAGGGATGTGAGGATTACAGAGTAGTTCGAAGGGTAAGAAGGTCTACACTAGATCCTACACTCTTATCGGATGCAGCCAAGCCACACCACTAATTGAGCCTTGAGTCTTTTTACTTTGAGAGACTTCCTCACTAAATTACTTAACAATCCTCCTCGCCCGCCTTTGTGTAACCTAAAACACTCGACCCTAGGTGTCCATATCCTGGATACAATCGATCTATCCGACTCATCCTTTTCTGTGATCTATTACAGCTATTCCCCATTTAAAGTATAAGTCTGCTTGGAGCAAATTTATAGCGCAAATATGGAATAGTGTATTTTTTTGCGGGAGAAGCCGGGAAGTGGACCCGCGGAGTATTATTCCCCATTTGGAGTATAAGTCTGCTTGAAGCAGAGTTATAGCACCAATATAGAATAATGGGGTTTGCCTTCTACTCCTTCAGTATTCACGCTGCATCTGCCCCTGAAATAAATGCTGCAACTAAAAAAGCTCACATCGCGCTATTCCACTTGGGTCACTTTTTTTTTGAGCACCCAAAAAGGCCAAAATCGCGCCATTCTACTTGCAGTATCGTTTATAAGTACCTCAAGATACTCGAATCCGCTGTAACCGCCGTAAATCCGAAAGTAGAAATGATCAACAATTATCTGTCTCTGCCTGGGGTTGTTAGCTGGCTTGACCATGGTGGAGTTAGGTTTTAAACTTGAAGGGCCGAACCGCCCGTGGGGCATATTCCTGTCGAAGAAAAGCACGATCAAAAAAAAAAAAAAAACCCCAGCGAAGACTGATTGAAACAAAAAAGATCAACTTCCACTGTGGCCATTATATTCAGTACTTTGCTCTTGTTTCGCTAGTTTTCAAAGAAAGATTAGGCTTTCATTGACGAGTTGATCTCGTCCTGCTTGAAGTGCGACCTACAAAAGGGGATCGAATCGATCAACCTAGCCCCCTGTATATTATCAGTTTCATCAATCTATAATATAGTATTTCTAGGTGGAAAACACTGACATTCAACATTCAAATTCTCTCTATAAATCAATTATCATCCCCATCGTTGCCAAACCCCATACCATCTATCGCAGATCTCGTTCCGCGTCTCTTTTCCATTACTTAGATCATCACACTATGGGCGGTGAAGATAAGGCCAAGAAAGCTCGGGATACTTTGTCCTCAATCTATGCCTTTTACTCGCACAACCGCAACAGCCTCGAGCGCGTTCCCTCTTTCATGAGCCAATCCAGTGGTGACATCCCGATCGCAGTACAAGTCCCATCGGAAGAACAAACAGAGCAATTGAAGAAAGAACTTCGGGAGATGATGCAAGCTAAGGAGGCGATCGATGGTCTATCAGATCGAGATCGTCAGATTATGGTACAGGCAGCCAATGCTAGCACCATCAAGCGTCGGAAGAACAAAGGTGCTGGAAATTAACAGGCTTCGCTTGGAAATATTTGAGAGGTGTAGGGGCACGGTATGTGTCAGAGCGTTTATTTGCTATCCTGTTTGAAATGGGTCCGTGGAGTTGGTAGTATGTTCATCCTCTCGGGTATACACAATTGCAAATATTCACCGCCTCTTAGCCGGTAATCTGCGACCGTCATTATGCCAATACCTCCTAGCCCTTCTTTTTGTACTGAAAATAGCCCCTTTGTCTCCCGGTCTAGACTTTACAAGCTTCGAACCTACAAGAATACTGATGGCATAGTGTAACCTTATACATCATTCTCGCTGAACCAATATTGCTTCTAATTTCTAACACATGATTCTGTTCACGTGATCTAAAATACTATTTATGAATTCGTTCCCCTCCGCCTTAGCCCTCTGATCCTTTCTGAAGTCGACTAAAATATGCTTAACTTCCACATGCTGTGAGCGCCTATGTCATGGATTGGGATCATCTAGCTGAGGAGCAGGGCCAAAAGTATTTTTCGGCCTGGTTTCAGCTGCTGTTGAAACAGTCACCCGCCTTGCCATTGAAACTCGCAAGTCAACATCGCCATGGGGTCGCACGCGCGACTGATGTGACAGAATTTACGACTGGGGCATACAATATCTGCTGTACGGTCACCTTTGAGGATGGATTTCGTGCGGTCGTTCGGTTTCCCATTTTGGGACGGAGCCGGTTTCGCACGGAGAAGACTAGAAATGAAATCTCAGTAATGAGGTTTCTTTGTCAAAAGACAAATATCCCTGTTCCATTGGTCCTTGGTGCGGGCCGCTGGGGCTGTGGACCTTACATTGTCATGAGCTTTATTGAAGGGACTTTATTATCTAAACGCCTTGAAAGCTCGCCTCCCCTAGATCCGACCATTTCGGGGTCTGAGATTGAGTTTGCTTTGCGTGAAATGGCCTCTATTGTGCTCGAATTATCAAAACCAATTTTTCCGCGCATTGGCGCCCTCGATGAAGAATCGGGAGTCTGGAAGGTGACGAACAGACCTCTGACTCTCAATATGAATGAGCTTGTACGAGTCGGAAACATTTCTCCAGACAAATTTACCAAGCGGAGCTTTGATACTGCCAATCTGTACTTTCAAGAGTTAGCAGCCCAGCAACTTCTCCACCTTGAGGACCAACGCAATGATGCTGTGGAAGATGAAAAGGACTGCCGAAAGCGATATATAGCTCGCTGCCTTTTCAGAAAGATTGCCCAGCAGTTTCCTACGGAGAATTCAGGTCCTTTCCATCTTTACTGTGACGATCTGCGCCCGTCAAATGTTCTGGTTGCAGGGGATAATCTTACAACAAGGGGCGTTATTGACTGGGAATATACATATGTGGCTCCTGCAGAATTCACCTATGCTGCGCCATGGTGGCTTCTGTTTGAAACACCTGAGGATTGGGAGCCTGATTTGAATGAGTTTTTACATAGATTCACTCCACGCCTTGAACTTTTTTTGAGTATTCTCCAATCTATCGAAGACAAACAGATTCAGATGCAGTCAATGGATGAATCACAGCGGCTCTCAAAGAAAATGGCACAGTCTATGGAAAATGGGGTCTTTTGGTTTTGTCTTGCTGCAAGAAAGAGTTATATGTTTGATGATATCTATTGGACATTCCTTGATCAGAAGTACTTTGGTGATGGATTGCTTGAAGACAGACTGTCTCTTCTCTCAAAGGAGGAATTGGATCAATTGGAAAAGATTGTGCAACTGAAGATGCAGCATGTTACGGAAAAGCGCCTAGAAGATCACTTGACGTACGATAAGTTTGTGGACCTTTAGTCGGATCAAAACAAATAGAGCTTTAAGGTTATAAAGGGCTGATACTGTTTTATCAACCTGCTGATCGTTGACGGCAAGAAAAGAAGATAAAATCCTCCAGTACTCCAGAATTGCAAATCGAAGAATATCTACATTGGAGCGAGACAGCATTAACAGTCTTTATTTCTGCCAAATTTTGAATGTCATTCTAACCCACCGAAATCTGAACAAGAGTCTAATGTGAATTCATATCGAGCAATTACAGTGAGCATATCAAGACACGAACGCCCCCACTAATACATAGCAGTATGTATACTTCAAAGATATGAGATGAACGTAGGAAGATCAGATAAAAGGCTCGCTATCCCCATGGAAATGAACCCTTCCTGGCCTCTTGAAAGACAGAAATTGACCCACGCTTGATCCTCCAAATTCATTCAGCCATGGACAAACTTATATCTCGGTCAGGGAACAAGAGCCTTGATGAACCTGCTAAAGTGGACACAACTTGTATCAATGATATTCGTCCAATCGGTATTCCTGTCTTGGTGAGCTGTATGATCTTCAATCAGAATCAATTCTTCCTCGCGAAATGCGGAGATAGTTCAACATCCACTCTTTTGAACTGGCCACACGGCTTATACGACAAAAACAAAGACTATACACCACTTCATACCGCTAAACGAGTCTCTCTGGAATTGGGAATCGATATCATCTCCTTTGCAGATACATGTATTCTCCACCGTACGACCAAGAGTGCAGATGTCTCTTTGACCCTGGTTGCCGTCAATTACGAAAGCTTAGTCACATACCCCAGAAGCCGTTGGGTGACCGAGGAGGAAATCGAGAAGGCCAGTTGGACAAAACGTAGGAAAATACAACCAACCACGAGGTCAACACTTCAGATAGGCGTCCAGGTTCGGAACCAATACCTTTTCCATCAAAGACAAGCTAAGTTCAGGTTTGAACCTGTAATTGGTCATTTTATAAAGCATATAGGATGATTCCAGCCTTGGTAATGAAACTACTTTTATTCTCACCAATTTGTTGTATTGTTCTCCCAAGTCTCAACTCAGTCCTTTCGATAAAGCTGAAATAACACAGAGTTCCATAACGACGCAGTAAGTTCGACACTTCAAGCATTGTTAGGATCAAGCTAACAAGTCAGATGGCCGACACCATTCCGCTTGAGATGAGAAAGAAGCCCGCTGCCTATTGCTTAGGGGAGCTTCTTCGCTTGCAGCCTCAACGAGAAGATCTTGCTTGTCTGCCTCCTCTCTCTGACGATTTGCGCCGTCTACGTAGCGACTGTGAAAAATTACGGGATAGAAAAACTCCCCTGGAGGAGATTGTGGACTCAGCGTTAGAGTATCTTTCGCGAGGGACAATACTAAAACTGGCGATTGTATTCCGCGCATTCAATTCCTGGTCACTCGATATTCCGAGAGACCTGACTACATTCCTCCAAAAGCCTGATTTAGACACTGTCAATCAGCTGAAGGCTATCTATCGAGGCCATTACGCCGACGATGATGAATTCACGATCTTCTTTGTATGGTGGGGTATCAAATCCAGCGACACTGAGAGTCGTTGTTGAAATACATAGCAAGCTTTACGCTGGTCGATCAACATCACCTATATTCTGGCGAAAGTTTACATGGAGTGTTGATTTTGATCGCCTGGGGCCTGTATTCAATCCCAAAAATTGATGAAATACCCACACCAGTTGATAGCCCTTCCGCTTGAATTATTGTATTCACATATTGTCTTACACTAGCTACTATTGAAACATTGCCGGGTGCTTCACCCAAATCGTCTACTTTCGTCATATTAGGTACTTCTAAATTTGCTAACTAGCTGATGAAGCGTAGAGCATTGAAGCTCTCTAGTATATATTGGCACCTGAGCCTGCGTGATGATTTAGCCTTGAAGCGCTTGTCTACTATTCAAAAGGCCTCCATTGAAAGCTGCCTTGATGGGCTTGAAGTCATTCAGTTCTTGTGTGCTTATTTTATGCGCTCGTCTTTCTATATCCTCTACCCCTTTTCCTGCCTGGACGACAAAGAAATTTAATTTTCTCCCCTGAACTTGAGAAACAATCGTCATCGTGAAATGGCTCGATTCAATACATGTTCGTTCCATCAATCGGACAACTGGCTCAAGGACTGCTACACCACGAAAGTTATACACGTGTCTCGCCAGCAGAAAAAGCTATGTGAAGATTGCGTCGAAGGTGTACTCCTTTATGTTGAGTTATCGCATCATAGAGGCCAAGACCCCACGCATTTCTTGAACTTGATATTCGGGGAGAATTGTGTCGCCCAAGGCTCCTTTGTCAAGCCCGGGCTGGTCGAAACTGCCCTTCAATTAAAGAAGGGCGGGGCGATCCTATGGTTGATACAACATATAGTGACGCGAGACTCTTACCATCAAGCCATCTGTGATATAGCGACATCTCAAACTAGGGAGAGTGCATTGATCTTTCCTGGTGCGCTAAATCATGGTTTACTCCCCGAGACGATAAACCCTATCCTTATCACTCAGCTTTTGGGATTGATTGTCAACCATACATACGATTTTGTCCGACATCTTACAATCGCTAAGCCCTGGTATGCACGTGTTGCTGAAGAAATCGCAATTGAGAAACTGCAATGTTTGTTTATCCAGCCGAGCAAACCATTTGGCTGGCCAGGGGGACTAATTGAGTCCCTTGCGGATGAAGCATCACTGTTCAATTTACCTATTTACTTGGAAAGGAAATGTATCGAGATGTGCGGAGTTGACCGGTGCTACATAGTGTAGGGGTCTAGATGATTTTAGCTTGTCTCAATCCTTTTCCCTGGAGGAATTGTAGATCCTGTATTATCAAATTCAATCAAAGTATATAACGATTTTCTCACACTTCGCCAGACGCTACACACGCATTATTGCTGATCTTGCATAAACATAACTGGCATATATTGGAAGCCGATTTGATTGTCCTATTTGGTCGGCTATTAGACGTGTTCATTATATGAAGCTTAAAATAAGTCCCGTGTTATTCTCCAAGCCCAGCAATTGGTTTGTAGCTCACAAACAACGTTTAATCTATGCATTTTAAGAACTAATATTGTTTACGTGCATATATATACGGTATGATGATCTGGGATGACCAGTCTTGGTTTGATAAGGAGGCATCGAGCCCCACGATTTATCACAAAGAATGACCACTCTACACAATGGCCCATCGAGACTGTGCTTAATACCTGTCTCACCCGGCCGCGAACCTGTAGGTGCAAGTATCAAATATACTCAAAATCGATCGATTTTTACCGATTTTGGTCGTAATTCCGCAACTTTGATGGGTTTGGACCTTCTCCGACTAACTCTTAAGGATATTGGACTACTTGAGGATGCTTTTGATTCGATTTACAATGTATTTCCTCTTCACCTCACGCCTTCACAAGACCAGAAGCCTGGCCAACAAGCAGTTAACAACAGGTTTTCATTTGTTTCGCCCCACTTTGGGAAGTGAAATAGATATTTGCGCTTAACTTATGGACATATCCAGTGGATGGTCAGAGGGACAGAATATATGAACCTATGAGCCGGCAAATCGGGCTTAGGTGGTCGGCAAACCACGCCCGCAAGACCTGAGAATTGTATTTAAGCTGAGGTTTTCCCCGTCCTCGCTTCAAAAATTGCGAAACTATATCCAACGTTAAAGATAGAGTCTCTTTGTTCCAGAACCATTCAGCCGAGCCATCTAGCATTATCGCAAGTCCCAGAGTCCAACCACATTCGTAAACTTGCATTTTGAGGAGTGCGTTTTCCCTTCTCTTATGTCCACGGAGGCTGAACTCATCGAGACCTGCAGAATACCAAACATTTCATCTACCATGGCCGATAAAGATAAGACGTTCGTTGGACCAGTGGACTTTAAAAAGAAAAAGCAAAGTAAGGAGACCGCGGACAAGACAGGTCGCGCATCTCAAGAGAAACGCCTCGAGAATAAAAATCGCAAGATAATGAACGAGACTGGTCACGCATCTCAAGAGAAACGCAGTGATAATGAGAGAGAAAAGATTTATGAAGATTATTCCACAGGCAGCAAATAGATACTGCAACGGCCAAAGGACGGTTCTATCTGGGTCTTGTGAGCTTACCGTCTGTTGATGGTTGATTGGCTTTATTGTTTGCTTCGCTACATATCAATCTTGCTATCTTTTATTTGTCATCGATCTCTTCATTTAAAACCCATTGCTGATTTTAACAAAAAAAAAAGTCAAGTATGGCTAACCATCGAGGGTAAAATGGTGATATGGGTGAAGTATCGCATGAGACCTTAATTATCTGCATCCCATACCAAAAGGCCAGTTTCGTAAATGTTTAGTACATCTGAAACAGTAAATATTCTAACTATACATCCAAAATATGAAAATTAATTGCCGTCAATAAAATTGGCATGCCTTGGCTCCGGGTCCCGAGGAAAAAAGGGCACTGTTACATTTTAGGAATGATACATAGATCGGAACAAAGATATCCCTAATGTGGATCCAAGCTTTGTCCATTACGAGGGCCAACCTCCGTGTTCCCCTTTATATCCATCCTGCCCCCATGAATCTTTCAATCCATTCGCAGCGTATTTAAATATCACTTTACTTCTTCCCCTACAAGCTTGCACTCAACTTGAGGATCCTATACCCAGAATGAAACCACGCCTTGCTTACGATGACCAAGCCTGGGAAAGAGGGACGATTATCTACAAACGCTGGTATAAGTATCTCGAGGAAGATGACCCCTTCAATGCAGTTGGTCGTTTTCTTGCAACGCATTTCTATCCTCGGGAATGGTGCGAATTTGATATTTTCGCATTGGGTGGATTCAACGTCTGTTTTCAGATAGTATTTACCGATAATACTACCGCTATTATCAGGTTTCCACTCCCTGGTATTATCATGTTTCCCGAGGAGAAAGTCCACAATGAAGTCAGAATTATGCAGTTTATTTTGGACCGAACTCAAGAACCACACAAAATACCTATACCGGTTCCTTCTATCTCTCGCTGGGGACAGAAGAAAGAAAGTCCCGCAAACCTTGGTCCGTTTATCATCATGGAATTTATCGAGCATAAACAGAGTATCTGCAGGCTTCTTGAGTATCCGGAATCAGATCCAACCGTCCGTCCAATTCTCAATCCAAACCTCAATATGGTCAGGCTAGGGGCCCTCTACACAAAATTGGCCAAAATTGCTCTTTCACTGTCTACTCTTACGCTCAATAAGATCGGGTCTATTGGGCTCGACCCAGAGAATGGCTCGAAGTGGAAGGTGTTACATCGGCCTTTGTCATATTCTATGAATGAAATTGTGCAGCTGGGAACGCTGCCTCGGTCAAAAATCCCGAATGGCACATACTCTGAGGCATCGTCGTACTTTGAGGCTCTAGCGGAACTGCAGCTTTCACATCTCCTAAGTCAAAGGAACGATTCTGTTGATTCGGAGGATGACTGCCGGCGAAAATTTGTGGCGCGACTTCTCTTCCGACGACTTGTTCGAGAAGAGAAATTGAAAGAAAAATGGTTGTGTCATAACACTGGCCCATTTCCAATCTGGTGCGATGACTTTCGACCAGAGAATGTACTTGTCGATGAAGCTGAGAATGTTGTTGGAGTGGTGGACTGGGAGTTTACTTACGCCGCACCTGTCGAATTTGCCCACGCACCGCCTTGGTGGCTTCTTCTCGAGAAGCCGGAATATTGGTCCGACGGCCTCGACGACTGGTGCGCACAGTATGATAAACGACTTGAAATCTTCCTTCAAGCCATGAACGATTGTGAGGACGAGGCAATCCGGGCTGGACAGCTTATTGAGACTCAGCGTCTCTCCGGCCCAATGCGAGACAGTTGGAAGAGCGGGAACTTCTGGGTCATGTATGCCGCACGGAATAATTTTGCATTCGACTCGGTCTATTGGCAAAAAATTGACCAGCGATTCTTTGGACCGACTCAAAGCTTTGACCTTGACAATACCTGGAAGGAAAGGCTTCATCTCTTGACACCCAATGAAAAGGAGTACATAGATGAATGTGTAAAGCTGAAGTTTGAAGAAATGGACACGAGACCTCTCGCTTGGGACCCTGATGAGTATACTCGAGCATACCAGTGCGCGTGGGTGGAATGATTTTATGATTACTGCAGGTGCTCTTTCTGGGAAAAGTTACGTCGCCGTCCATGCCTTTCGTTTCCTTAATCGACTGCCTATTCATTGTTTAGTCAACCGAGCCATCGGACGGGGCCTGCTTATAAATTGTTTTCCTATACCTGAAATCGTGTAGCCTAATGGAATAATCTGAAGTTGCTCAATATTGTATTCACTATGGGAGGTTTTGGGTATTCGACTCGCTTTTCATGTTCGACGCGCCAACTGGATTTGCCCAATTGACACCACCAGTTGGTGAGAGAATGTTTCCTCGATCGGCAGAGGGTTATATTGGCCATTACTTTTACACTAGAAGGCCAGTACTTCGAGCTTCCCATGGAGAGAATCCATCCCAGTAACGTTTATTCTTCCAAACGCCTCAGTTTATGATTGTTGGTGCGCATGGTAGTACCTGAGACTATCCCATTAACGCGTGCGCGTAATGTAGTATATGAGACGATGTATAGCGATGCGGCTGCATACACCGATTTAACATAGTTAATAGCTTTTATTGCTAGAAAAAGCCTTCCTCGCGATTAGCCGAATTATGGCCTGCTTAAATGTGTTGTGGTGATATGATGAATAATGGAAATGCTGAGTACACGTAGGTTTGCGTGTGTTCAATGCCTTACAAACTTGTCTCACCCGACCGCGAACCTCTAGCTATGTGATGAATGAGCAGTATAAACACGAAACAAAGAAGAGAACTGATACGAATCAACTTCAATATAAGTTAAGAATGCCCACTTGATTGCCCTAGCGAGAGATATTTCATTCACTTTACATGCTATCATGAAACCCAGGAGTTGTGAATTTTGTCGCAAAGCGAAAAGATGGTGCGATAAAGGGACTCCCTGTTTCGAATGCAGTAATCGGCAAATTATCTGCAAGGCTATCACAAAGAAACAAGATTCTCCAAGCTCAGCCAATGGCTCAGGAGCAATGTGCTTGCATCACCATGCCCGGAGAGTCCCTTGTTTGGGAGCCGACACCGCCACAAGTTCGAACCAGCTTCTTCTGTTGCTGATATGCCTTTTCATCACGGCTGTGGAACCACACAATGAAACAGCAATGTGGGAAGTAATTGAGCGCCGAAACGAAGACTGGGAACAAAGTTTCAAGCCTCAGTATGAGGACCTGACTATCTGGTGGATGGAGATCCGAAATGCCCTTCAAAAAGTAACCCCCTCTCAAGAGGACTTGTCGCATCAGATACGGTATCTTCTAGGCGCCTTTTCCAAAATTTCCGCATCACCCCCCCATCTTTTTTACAAGGTGTGGGAGATGCAATACCCGCCCTATCGAACATTCGGGTCAAAGGCCAGTATAGCTCTAATCTGCTATTGTTTTAGCAGTCCGGTGGAGATTACACACTGGGAGAAAGCTCAGTACTGGAACTACACGGACAAGGCCCTTGAGGAACTTGCTTCTAAACTCCAAATATCCCCATTATTCCAGGGAATGATTACGGGCAAGGGATTGCGAAAGATGATTGAGTCAGTGAAAATTATATTTGAGTTCGAAGATAGACGACAAGACTGGCTCCTCCCGCAACGTCTTACTCTTGGCAATGACGAAATTGTGAAAGCTTATTACGAGCGAGCATTTGCGGCTTTGGATCCTCGAATGATCCCAGTGCTATGCAATTCCCTTCTTGCGAGCCCAAGCACTGTAATTGATATTAAGGACCGCCATGCGAAAGGTACTAATTCCAATTCCCTTATTTTGCACTTTGGCTAACTTGAATAGATCTTGCTATCAAAACACTTGCCAGCGCATTCCACAAGCTACCTATTGAGGCAAGCGATATCATAATTCAATCGAAGATGTGTGATGTCGACAAGCGAGTAGCGAAGGAGCTTACGCACGTCAAACGTCATAAGTTCATGCATGCCAAATACGGGCTCGGTATGTACTACTAATTTAATCTCACCTTGCTTTGTATCAAGCTGACAATTTCGAAGATGAGAAATCTTTTGTTTTTATCGTACACACTCCCCCTTCTCCAATCGAAAATAGGAGTCCTGTGATGCTCAAGCTGAAGGGTGACTTAGTGTAATCATGGTTCTACTAGATAGACATTATAAGGTACATATCACTCCGACTAGTAGTGATATCAATGAAAGCTGGAAAAGTTCTCGCTTATAGACTACAAATTAGTCTAAAGGTTTTCTGTCAAAAAAAAACCCGATTTCCGGAGTATCCCTTCAGGCAAAATTCCGCATTTGTACTGCTATACGATTGCATACTTTCGATTCTCTCTGTAGATCACACGTTAAGCAGAATCCAGTCTTCGCACTCGAATTTTGGGTCGTCTTTGCCTGCAATCAAATACAATTGCTGTCGGCACTCTGATTAAGGTTCCAATCCACTGAAGCTTTGACTGGCATTGATGCTCTCCTCCCCTTATGCCGGAGAATTAAGTGATGATGAGGTTGACCCTGGGGGAAATAAGCCATGTGGAACTGGATTGTAGACACTCACATGGGGCCATTTATCCGATTGGGATTACGTAGAATAGCGGCTTATATTACGGAAATTAATAAGGGGAATCTTTTGGGAATGCCAAATTGTGATTACTACTTTGTAGAAAGGAACACCATGTATGAGCTGGAAACTGATTCAGCCAAGCCTAAAGCACCAATAGAAGTGTATCAGTCACTACTTGGCTATTGATTTCTTTTGTACGTCTCAGGCTTCATGCAATCTGCAGAGACTCAGTCTGCAGTTTCCTGTTTTCGAACCACTCAAATAGCGATGACCTCACTTAATTCGTGGTAAATAGCGGCAGTATCTGGTACTTTTGTTCAAGAATATCATCGGACCAGTGGCATATTATAAATTCTATAAAAGGGCAGTCCGTCGTCAATCTATAGTCATCCAGGTAGCAGCTTTTGATTTAGGCACTTCCGACTTGAAGTTCCCTGTTGAGAATATTGACAACATTAATCCGAGAACACTATAGATCTTTGCTTTATCGAGCTCATTATGACTTCAAAAAATTGCCCAGAGAGCACTCCTGCAGCCGAAATTTTATCCTTCGACTGCAAAGAGCCTTCAAATACCCCTCTAGAAGCCAATCAACCAGGACCAAATGCAACTGAACTGGAGGAGCTATTGAACACCCTCCACAACGGACAATCGCATGGAGTTGCACAACCTGCACAGTCTGACCCTACAAAGAATAGGGAGACAGCCGCTTTGACGACAGGTGAGCCAGATCTCGGTATACCAATCTCTGTGGAGCCAGAGGAGTTCGAAAAATTCAAGAAATGGGCGTCTACCCCACCGGAGGGGAATTTCCAGTCAGTTCCTGGAGCTCGGGAACCATCGCTAGAGTATAAGATGGTCTTGGAAAAGTAAGACGCTTAAGTTAATCGTGACTTCAACTTGGCTGATAGCAACTCAGATGGAATGATAAGACATGGAAATACGAAGTTGTTGATTCCGAAAAGATTGAAGGCGATGCGGATCCCTTTGAAAGATACGTTTTTGTGGTCCGCGAACATTATGGTATGTATTTTGGATTTGATATCGAGGATTAAGACTGACTTCTCCCAAGATCGAAAGTCGAAACGGATGACTCGATTTATCGACGTGAAGTCTATAAATTTACGCGATATCCTCCGAAAGGTCCTGCATGGCGTTAGAGCGGTCGATATGATAGGAGACAAACCATCTGTGAGTGATCTTGTCATATGGATGAAGTACCTGCTAAGAAAATTAAGATTGAACAAAACATCCTTATTCATTTCCTTCCTGAGCTGCAGCAAGTAATAGAAGAGCTGAAAACTGTTTCAGACTGCAGCACTAAACCACAGCACCTCAGCTTGCTTGTTGAATTCCTTACAGAGGCAAAACTTGCTGTTGAACAAGATGTGTCTTCATTGCTTGCAAACGGCCATATCACCTTTGACCTCTTGTGGGCGCTTTTCAAGCCAGGCTGTCATGTTTTCACAAACTGTCTTGGCACCGGAAAACCGAGGTGTGTCATGTTTGATGCTGGGGAATTCACAGGAGACACCATCGGATTCTACGACCTTGAGGCACACTACTTTGACTATAACGGAGAAAAGTTCGGGGAGGCGGGGATGGAATTGGCTATCATGGAATTTCGCGGGCCGAAACCGATTGCATCCTGAATGCTTTCCCCATTCAGTATCACCCAGATCAAAACCAAGTGCGCAAAAATTTACTAGACAACGGTCGCAAATTCCAAAGCCTAGCTGGCAAAAATATTCGTCGTTGTGATGGAGCCGCCTTCGTCATGGAGGATGGCAAGCCTACCAAAATTAATATCGACGGCTGCGTAGGGGTGGACGCGGCTTTTTTCTATAAAATGCAGCCGAATTACTCACGGCGGCGTGGTGATAAAGAGAAGCTAAGGCATGGTGCGAATTTGGATCAAATGAGCGAAGATGAGCTTTTGATCTGCTCGCCAACCGTGTGTGGATTTAGCTTCCAGCACAAAGTTTTCAGTGAGGCATACATTGCACATGGACGAATATTATTACTGACTGATTATTAGTGGAGTTTGCAGTTGATGACTTGAGTGACATGCAGTGGTCTCCGGAGTCGTTTGATTGCCTCAAAATTCCGGAGGATTCCAAGAAATTGATCCTGTCGATGGTGAAGAGTCGTTTAGGCGAAATACCAAGGATCCAATTTGATGATTTTGTCCCCGGAAAAGGTCTTGGGCTTAACATTCTTTTGCAGTCAGTGGCCAAAGAGCATTCAACATACCAGTAGGCAAGGCTGCTAACTATTTATAGTGGCCCACCGGGAGTCGGAAAAACTTCGACAGTTGAAGCCGTCGCACAGTATTTCAAATGGAAACTCTATTCGGTAAAGCCCTTTTCTCATTCAATATCAAAGGTTCTAAAACTGAAGAAAACAACTTAGATATCTGCCGGAGAACTTGGCGCAGACCGCGGTAGTCTCTACGGCCTGGAGGAACAACTGATACGAGTTATCAAGATCGCAAGACGATTCAATGCGCTGGTTGTGATTGATGAAGCGGACGCATGGATGGACCATCGTATTGCCTCCCATGGGAGCCACAATCGCCTTGTTACAGTGTTTTTGCACCATATGGAATATTTTGATGGGATTATGTTCTTAACCACAAACAGGGCCACTGAAATTGACGAAGCGATTCTAAGCAGGATTCATATTAAGATCCGGTATAGGGAACTCCTAAGAGTGTCCGTCGTGAAATCTGGGAATTATTCCTCTCAAAAGCAGAAACTTGTCACGGCCCTGCTATTATTGGCTCTAAGGATATGGAATTCTTGGAATCTTTGAACCTCAATGGACGCGATGTCAGTAGTCCCACCCTAACCAGATAATTGGCAAGATTTGCAACTTACACCTCTAGATCAAAAACCTTATGTCTATTGCACACGCCGTGGCCAGTGAGGCTGGTGAGCAAGTTCAGTTTGACCATCTGAAATTAGCTGCCGGGGCCAATGATGCATCCTTGAAAGAATTTGAAAATGGGGAGAGCATGTATATCTGATCCAGCGAGGCTCTTGGTACTGGAAAAATATGGGAGTGCATTAACATATAGCCCATCATGACCACTGGGACTAGAATGTACACAAGTCCTTTGCTTTCTCTTTTCTAGACAGATTGGTCTCAATTTCAGTTTACCTTTTGTGCTTGATAAGAAAACGATTTTCTGCATGGCTGCGTCGAAAATTGATATACTGGCCACTGTGTCTCGCACAGCTTGTTCGATCTTCTAGGTCATTGGTGTGCTCCAGCAGCCAAGGAAATTTAGATGGTAGAATCCACCTGGTCTCTTAGGGTAGTTCCCTATTTTTCGACAAGGTTGATGTTCTTTCCACTATTGATTATTCTTATATGCCGTCTCCTCTCTCTCGATCAGTACAGGACGTCGTATCTCCCATGCATCCGGAAGAACAGGTAGACCAATGAAATACTGGTCAAACAGTCATCTGCCAGGCCCAATGCTAGAGATGGAGACGACCCTGCCTTTATTGATCGGATATTCATTAGCGGTCGATTTCTATTACCAGCTTCTATAATATAACCCCTTTTCCAAACAAGATATTCCTTGTGCTTTATTATAGAAATGATCGTTCTATTACGCATTCATCTGGGTTGTTTATTTGACATAGCTAAGCATTGCCGAAGTTTGTCCAGGAGCTAAGAGGACTTGGAGTGATGAGGGACTAGTACTTCTCTGTTGTGTTCGCTAGCTGCCTAATTATGCCATTATTGGTGCAACTTGAATCAGGTGAAAACCGACTTGTTCCTTAGCGCCAAAATAAATTTTCAAGCCACCTGCTTAATATGTAGGTTGCAGGACCTTATTCGAAAAGTTATCTTCTAGTCCAAATAAGCTTCCGTGAGGGTACAGTATTCGGATTGAGGATATCTTTTCTTACCAGGATAAGAGATAATTGAGTATAAATTCGGGTCTATGCCCTTGAGAGATGTACAGTTATTTTTAATAATTCTGCATTCATCATGGCAAACCAGCCTTCCCTCCTACCAAACCTGGCTGAGCTTCAGTCAAATTTGCGCAAGTTTCCAAAGCGTAAGAGGCCCCAAGGTTGCAATATAAAATGGTCAATTACACTAACAGACTGCTTACAACAGTCTTCGAACTAAGTGATCAAGAGGATATCAACCTGACGCCGACCCACGATGACCTGAAAGTGTTCTGTCAAGATTTCTTTCACAAAAAATTCAACCTCACGCCCAGTGAGATGTTTATCGCTATTTCTCAACGTGTGGACTTTGACCCAAGGGCGCTCTCTGTATTGGTCGACGTTATTAACAGTGTGGAGGATAAGATGTTCCTTAACAGAGAACCTGAAGGCCTGACCAAGATTGTTAAGTGTCTTCGTAAACGAGTCACGGTGTTGTTCCACGACCTTGCTTCGCACCCTCTCCCGGCTGTCTTGGAAAGCGTCACTCCGGCCTACGATGGTCAGATAGTTTTTGTAAATTGGATTATGGAAGTTTCTATTGAGGTTTCTGGGGAAAGGATTTCTCGAGAAATCAAAGCACCGCTAGGGTTCCTGTCTCGATATATCGGCAGTATTTAATACTATGAAACGCCGTCATACTCTGTTGAACGGCAAGGACTTCAATTATAAAAATGTCAATATCGCCCTCTCCTTCGCTTCCTTTCTTTGCTCTAGATAACTTTATATTTGAAACTAAACCCAGCCCCGTTGCGACTACCAAGCCAGAATGGAGATTACCGGATTTGTTATATACACAACTTCCTTGGATGTTACTAGTATAGGAGAGGAAGTGGCACAGTGCCTATTTTCGCGACCGAGACGAAAAAGAGATACCCTTATATATGGGAGAGGAGATGCGAGTATCTGCCAGGCATTTTTACAAGCGGGAGTTGAGACAGTATGTATCTAAATGATGGAAAAGAGTCCCGCTGACGAGGATAGTTCTCTGAGACAATACAAGAGGCCATCGGTAATATTGAATTCCCTCTTCGACAGGGACCCGTTATTGTTCACAGCACTGAAAGTTACACGTCGGGAATCAAGCTGGCGCATCCGTCTCGCAATGCGGTGTCAATATTTCGAGACCTTTCCGTTACCGATATGTACAGAGTGACCTTCAAGCTTTATCCTCTTGGCTTGCCAGAGGACGAGCTGACGAGCACTCACCCTATTGTGCGGGAGCTGCAGCCGAACCATGTTCTTTTCGTGAAAGGATCGGTGAAGATGGAGATAGAAATGCCTCCACAGGCTTCTTTTGTATGGCAAGGGAACACTGCTAATCCAATGGGGTGTGATATTCTTGGCGCGGGAGTCTTTTCGTTCATGACAGTTTAAAGGGCTTTTGGTTTTGTGTCCGCAATTTTAGGGTGGGGAAGCTGAGTAGAGTTTAGTCAGGGAACAAAAAAAGACCTTACTACTCACCATTGTTTGATACTTTGTTTTCAGATTTTCCAGTCTCCGTGCCCAGAGTAAAATTCCAGGATACTCAGTCTCCAGAATATTCATAGCTCTAGCTTCTTCACTCAGGGTCAGACGCCGCAAGCTAGGCAGAACGAGTACCAACAACAGCGAGATACCAGTGCCGAACTTCCACTCAAATCTTCGAAGTTTTCTCCCGTTTTGAAGGTTGCTGCGGACATTATGATCATGCGACATCCCCAAATTACGAAGAAAAGAGGGCATAGACCACACGCCCTGTAAACGACGGTCAGAACTTGGCCGATCTAATCCTTGTGCTTGTAGCCAGCTCTCCTCCTCCCGTGCTAGGGATGACCAATGAAGTATTGTTTGCAATCTAGAAAGCCAGATGCCAGAGTTTGGCCCCTGAGAAATCAGATCTTCTGCAGTCGGATCTTCACCATCAACGCTTGCTCCCAGAAAGACAGGTGTGAGATCAACCTCCAAGAATTTGAGATAATTTTCTATTTGTGCTGCAATATCGTGAAGCAACCCTTCTGCACTGACTGCTGGGGTACGGCGATGTGGCATCCTTGACGTGGGCAGGTGGAAAGCGAATGTCCGCGGGGCTTTAGACAACTCAGCTCGTCCTGCTCGGCTTACTCAGGCGTTTTGCCATTTGACCAAATGAGTATAGACTAGACTTCAACCCCCTACCGTGCATAGTACAAGATGAACCAGGATTGTTGAAATTTGTGGCAATATCTATTAGTCCCTGAATCATGCCTCTCAGTTGCGCGTCGGCTATATAATGCAAGGAGCTCTGTCCTAGAAACTTGTCCTCTTGCACTCAACCTTGCAACCATGGAAAAAATTTCTTGGTCTCGACTCAGTACACTAATTAAAAATTGCTTTGGATTCGCTGAGGTATGTCTACGTCTTGTCTGATAGATATGGGCTTATCTTTTTTAGGGAGACACTTCGGTCAATATTAATCAATTGCCTGATCCCCTCTCTACAAAGAGATACACTACTGGTCATCATCAAATGACCTATCCTCAGAATAAGCCTTCGAAATCGACTTCACAAGAAGTGCAGATCAACGCAGAGGCAACGTGTGATCTCCACAATGAGGGGAGAAAATCAGACAGCTGCGTATCTTTCACGCTTCCCTCTTCTAGCGACAAGGTGGTGAAAATAGTGATGATTAGCTATGTCAACTATGATTTGGAGACAGCAGCACTTCTGGTTGAGATTGATGGATGCGAAAAGCAAAAGTGGTTTCCTTACATAAAGATCAAAGAACATAGCGGTGTACGAGAAGCTTTGGATATATTTCAGCCAAGGTGGTAGGAGGCAAAGAAATGAAATGGCGAATAAAGCGGGCTGTACGGATTGACAAGCTTATTTCAATAATCTTCGAGTAACAAGGGGATAGTCATACCCAGTCCAAGATAGCGTAGTTTGGAGGCAGACCGTAAGAACTGTCTATGGCCACAACGGATCAATTCCCAGATTTCCGTTGTTGGCTCAGACAGACATGAGAATTCCAAATCCTTGATGTATAATTTTTGGGTGGGTGGCCAATTTAAACTATACCATTTACAGAACAGCGGTCCGTTCGCCAAACTGTTTCGCACTGCTTAAAAAGCGATCTCACGCCCAGTGGCGCCCAACACCTACTTCAATAATTATTAGCTGCGGCAAAGCCTGTCGGCCTTGAAATTGCACATACATGCACCAGTTGACTCTATCATGCAATGGATACCGCTGGATCTTTTTCAATACAGCAGCTACTTCTGATTTTTGCATATAATTGTCTGCGCAATTCATCGCACTTTCGTTTGGGGGATAAGAGACAGGTGATTGATATATTACGACGCGAACATCGGGACTGGGAACCTCGCATCGGCTCAGAAGACCTTTCTGTGTTTCTTTCGCCAATATACAAGCAAATGGAACCCCGGGATGAAGAGAGTTGGCAACAAGCGCGCAAATATCTGA
The DNA here is from genome assembly GCA_023626375.1 of Talaromyces sp. PF30-5. NCBI lineage: Eukaryota > Fungi > Ascomycota > Eurotiomycetes > Eurotiales > Trichocomaceae > Talaromyces > Talaromyces sp. PF30-5. The sequence continues at coordinate 23,088 of JAMAGU010000040.1, read as the reverse complement.
TGGAACGAGCTAGGACGGGCACTGGATCTGATTTCTCTATTTCAGACGCTCGAGACCATCTTCGACATGTACTCTACCACTTTGAGCAGATATCGACAATCGCTTTTAAAGGGCCACCACCCCCTCCTGTGGAAGTGCCCCTGAGTGAAAGAAGAACCATCGATCTCATCAATTTCAGCTTATCTGTCATCCAAATCGGGGAATTGACCCCTGCTTCTTGGAATCCTACCTCTCGCACCTTAGGTGAAATGTGCCGTCATCTTCACACGTCTCCACTTTTCCAGCATGGTATTTCTGAGGGCCTTCTTCAGCGCGCTTTGCAAAATATAGAGGTTATCCTCTCAGGCGCAGACAGGCAGTTCCAAGGAGAGCTGCAAGTTAGCCGGTTTCCAAAACGCTCTTCGATGAGAGGAACCTACAAAAAGGTCTTCAAACCTGGCGAGCCAAAAAAGGCCCACTCAAGAAGTTCCCATAGCATTGAACATTCCAACCTCTCAACACGACGCGTAAGGTCATTGGAAACCTTTGTACACAAAGCATCACGCACTTGGTGATGAAACTTCCTAGTAAAAATGTCATGGAGTGTCATCTTCATTGTGTACGGTGCCTATGTAACCAATCAAATCCAAGTAACGCGAAAGAGTTTTATCGTCTTTTAGGAATAAGATTAATATTTTATCGACCATACAAGCAAACTATAAACCTGCGGCTTGTTCTAGTGTCGGAATAAAAACCAAATTGAAGGATTCATGGATGTAAAAATATTTGCCGGTGCAACTCGGATCACACTTGGACATTTTTGCTAGTCAGTGTGTATATACTGACAGTAAACTTGCAAGGCCTCGATTAGACCCGGCGCGACTTTCAGAAAGGCTGGGCGAGCATATACATTAGGAAAAAAATCTTCTGCACAGGCTTCCAAGAAACGGGCATTGTTCTGCAGCAATAGCCTGCCTTGTGACCACTCTATATGTTCAATCGGATATCCAGGATTTCGACTCATACCGATTCCATCTCTAGTCAAAATAGAAACTCTCCCACAGTGCCATTTCAACCATATAAAGTTGAAAAAACTACAACTAATTGACGAAGGTAAGAAAAAGAAGAGAAGAGGAAATGGGAGGAAAGAAAATGTGAAATTAAACATCAATATCCACAAAGCCAAATAAACTGAAGACATGAAGTCTGGCAATCGGACCTCCATCAAAGCAATACATAATTCCTTCTCACTATCTTACATGTAATTCGGTGTAAACCCTTGGAATCCATAAGGAGCAACATCACTTTGAACGATCTCGCCGGGAGCAATGTAAGCACCTCTACCAAGGGTTACTGCAGGGTATATAGTGCATCCAGCACCGATATAGCAGTCTTGCATGATGCGTACTCGTCGACCTTTGTATCGACTTTGAGTGCCTTTACTTTCCCGCATACTCAAGTCTGCCATGGTAGTGAGAATGGTGACTTTAGGTCCCAGCCAAGTGCGGGCACCCACAAAAATATAACAGTCATCGATGAAGACACAGTCATGGGAGATCATCACGTCTTCGCCAATATCGAGATAACCATAATGGCAAGTAAACGGCGCCTCAACAACCGTCCTTGGTCCAATGCTAGGAGCGGAGCGGCACATCATCGACGTAGAGAGACCTGGGGGAGCAGGAGGATTCAGCATACAGGTAAGCTGAGGGCCCAGGATTTCTTTCAGGAGGCGATCCTGCTCTTTGGAATTAAGCCCTCCAAGAGGATTACAGGCATTATTGAATTGCGCCAACGCGCGTCGACATCGGTCTCTCTCCTCCATAAGTTGCACATCAAATGGCCGATAAAACTCGCCTCTGACCATCTTATCCATTTCAGTGTTGTCATTACCCGACGTGCGACTAAATGACTGATTTTCAATACATAGAGTCGTTCTCGCTTGAACCTGTGGGCTGTTTGTATCTAATGTAGTACTTGTAGTGTTCGTACGAGCTCTAGGAGACAAGGCACCTTGAGACGATAAAGGCATGCCTGCCTTTGGCGGCGGCCCATGTGGAATATCGTGAATCGGCGGTAACAGATGGTAATCCGGTTTGGGTGATTTTCGAGATAGTTCGTGGATCGAATGGGACCTCTCAATAATCGGGCTTGCCCCCGTATTTCGACGGATATGGCGGTCCTGGCTAGTACTTGGCCATGAGCATTTCGGCGGCCAAGACGGATAAGCTGAGTTGCATTCTGTGGGGTTGGTATTATTATTATGTGGAGAAACTCGCTCATTTCCAACCACAACTGGCCACGTTGTCTGGGAATTGACGTGCTCTGTCAATTGCCGATCATGATTTTTCTCTTGGAGAAACTGCCCATTGGTTTTGGCATAGCTTTCTTTCGACTGACACGGGACCGGAGCCCTGGGGGTGAATGGCCTTTGCCCTGTACTTTGTGACGTGTATCCATCACACAGAAACCCTCTACGAAGACAGTTATTACCTGGTTTCAATTGTTAGCTTGCTACTTATACTCACTCATATATCATGCCTCATTCTACCAAGTTGTGATAAGAGCAATCGGCATTTGCCCTCAAAAAGGAACAGGAACAGGGCTAATACTAAAGAAGAGGACTTATATATCCATACCGTGGGACACTTACATGTTGGACGTTGCTCATCACATTTCTTTCTCCGACGCCGGCAGGTCATACAGCCGGTTTTAGTTCGTTTACTAAAGGCTCGCTTGCGCTTAGGTGTCACGTGCACTGCTGTTGCCGGTCGCTCCGAGGAATGCGCGGATGACGAGAATGGCTCGGTCGTGGCAGAGGTTGTACAGGTGGTATCCATATTTCGATGACTCGGATCCCGGGCATGCGCTTCTAGCTGGAGCGCATCGGCCAACTGGTCCTGGCTTACCATTTGAGAATCGTTGGACGGAGGCCGAGAGGATTCCTGGGCATTGGATCGGCCATGCAAATTTGGCGCTATCTCAACATCTGAGACGGATCCTGAACCAATTCCGCTGGAATTCAGAGGAGCACTCAATATAGTGCGATGGCTGCTGGAGCTAAAAGAATACCATAAGCATCCAAACGTACAAGAAGGGGTCTGTAGCGCTTGCAATCCGTGGTAGTAGAGATTTGGAGAACGGAGGGAGCCTCTAAGTTGGGCTTGGGGGACTTTGTCATATATTCAAGCCTTTATAAAATTACAGCTCAGTGTGCTGGGCGCGTCGATGTCACATAGAAAACTGCTAAGTCGTGGGCCTATCAAAGAAATGCTGCCCCATCACACACAAATGGTCGTCGAGCGGCGAAGATGGCGGCAAGGGCTTTTCCAACCAACGTTCATCATGTGGGGCACGCAATAAGAGACTCGTTGCACTGACCGTACTTTGTCACCGGGGCGGAGAGCGCTGCAGTGTTACCGGATCACGCTAATGCATGTTGAACCATCTCGGCACTTGACCAGGAGTTCCGATATGCACAAAAGACCATGATGGACCGCCGACAAAATGAGGATAGCCTTCATTACAAATAGACTTTGAGGCTTTAAAGTGCTAAGGAACACCATTGAATTGGTTTCCCATGGGGTTTATGGATTTAGTTATAGGAGGGAATTGTACCCTAGAAGAGTACTCATTTTGAAAGGATAAGGCGAAAGAGACCCGTGCGCCCCAAACTCGGTCAGCTGATCAACAAATAAACGTGGCACCAGATCACTGCTGAACAACGAGAAGTCGAAATATGTGGCTAGAATTTCATTGTGATGAATGCCACTTGTGTTCATACAAAAATCGTACAAGCTGGGCTTGGTCAGAAATAAAGACGAGGTGGCAAGGCATTTTGAGCTAAGGAAGACATACCGTCGTCCTATAATTTCGGCTCCGTTCAGACTGTTGGCTGGACCAATCGGAATTGCGACCATAACTGTATTAGCGGCTTTGGCGGTGTTTTATTGGTACGGCGAATCAAATTATCCCCTCGTCTCTTGTCTCACACAAGAGCAAGGATCATATTCGTTGGGAGGGGAACCCTGTCAATGTTTTTGCGCAGTGACTGTGCGAAAGTTAATCATAGTAGGCGTTGGGGGCCATTTCCACGTAGCAACGCAAATAACGCATGTGATTGTGGCTATCGATCGGCTTATATCGCGCTATTTGAAAATCTATGTTCGTAGGCCTCAATCGATATTGCGAGATCATGCCATAAATGTTGGGACTTCTAGAATCATTGCTTTAATAGGATGTTTCCTATACACTTGCAAGATAACTCATGATTATATCTCAATAACTATCTACTAAAAAATATGCAATCGGTGTTTTCATTTCTTCATGCGTTTTGTGGTCACCGAGGCAATGGTATCTCGGTTCTTCCTTTTGTGCAGTCTTGAGCACACCGAGCACTCCCAGGTTCTTGACCCAATGTCATGTCCGCCGAATGGCGAATCTAGGTTTTGTCGTGTTTCAAACCACTTCATACTATTTGGGAAACCGCTTATCCTCCTCTCAATGCCCTCCGCCACTCGTAACGAGATAGTCACAGCCTCTGTAGGGTGCCGAACATAAAAGGAAACATGTTGATTAAATAGACCACATGTGTGACACGATTGCAGCTCCAAGGGTGCTAAGTTCTTGTTGCTCGTGACAAACATCATTTCGGATACGTAAAGTTTTCGAAGGGCGGCAACGGTGTCTTCGTATGCTCCGCGACATCTTATAGAACCTTTGCAAACATAAAAGCCGCCCTCGTATACGAGGGGGCCGTCCAGTTGGAAATAGAAGTTGGAAACCAGGAGTGCTGTTGCGACTTCAACCACCTGGTTTTGTGACCGGATGTGAATTTGGTCTTTTTGTAATTGCAGATTGTTAATATCATCAAGTCGAATTGGAAAGGGAAGCTTGGTATTCAAGCGGAAAAAGTTCTGCTTGCGCTGTTCATCCAATCCGTTTCTAACGTCCCTATATCGAATATGGCCATCAAGGAAATCCATGAAGGAGGTCCATAATCGATATAAGGAGTGCGAGCTTCTTTTTGCTGTAGGCCTAGAGGCTTCTCCAGTCCCCAGTGAGATAGTAACGTCGTGAGGAGTATGTTCTGTCCAGATGCGTGATGCCTCCCACATCGCGAGCTCAATGGGGTTCGGAAAAGCAAGACCGCCATCCCAATACTCTTGACCAGAGACGCTGATTGGTTTGAAAAATCTGATATGATGTGGTTAGTTGTGAGCTTTGATGGTTACTACTTTACGTACATTGGAGCTGCTGTAGTTGCGCGTGCCCTGATGAATGTTAGCTTACTCGTAAGACACCAAAATACTTACGGTTGACTCATGATTGCCATAATAGAGGCTCTTCGTTCGTATTCTCCGGTCGAACTACTGTATAACCTAAATGGGATTAGAAGATAGTACACCATCGGAGGGGTGTAATTTACCTGAAGGTGGTGCGGGGCCGTTGTAGTTTGTGAAGATCGACCGGGTATTTTCGCTAGACGTCGCAGTGAGAGCCACTCTTGTGCCAGATATCACGCCCGGAACATGTCCAAAAAGCGTTCCTGGCAACATATCTTGCAAAGCCCCTTCTAGGAAACGCTCGTCGTACATTGCATCACTCGTGACATATTTTACGGCTGCCTTGACCCGACCCAGAAAGGAACCAGATGTGGAAAAGCATCTACGGGCAAGATTCTCGAAAGTATGAGCACACTTGGAGATGGGCCATTTCTGGTGGAACTTTGCCAAGACGGTAAGGCCACCTACTTCATTAGCTTCTAGATCTTCAGATCACTTGGAGTGACAACTCACCAGAGCTTGTCCCAAGAGCAAGGTCTATCAGCTCTTCAAGCGGACAGTCCCCAATGTGCTTCTGGACCTCCGCTAAAAATTCAAGGGGGGTTATTCCTCGTGCACCGCCCCCGTCGATTCCCATTAGTCGCACACCAGCAGTGCTCGGCTTGAGGTTGACGAGAAGTTCACCACCATCATCAAAGAGACAGCCCACCGTGACTTGGCTTTCTGTCTTTGGGATTGGAACGCCAAATACAGCAGCACATGTTTCACACACTGCATGACCACAGCTCAGATGCCTTTCAGGTGGCCGACATAGACACCAGACACAGACCATATTCGTGAAAATAGGACGGAGAAACGCACTATGTTTCAAGGCGGTGCCTGTGTGTAGCTGCACAGTATCAGTATAGCCTTCCTCTAAAGATTGGAAAATTCGGTCGCATTGGCTTTTAACTTCTCGCTCCAGATACTTGGTGCATTGTGCCCCATATGCGGCCTGAAAGGCCTGGGTGCAATGGGATCGATACAGGCATTGGTACACTAAGTACGGGTCAAACACTATAGACAGTTAGCTAGCGACAGTCTGTAAGTTGGCGTAGTAACTCACAATGCATTCGTCTAGGATACGCGTTCATGATGATACTTGACGCAACGTATGAAGCTACTATATTGTATGACACCTTGAGCCTAACACACTGATTGAGAAATATATGTAGCAACCGGTAGTAGTCCGACTTGACGGGACATTTTTCTCTCGAGACTTGAATGAAGTCGAATGCCTTAGCTGGATTGTTTGCTGTATGTGCCACGGCAGAATTAAAGAAGGATTCAAGGTGACAAGCAGAGAAAAGGAATCTGAGGCTCGATCTGATCGACCGCATCTCATCCTTTTGAGATCGGATCTCTGCCTCGAGTCTCTGATAACGTGTCATAGGGGAAAGATATTTACCCGCCAAGCGGAAAATCTTCAAAGACGAAAAGGTCGACGAAGATTTTGAAGAAAGACTGCAGACAGCTGAGTGGAAATCTTTTATCCGGTTTTCGCTGAACTTGCCGTCTTCAGAGATGACAATCAGGAGCCTTGGACGAAGGTCGGACGGCAATGAAGAGCCACTCTCTAGTTCGACCCACGCTATCAAGTGTAGCAGTATTGCTTCTAATGTCTGAAAATCATCTGCAAATAAGCAGACAACATCGGTAAACGTGAAAATGAGCCTAGAATAAAGGACATCCATTATGGCGCGCGATGCACTGGTGTTCCATGTTGTAGAGTGACAAACAGCCTCATGGCACCAGACGTGGGCCTTCTCAGAGAGTGGGGATTGAAATGGGTTTCCATCAGCGAATAGGAGAGGATTGTCACAGTTGAGGGACGTATTATCAACATGTAGGTTGATAGTTGCTCGATCCCCACGACGGATGTTGTTCCGCCTGAAAATAGCCCGCATGGCTTCATCCTTGGTAGATGCCCCTAAGAAGAAACATAACTGCGGGCACTGAAATGTTGGTTCCGGTAATTCCCGAATGAGAATAGCAAGACGACCTGTCCTCTCTATGATCAGCTCTTCTGGATTTCGACGTTCTATGACACGAAGCCATCCCATAAGTTTACTTTAGTGGCTTTCCTATTCTATGTAATAGTTGATTTGTACTGTATTAACTGGCCTGAAGCATTTGAGCCTAACCGGACGTCTCCTTGATCTAAGTATCTGAGGCGCTCGCTGAATAATCGAATATTGTCTGAATTGTGATTAACTATCAAACCTATGTAACTTGTGCCGCCCTCACTTAATCTAAGTAAATATTATGCGGTAAATAGTCAGGTTAGTTAAACCAGCACTTTAGGTACACTGGTAACGGAAATTTCAGATAGAAATACCCTTTAAGAGTCAGAGGGTAGCACCTACTATACTCGGATAAAGAACCCATTTAGTTATCCGAAGAGTGTTTTCCTACACACGTTGATCTCCAAAGCGTCTGTACCAGGGAAACGAGTTTCACTTTCAATCAAGCACCCCAAAGTATAAATTGAAGCAGACCCCAACCCCCTAAGTGCAAATTAAAAAAGAACGGCTTCCAGCAATAATCAACAAACAATAATTTTTCTTCAATAAGCTGATTTAAATACCATAACAGGACACATCTACCATCAAAAATCTCAGCGAGGAAGATATCGGAAAGATTTTGGAAGACCCGACCGTCACCAGGCTTATCTCACTTAAGAAAAACATATGGCCTATAGATAAGGAAAGCAACGAACAAAACCCGTCATTTTGTGTCGCTTGCGCATTTCTCATTGGAACTACCACTGTGATCAAGGAGGAAGTCCTTCAAATAGCACCTGCGATTATTACTAAAGAAACACACCCATATGAGTGTGTTATATGTGGAAGAGAGAGATCGAAGGGTTTCCTAGTAGGTACCCAGCCATTGGCGTTGGCGCCATCAAGTACTGATAGCTTTCAAGATATTTGGTCCAGAAGGATCGCTACGAGATGCCTGGAAGTTGGCAATAAGTCAGATATGGGGAGTCATTGAAGAGCGTGGAAGTGAACAACTTCGAAGAATCATCGCTGAAGATGACCTGCAACGCATCAAGAGCTATTTAAATTTGCATATCAAGTTGAGTTGCTCTTATCGCCCACGAGATCCCCAAATGGTACCAGAAAATCCACAAAATTCCCAATTTGGACAGGGACGCCTATCCGAGGTAATTGACCATCCTCAGGTAAAGGCGAAAATTGTTTCCCGAGTTCAGGAGCAAAGACCTCCAAATCCTCTCGATCAAAGGTCTTTTGTATGCACTGAGTGCGCGATATGCATTCAGTATGTCAGTGTGGTCAATGATGAAACTTTCGACGCTCCATATGTAGAAGTGTACCAGGGTATCCCAAAAACTTGCTGCCTCTGCCAACATGAAAAGTTAAGGGGATTTTCCGTACGTATACCCGTAAGGTTCAAAGAAAAAGTGGAGCTATTTTAACATAATTGGCTAGATCATTGCTCGCCGGCTGATCCAAGGCCAAAGTGTCACAATAAATGGATTCCTCTCGAGCATAGATACTGCGACAATGGAAGCAACGCTTGAGGATATCATCCGTGACTTTCCAGTTGAGCTAGTATTTGATGTCAAATATAGTCAAATCCGCAAGCCCGATACGTAACAGTGTGAAATGTTTCAATTTACGTCAAGATCACCCGTGTTTATACCCAAAAGTCAATAAGATGTAAATTATCTGAGAATCAAGTTTATGGTTTACCTATACAATCAAGTGTAAATTGATGCTGGTTTTGTCACTATGAATATAAACAATGAGCCCTTTGCGCTTTCCAGCTATCCTTCTGTTAACATAGGTTCAAACTTTCTACCTCAGAATACGGATTAAAAATGTTTTCTTGTTTACAAGTGCGCGTAAGAAGTGGAAGGATTGGAGAAAATTGGGCCACTGAGGAAGGTCCTGGAAGAATTTCTAGTTAGAAAGAATGACGCTAGTCTGGTTGCTGCTTGTTGTTTTGATTTGAACAGAGGATATAAGACCTTCAGAAGACCCCCGGGACCCTACTAGGGACAACCACCATTACTCCTGTCGGCACTCTGAGTTTTCTTCATTTCCTTAACAAAACAACAAGATGTGTCTTTTTACAACCCATGTTTTTCAATCTTGTCGCAATGATGACGGCAATTTCGTCCAGACGTATGAATTCCAGCGATGTTTGAATGGTGACTGCGTTCGTTGGGTTCTCTATACAAAATGGTGGTTGGCACCATGCGCTAAGTGCGTACAATGCATTTATCTTAAGCATTACGAGGCTGAACCGAAAGAACTTGTTGAGCCTCATGAACGCTTAACCAAACTATCGCAGTATTTTATATCGCGTGGGCTTGCTTCAGAAAACAGAATAGAAGCCCTACCAAAGGAAATCAGATACCTCATTATCTGGTATACTGGTTTCTCTTCGACTGAATCATCCAAACGGCATACAGGCCTCCACACTCTTATGTTATTGAAGAAATCTATACCTAGTTCAGAACTGGGCAAGGACATTGCAAATTTCTTCTCGCGCTTAAAAACATGGTACGACTTTCCTGTTATCCAAGATATGATCTTAACGACTATGACGATATGTCCATCATGCTTTCGGTTCTTATTCGATACAAGATCCTTGCCTACAAGATACATCTTTCTTGAAGTATATAACAAGCTTCACAATCGATATCTTCCTTACCGATATACGATGTGTGAGAAGGATAAGCGTATAACTTGTGCTGCAGGAGCCTATACCCTAGCTACAATAGAGTCCAAGGACTTGTTCAGCATTGTATACGATGAGTTTACTTTCCTTGCTTTGTCTCCTCTCGAGCAAGAATGGTTTGAGATTGTTTGGGACCGAATGAAGGATGACGAGAGGCTAAGCCATAATTTGTTTGAGCCAAATTTCACCCATATCTACTATTTTATGAGCCCTCACCTAGCGCTCGAAATGCTAGCCTTGGGAATAGGATCCTCTATACAATGGATGGAGGGTGCAGACACTATGTGTAGCGCTGTCGACAATCCGGAAAGTGCGGAAACTCTTGAAATCATCCTCGGATATCTATCGCCCGATATTGCTGAGAAGCAGGCGTGGCTTACAGATTTGATAGACTACACTGTGTCTTGTCTCGTTATCCTATCTAGGGGGGCTTTTGGTCCTGAGTTTTATCCTGAAAGAAATACAGATTCTTTTCGGAAGAAAGTGTACGGATGGGAAGAGTGTGCTATACGGAAGGTCGCTATTATCTATAGGGCTGGTGGAATCGGAGCGCCGGAGTCTGAAAATAATGCCGGAAGTGTACGCCTCCACAAACTTACAGATGCCTTACGAGAACATCGGCTAGGTACTTTGCGCAAAACATCTTGATCAAATACACTTGTATAAAACAAAGATGGCACAAGTGCCTTCAATACTCATGTCGACCCGGCTCATCTTGTTCACTCATTATGTCAATTATTCTGATATATCCTCGCCTTATGCTTTCGTCGAAAGAAGCAAGTGCTGAAGAGGCTATCCGAGATATTGGTATGTGTAAGGAAAGTATTCGAGAGTGAAAATGGCGATGCTGCAGACGCGCTTTCTTCCAAAGCCTCCGTTTGAAAATCATACTTTGGCGGAAGCGGTTGCATCAAAGTTAGTCCGTCGAATCCAATTTGGGCTCGACATGATCAGCGTCACATCACAGCCCCCAAAAGGCCCAGAGAAAGTCAGCCATTGACCTCACTGATGGGCGTTTGGGACTCGCTCATGATCTCTGTGAGACAGCGTGGATCAGGCACTACGAAAAGGCGACCGTGTTTTCGAAATTGCTAAGGCGATGAAAAACCCCGGAATTGGTTCTTACAACGACCAAGAATGAGTTCAGGCACCTAACGGAGCAGAAGCTGGAGCAATTGACCGAAGAGTTTACTTTGCTCCTACTGCGACACGACCCGCTGTGGTAGCGGTTATGACCACGGGGGAGGCTTCAACTGTTGGACCGAGGATTATCAAAGTTGGCGATGGCTCATACTTATCAGTTGAATCTGTCAATCCATTAGACTTTCTGTCCTGAGATGCGCTGCTCGTGACATAATATCTGGACTCAATCATTGTTTGCCTATAATATATTTGGTAATCACTGTACAAGTGTGCGAGGCCCAGACCATCCCAAAATATTTACTAGAACTTCCCTGTGACATTAACCGATTTGAATCGGAGGCTTCTAAACGCTCCTTTCTGCTGTAAATGCTGGGTCCCTAAGATAGAAACTGCTTTTCATACGTTAGTCTCCTTCAATTGAGACATTGCTGTACTCTTCGATTAATTTTAACCTTGACGAGACAGTCCCCTCATTCTTTTACCTTGTCCGGTAGCCAGTGAGATTGAGTTGGGAGGGTGGGTGATTGCAGTCATCAAGTGCCCTAGTAAGTGATTCCTGAGATGATTACAATACCCACTCGCAAAAACGCAGCCGTGTTAGGTGATTTCTATGATGAAGCAGGAGGCTATATAGATTTTCTTTCAGTTGCATGCATGCCAGCCTCAAGAACAATATCGCTCTGCTCTTGCTCCCCGCCAACGATGTGGTTAGACACACCAATCCTATAGGCATCGAGGCGGTCGGATAACTGGAAGAGCGAACAAATTATCGTCATGTTCGAGGTCCGCTAGTGCCTTCAGGAGGATTGAAAGGGCTCGGTCGCCAAATTATGGCTTCTATCTACTTGCTGCTGTGGGGGGAGAGCTGCGACGATCAGTAAGAGCATTGGAAGTCGAATCGTGCATCTATCATTGGGGGGATATGCTCAGAAGTTCCCTGTGTATTACCATTTTCACTAAGAACTGGAATTTCACTGGGTTTTCGGTCTCCTTTTTCCTCACCTGACAAGCGGTTTGCGATATCCACCAGGAAGTGGGACGCGATGCATCTCGCCATGTAATTGCTCCAGAGCAATTACGAGCAGATTCTCGCGGTTCAAAAAACATAAAGGGACGGTGCATCTAGTTTCTCTTCTGTCAATATACTGTGTGAAGAGAGGTGCGCCAAGTGTGCTGTCGCGGATGAAGAGCTGTTTTAAATAACGGGAATTGAATGTGCGGTAATGGCTCGGACATGCTCTTGGAAATGACTTTGTTCCACTGCATTACTTGAGAAAACTTTCAGAATCAAGAAAAATGAACGGCTTCTGTCTGCTGTTGCGAAGCATTTCTTTCTAAGGTCTTTGGGAATCTGGCTAATAGGGACCATCGGACCTTTCGTTGGCTGCTTACTATTGTTGCCAATTATCAAGCCTGCCTTCCAACGGTACGCGGTGGGCTTCGATTCCCTCATATAGCATTTCATTGGCTCTATTATAGAGGCTGTCGACATGAATTTTATGATACTGATTCTTTGAAGCATGCTCTGTGTTGTGGGGACTGATAGTTACAGAAGCGAGAGGCCTTCGATTGAGAAGCTAGTATGGTAAGGCTCACTTTTGAGAGTGGGCATCGAGACAGTGTTATGTAATGTCAACACTGAGAGAGGTAAAATACTGTGGATTCCCCACCTCTCTGGTTATTCAGCATCAATCCACATTGCTACAGTAATTGTAATGTAATCGGACCATTCTCGGAAGAATTGTGATGTAACACGCAGTTTATAGCCCCTGGATCATTCAACAGATACAGACACACTCGTTAATCAATCTCATGCATCAATTGGCCATTCCTCGATACTAGATGATACGCGTATCCGACATCTCGACATGTAACACAACAATCTCCCAAACGTATCGTCCATACGTTCCTTACCTTCGGAATCACGTTTCTGGTAATAATGGAGTACAAGTACGTGTTCAATGGAAATCCCTACTTCTCATTCCACTTCTCCAAATATTGAGCCCTTTCTAAGCTGAGTTCATTATCATAATGATCATCTAGATGATCAGCTTTACACATGACTTCCAGCTGATCTGGATGGGGAGCTCAGCTAAGCCTTTTTTCCAAATTGGCCGGAAATAGCTAGAGTTCAAAATTTTTGATTTTGTTATTTTTTTCCCACCAGAGTCTAACTATAGCCTCGGATTATTTGGTGTGGCATAGCACACTTGTATTGCCGATCAATTTGAGCGGGTCATGGCCGCATATAGATTCAGGTATACCCTAATTTTAAACCAGCCTGAGCGTGTCAGGTAGGCACGCGACAATTGAGCTAGCGCGAGACAAGATTCTGGCTGAGAGCCCCCGCTGCTCGGCCACTAAGTCGGGCCACCATTTGCCTCACCACGTCCACGAATCATGCCGAATACATTGGCCAATAAAATGCCATTTTACATCTGCAGTGTCTTCGCACGTTTTTAGCAAAAGCTAATCTGTATGGAGCTCCAATCACCAACATTATGGAGATAATCAGTCAGCCATTGCACTCTCTCGCAATCCTGAGTCTCATAAACGGACCAAACACTCTATAATGCGAAGTTACATTATCAGCGATCAGTGCTGAATGCAGAAGAGATTGGCCTGTAGTACTTCTGGTCTTTCGGGGGTCGACGCTTCGGAGACTCCAAAGCAACCTGGGTGATATCGCAGGCGCTCTTTCCACTTTGATTTCTCGCGAAGGCTTTTGAGTGGTTTTACCGAGGCCTGACTACTCTTCACAATTCCAGTATCACTCTGCCAGCAAAGCGATCCTGAGGGGAAATGTCGTGATATGAGACTGGTGAAGATCAGGAACTGAGCCGCAGTGACAGGTGACCCGTTCAGGTCAAACCACTATCTCCTTGTTCTCTTCACTGCGTGAGGTCACCAATGAACTGTATTACCGGATGATCTGTTCGACCTTGAAAACCTATTTCAAATTTATACTCCGGCGCCCTCTAATACAGATGATTCAATACCACTTTGATCTCCAACCTCATCCTGATGCTCATCCTGGATTTGATCCATCTTCAAAATATCCAACAGTTGATCTGCTGTAAGATGATCATTCATCGCCTGCATTCGATGCACATATTTCAACCTACCCCTCTGAAAAATCCACTCTCCACCCTGTTGATCCCCAGGGCCGCCCTTTGACGCCCCCCATCCACGCTTCCATCTCTGTTTAAGATCTTTAAAGAACGCACTAGGGAATGACTCGCTCGAGTACGGCGGCGGATCATTAAACCCATCCCAAGTCCTTTTCATCTCCAGTTTCTCGTGTATTTTCGCTGACGGGTCGGTGTATATTGGGAATGCATCGGATGTTTCTTCTATGTACGGGCCGACTAATGTATGGTCGCCGCACCCAATAATGATGACCTGAGCTGGTTTGGCGTGGTGGGGGATCGTGTCAAGGAGCCTTTGGGTAATTCGGTTGGATAGAGTGCGAACGTAGTCTTGATCGTAAATGCAGAAGAAGTGGCGGACTATTGGGAAGGGTTAGTATGTACTAGGTCATCTATAATTGTTCCCGGAGATGTATATGTATCTTGAAAACCTATGTGGATGGCGGGCTCACCAAAGATAACTATAGTAGTCACTGAATGCCCTTTTCCCGCAACAAGCTCACCGAATCGCACCCGCCCGCCATCCTTACTGGCGATTTCGAGCTCAAAAGTCTCGTGCAGTGCCTTGTCCGTTAGGAATGTTGGGTCCGTTGAAATGTTCACGTTTGCCATGTCTCAGAACGGCTTGTCGCCAACCTCACATTTGTAAATGTTCAGAGGAACAGTCTACAGTCAAGTAATCTGCACCCTTGGAGTACTTGCAGGAAAAATATTTGACTTTGAAAAACTTGAATGCCACATGGTCGTGAAGTCTGTACGCTGGCAATGACATCATGACAGTTTTACCCATAACGAAGGAGAATTTGGGTAGTATGTTGTCGGAAAAAGTGGAGGTCTATTTTACTAGTGTCCATGCGTTTTATTCAACACCACATCATTTTCATTCCTTAGTGTCGATGCCGAGGAAAGCAGTACGCACTAACACGGAGATGGACCAATGAATTCCTTGAACCGTACTTGAGATGTCTTCTTCTAAATACAGGATGATGTGTAAAATAAAGGGGTTGAGTGTGCTGATTCAGCAGTTGATGCCTAAGGAATGAAAATGATGTGGTGTTGAATAAAACGCATGACCTCCACTTTTCCGACAATACAGTATCCAATTGGTGCGCCGTATCTTTGACTAAGCAGTATTTCCGACACTACAGTACCGCCTTCCCAGTACAACATAACTGAGAATGAGGGCAAAGCGAGAGATTTTCTCAGTGCGATCTTCCCCACAACGAACCACCTGATCCTAGTCCACCAGCCTCGACGCAGCCGGAACTTGCGTGGTGCCCGGTCACGGCACTTGAGATCGAGCCATCACTGAAGGCGGCGAAACGGACAACTGCGCCAGGGGAGGACAATCTGCCGATGCTCGTCTGGAAGAATTTATGGGTACATCTGAAGAACTTCATTACCAGTATCTTCAGAGCGTGTGTAGAGTTAGGATTCCATCCGAAACAATAGCGAAATGCGAGCAATCGTCGATTTACGGAAACCGGGGAAACCAGATTACTCGATTCCTGATGCCTACCGTCCAATCTCACTTCTGAACACGCTCGGCAAGGTCCTCGAGGAAGTGTTGACCCGACAGTTATTCTATCTTGCAGAGAATCACAGCCTGCTACCGAACAGCCAGTTTGGCCAGCGACCGGGAAGGACTACCTAAACAGGCTCTGCTACCCCTGTCTCACGCAATCGACAGAGCGTGGTAAAAACAAAAGGTGGTAACCCTAGTTTCCTGGAACTGAAAGGAGCCTTTAACGGGGTCAACCGAACGAGTCTAGATGCTTGCCTCCGAGCCAGGAGGATTCCCGCCATCCAAAGAAAGTAGATGGCAAGCCTTATGAGCGACCGACATGCTAGGATAAGATTCGACGACTTTCGCACAGAGGCTGCACCTCTTGCGAACGCAGGACTTGCATGGGTCACCTCCCTCCCCGATTCTGCTTACACTCTTCAACGCCGACCTGGTTGACCAAACCATCACCTTCCACGGTGGAACATCAGCCTTTGTCGACGACTATTTCCGCTGACGTGAGGGCCGCTCGGCTGAGGAGAACCTAATCATGATACAGACCGAGGACATCCCACGCATCAAAACATGGACCCGGCGAGCGAGGTCATGCTTTGCAGCTGAGAAAGCCGAGCTGACCTACCTCACTAGAAAAAGAAGAGGACAACTTCAAGGCTAGGTGGTTATGAATGGGAATAAAATAGAACCATCGTCCACGGCCAAGCTACTGGGCGTAATCTTCGACCAGAAACGACGATGGAAAAAACACGTCCAGCAAGCAACTAAGCGCACAATGAACATCATCCTATTAATGGGAACGGCAATTAGGCTACGACAGGCCGTGACGACGCCCTAAGTTCGTTTTCAGGAGGTGCTGCCCTCCACCTGCACGTACACATATAAAGTGGTTGTATCCTGCATATCGATCGCAAAGTTGGATTCCTAACCATAATCTACTAATCTGGGTACGGATTCGTATTCTTAGCCCAGTGGATCAATTCACGAGAGGTCAGGGTAAATGGTTTCACACACACACACACACACACACACTAACATCCCCCTCCCCCTCAGGCCCAAGGAAGCAACATGAGAGAAGGCAAAAATCAAAAGTTTGATATCTCAATCAATTTCTTCATCTATGAATTGAAGGACTTTCCCTTACTCAATTTCACCGAACTTTCCAAATTCAAATCTAGCGGTATGGCTGTGAGATGGTAGTTTTTACCATCATTATTGTCGACAAATTTCTGGCCCATTACTTCGTAAAGGACATATATCTCAACACCGGCGCTACTTCCAGGAACTAGGCGCTGCGTATCAATGGTGAATGTGCAAAGATCATAAACGACTGAACACTGAAGGTAATCCGTTTGACAGTACTGGACCGAAACTGCTGAGGTCGTCTCCCACTTATCAAAGCTAAAACAGACGAAAGCTTTCTTTTCGGCAGTCGGAACATTGACAACATCCAGGCTCCCTTGTATTTGGGGATAATGTGGGCAAAAATGCAAATGTCTCAGTCTTACCCGGCTCGAAAACAATGGCGTGGGAGAGACCGGAGACTGTGCCCAGAATGAGCGTTCTGGACAAAGACAAGAATGCGGGCGCAATGCCTTTGCCGCTGAGTACATCTCAGCGGCCGTGAAAGGTAACATCGATTTGAGGGCTAAAGGTTTGTCAGATGGGCGGAATTGACAAACTCGAGTGGAACTGTCATCGAAATGAACCCTTTTTAACTTCCTGGGAAAGATTGCATGCAGCAAATTTTCGTAACACTTTGAGCCGTCACAATCATGTCGGCAAATCAAATTTTGCGAATGCTGCACGGGCATCCTTGATGTGGCTAATTGTACTCGATTATTGTGCAAATAAATAGATCTGGCGATTTTTCGGATTAACGCTGAGCTATATTCTGATATTCTGAAGTCTTCGGGCAGGAGACGGGAAATAAAGGCGATGGTTATAGGAGAAAAAGACTTGTCATTTCTTCATAAAATATTAAATTTTTGAACTAGAAGCTTTGTTGAGCAAGAAGCACCTAGGACAATCAATTATTCGTGTTCGTTCCGCGGAACAACACGGCAAGCCGCGGAATCTTATTAGAGGCTAATAGCCAATCATGTACCGTCACGACAGCAGGCAACTCAAGGTATGATACTAAGACAAACGACCCATGTTTGATCCCGAGCGCTAAGATGAAGGGTTTTCATTGCATCGCCATACCATCCCACTGTCACTAAAGCCGGCATAAGATGTTTTGGTCGGGCTGATTTGCCAGTGGTTTGATCCCCGTGGCAGAGAGGCTTACAAGAGATATAGGACTATCTAATGGCTATTTTTTTTCCAGAGAATTTCCAGAACCAAGTTTCGTTGACGTCATTATTCTTTTTTTCCATGATACCTTCAACTGTAAAGCGCGATGGTTAAGGCTGATGGACGCGAACGCGTATGAACTAGTACGATTTGGATCCAATTATGAGAGGGTTCCTACTATCTGAGATGATGATCAAGTTGAGTGATCTTAGGGGTTCGCGGAGGCTAGTTAGTTGTTTAGCCCGTACGTAAGCATACATCCGCGTTACATACAGAAACAATAATACAGGATCTGAGCACGCGCTGAATAATCAATCTGAACTAGGAAAGGTGGTAATCTTCCTCTAGAGTTCGACAAACAAGTCTGAATTTCTATAAAGCCCGTCTGGCAATTTAGGTGGGCATAATAATGACTAATACATGCGGTCTAATATTATCTCCGGTCCTCCGGTATCCACTGCTGCGTGACTATAGGTGGGTAGACACCCACTGAGCTCTCAGTGGGTGTCACATGACTTTCTATGTCATGTGATATCAAAAGCTTGTCGGACAGAGGTTGCAGCGGGATTACCTAACAATCTTAGATACCTGTGGGTACCGAAGTTTATTAGTAATTTCCCACACAAAAGCACGTATTTTTTAGTATATACAGTAGAATGCCAGACTTTTCCACATACGACGGTGCACATACAGTGTTTTCATTACGGCTAGTAAGGCCCTGACCGCCCAGGTCAGACAGGTCATCGGCGCGCTTGTAAATGATTCCGCCATTCTCGAATACCGGCTGGAAAGAAAGATTTCGGTAAAGCTTCAGTTGCATCTCGTCAAGACGAAGGGTTGGGTCGTCTGGGCTCGTGAAAATCCAACAAGCGTTACCAACAAAGTCAACACCTCGACGGTGTTTCCATTCTGGTCTAGGCTGCCAGTTGGGGAAGAAAATCTTCTTGTCAAGGGACGACTGCGGTGTGCACAATGGTACATGGTTCAGTTTGAACTGTTTGGTGCGGTGCCATTCCCAAACTCTTGTGAACGCGTTCAAAATTTTACCCATGGTAGCTGTCGGGCTATTGGAAGGCTGGAAAAGAGGTAGTCTCCAAATGTTGATTGCTTTGGATGACGGGACGCTGTAATTCGAGATGAAAGTGTTGGGGACTGCATCCAAGTCTGTCTTCAGGATAGAACTGCTGTATTTTGCCGTTCAATTTTGACCCTCCATTGTAGGGATACTGAACTTGCTTGTGTGGCTCGACGAGCCTGATGTAAGTCTTTGCAATCAACATCCAGTTTGCCTGCTGAAAGTTTTGAAAGACCTTTTCGTAGTACTGACGAGGGGAATTTTTTTCGTTGATAGGAAGCCATGAACTCTAATGGTGCCGACAGCACCATCTGTGCGAGTGACCAACGAGTAAGCCGCATTCTTTGGTTCGTTTGAAGACAGCCCCTGGATATGTAGGCATCAAGGGGAACTTGTTCGGTCGTAACTATGGTTTCTTATCTTCGTTATGTCGTCAAATTTCACCGTATAGTCAACAAAAATCGGCATGGTGTTAATGGTGATCAGTCTTTTGCTTAGTTGAAACCAGCAAAGGTATTTAAACAGGCCAGTTGTGAAGCGAGGTGGGGAGGGCGAAAGATTACGGTGATTGTCGCGGAGAGTCCGTCTTGTATCGATGGCAGACATCGTGAAGGGCTGTACATGTTCTCGCAAGGTGCACAGCATCATCCACGTCGTACACACTCTAGGGGTACAGATGGCGAGACCGCCATCCTCACTATGTCAATGGATGATGGGAACATTGTGGACGGCCCGAAAAGGCCCGAGCAAAAGCAAGGAAAGGGAACGGAAAATCAATTTTCCTTGTACCTCATTCTAGTGGTGGTCAAGAAAATGGCGAGAATGGCCAGGCAAAACTTGATGGCATCACAGCAGCCCTTTTATTAGCAAAAATGCACCCTCAAGTCATTGTAGTCTGGGTAATTGCTTGAGCGGAGAAAGATGATCCTTGGCTGCCTGATTAGCCTGTGGTAAACGGTATGGTGTAAATGCGGCCCTCGAGGGACGCTTGATGTATCGAATCTCTTTCCCCTGCCCAATAAGCTGGTTGGCTATTCGTGTTTGGAATTATTCCAAGCGTAGCAGTGGGGCGGCTGCATAACTGGGATCTGGGTCTGTTATCACACATATTACAACCAATAGGACCTCTGAATCGTACGCCAGAATACTAGTCTTGCCGATAAGGATTAGCGCAAAGTCAAAATCACCCTAGCTTACAACATTCGATTATCCTTGTTTCCCCAGATCTTCCGGTCGGGTATATTAGGCCCGTCCACTCAGGATGAGCATTTTCCTTTTGCAATCCTTTCTATATGCTCATCGCTCAACAACTGTACCAGGCATCGTCACAGACAGCTTGATCACATGGCGGATCAGTCAATCGAAGTTGTACGTCGATAGTGGTTTTTCTCCACACAGACCCACTTCCAATCAAAATAATATCTAAGCAATTCCCAGGATCACGATCGCTATATCCCCTCGTGCTACCCATATGAAGAGGACTCGGCATCGTTAGTCTGATCCAACCCATGAGCTAGACCGGACATGATGCATACTAATACTTGGCGTAGCGACTCATGTTCAATCGACTCTTCGATTTACCATGGTCAAATGGACAATGGGAGACGGTGAGCAGCACTTTGGAGCGCTGTAGTTTGCTGCACTAATTCCTATTATATATCAAACTTTGCGAGAAAAGGGATATGTGTTCGTGATGTGTATTGCCGATAGTGTCACCGAATATCGCTTATTAGTTCACAGCTTCCCGTGCGATGACCAGCAATTCGAATCATACGAGTATGCGTAAGTTTTTGATCAGTTTCCGTGTAGCCTACTAGGCTAAGCCAACCAGTCACCTTGCTGCAACCCGCTTCCCGTCAATTGACAAAAATCCGCTTTTCCAATCCCCCATTGTGGGGTTCTCGGACATCCTTGACATAGGGACAGGGACTGGAACCTGGGCCATGTAGGTTCATTCGGCAATCAACTTCAACCACACATGGCTGATGAGAACTAGTGACGTTGCTGATAAATTTCCAAATGGTGAATGATCCATTTCCCTACTTTCAAACAATCTCATCTCATCTCTGAGTCGACATGGTCAAACCCTGACTTCTATAGCTACTGTCCGAGGCGTGGATCTTTTCCCCCCTCCTTCGCTATGGGTCCCACCAAACTGTGTGTTGGAAGTTGATGATGTAAACAGGCCTTGGACGTGGAGCCAAAAGTTTGACCTAGTGCACATGCGATTCATGGCAGGCTCATTCGATAAGGGGGAATGGAAGAGGCTCTATTCGCAGATATACAAGTCAGTAATGTGCATCCATTCCGTTAAATGTACTGACCCAGAACTAGTAATCTACAGCCCGGAGGTTGGGTCGAGCAAGTTGAGATGAGCTTCCTCCCTGAGTGCGACGATGGGAGTCTCCCATACGCAAGCGATCTATCTAAATGGGGCCCTCACATCCTGGAGTGCAGCATGAGAGCTGGTAAAAGCTACAATACTATCAATGACATGGCTTTTATGATCGAGAGGGCTGGATTCGTTAACTTGTACGAGGAACATACGAAATGGCCAATTGGACCATGGCCCAAGACGACAAGATTGAAAGAGATTGGATTCTTGAATGGGCAACATTGGAGAATGGGAATAGAAGGCTGGGCTATGTGGCTACTATCGAATTTTGGTGCCCCGTATCCCTGGAGAGAGGAAGTACAAGTTTACGCTGCCAGATTGAAAAATGAGCTCAACAACCCGCGATTTCATACATGGCACAAAGTGTAAGTTGGAACCATATACCGTTCACACTCTGAAAGTAACCAGCCTGAAAGTAATCTTAGACGACGGGTTTGGGCGCAAAAACCATTGAATGCCGGTACCATCTTGCCAAATATGGATGGAATACGCTGAAGAACTTCGATTTCGATGCACAAGGGGCAGATTTTGCTGCATGAGGACCACGAGTTTCATGACGCGGGTCAAGACTCTTTTAGTCCGCCTATATGATCGCGCGACTGTTCCCTTCAAGTGTCTGTTCTTTCACGAAAGCGATATGTGGGAAGCCAACTTGAGAGCCATCGCATAGTATCACGGTATCTTTGACGCGGTTCAAAATCCAATCCAGTGGAATCTTCCGATAGCGGACCTCTCTGGCCTACCAAGGAGGCCAATCAATTGGGCATCTATTCTACAAAGGGAGGCAATGATCCAGGAAGTACATTTAGTCTCATTATGCCGTGAGTGATGATGAAACTTCCATCTGGAAATGGAAGCGTTGCCTCTTTTGTCTGATCTTGCTTGACTGTTCAGTGCTCTCGGCGATCTAGTAAATCTACCAGGAAAACTTAATACAATTGCGACCGACTTTGCTCTTTCATACAACTCCCAGCTTCAATGTGTATGAATGATGGCTGACGACAGCAGGAGCTAGTTGCCCAGGAAGTCACTTCCGCCCAGAGTGCGTTGATTTTCTCGGCAAGGTCAGTCATTGTACATAACTGACGAATTGTATCTACGGGTGATATAGCGGCCTCAATATGGATTGGTAGACTTGGTTAGGCAATCGTGGCCTCACTTATCTAACAAAACACTCCGTAAACGATTTAGAGCATCTCGTAGAGCCTAAAGTGCCGTTCGGGATTAGTTTTGACGTGCTCTTTACCAGCCAAAAATTGGGTATAGAAGATCTCTGACCAAGAGTGGAGCTTTTGGCATACCAAAACCAAAGGGCAGACTGCATTCGGGTCATCCAGAGCAACTGTGGCGAATTAAGAAGTCGGAGTTTGTGAGACTGAAATTCCATTTTGACGCGGCTTAAATTTGTACAATAAATCACACACTGCTTGCTATTGAGACCAGCAGACCTCAACTGAGAAATGAGTCATTCGTTCCGCAGCAATAGCAGCAGTATA
>JAMAGU010000039.1:0-85774 GCA_023626375.1 Talaromyces sp. PF30-5 | reverse complement strand
GTTGAAAACAATGGCATATGGGGGTGCTGAATATTCCTCGGGCGCGCTAGTAAAACCGCGACCCTCTTTTGTCGACAACTTGGTCCAGCTGTGAATGATTATTTGGTGCACCAGCCATTCTCACGGGCTCTTGACTTGGCTCTTGACTTGGCTCTTGACTTGGCTCATAACTTGGCTCACAACTCGGCTCATGACTGGGCTCATGACTGGGCTGTTGGCTGGACGGCTGGCGAGGGCCTTGGCCGCTGCTGTCTCCCTGATCCATAAGATAGCTGAAAAAGGCGGTGAAGACCCATCTGCGAAGGAACATAACCGTCACCCGGTTGAATGAAATAACGTATTTCACTAGTAACCCGTGCACACTAGTAACCCGCGCACCCAACCAAAAAACGCGTCACCACGCGCTCTTACTATCTTTCAACATGCACCATGCCACCGATACGCTGTCAAAAACGTGCAAAATCGCCCGGTCAAGAAGGTAGGATCTTACTAGCTATTCAAGCCTTAAACAATAAATCAACAACCTCCCTACGCCAAGCTGCAGCGATTTATAATGTGCCATCGAGTACGCTACGCGATCGTGTTAACGGCGTGCTAAATAAGCAAGAAAGACGCTCTGTGCTGCATAAATTGACACAAGAGGAAGAGGACTCGTTATGTGACTGGATCTTATCAATGGATAGGCGAGGAGCGTCACCTAGGCCCAGTGCAATTGCAGAAATGGCAAATCTTCTCCTTGCAGCACGCGAAGATCACTCCCCACCTTTCCTACCTCCTACTGTCGGAGTTAACTGGGTCACGCGATACATACAACGTCGGTCCGAGCTTCATACACGATATTCAAAGCGTTACGACTACCAGCGTGCCCAAAACGAAGACCCAGAAAGCCTACGTGGGTGGTTCAAATTGGTTGCTAGCGTGATTAACGAGAACGGGATTCAAGTAGATGATATCTATAACTTTGATGAGACTGGCTTTGCAATGGGCCTGATATCCACTGCTAGGGTGGTGACGCGAAGGGATTTTTTAGGTCGGAAACCACTTTTACAACCTGGAAACCGTGAGTGGGTGACAGCAATCGAATCAATATCAGCGACCGGCTTGTCGCTTCCACCCTGTATAATCTTCAAAGGATCAACCTACAATATAGGCTGGGCTACTGATCTTCCAAGTGACTGGCGATTCGAAGTATCAAAAAACGGCTGGACCACGGATGAGATCAGCCTTCGGTGGCTTGAAAGACTTTTCATTCCAGCAACAACTACACGCACATGTGGAAAATATCGATTATTGATATTAGATGGCCATGGTAGTCATCTAACACCGCGATTTGACCAACTTTGCAAGGAGCATGATATCATACCGATTTGCATGCCGGCACACTCTTCACATCTCCTCCAACCGCTCGATATTGGTTGTTTTGCTGTGTTAAAACGATCGTATTATCGTTCAATCGAATCACAAGCGCGTCTCGGATATAATCATATCAAGAAGCTGGATTTCCTAGATTCATACCCTGAGGCTCGCAAAGAAGCTTTCAAACCAGCAACTATCCAATCTAGCTTTGCAAGTGCAGGCCTTGTTCCAATTGATCCAGATCGAGTTTTATCAAAACTCAACATTTCTGTACGCACACCAACACCACCAGCAACGAGGCCTAGCAGTAGATCCAGCGCATTTACCCCTACAACGCCACATACAATCAAGCAGCTTAACAAGCAAGCTTCTTCAATAAGAACTCTACTACGTCAGCGTTCAACTAGCCCAGGCAGTCCTACCAATCGTGCACTAGATCAACTTATTAAAGGTTGTCATTTAGCGATACATAGCGGTGTACTATTAGCGCAGGAAAACCGAGATCTTCGCCAATTCAACGAGAAGAAGCGACAACAGCGTACGAGGAAAAAAACCAAAATTGAACGCACAGGAGGCCTGACGGTTGCTGAGCTGTCTACACTTAATATGTTGCCAGTGGTTCGTGTTGAATCAGAGCAATCTGTTCAAGATGAGCCTGTCCCGCAGCCTGTTCAGCATGATGAGCCCCACAGAACACGTGTATTTAGATGTAGTGGATGCTTCCAAATGGGCCACAGGATTAACCAGTGCCATAATCGAATGATTTGAATTGATGCATTTCGTTGTGGTGGAATAATTGCGAGTTAAGCATCCCTTCTGCGATGAGGTGCGCGGGTTACTAGTGTGCACGGGTTACTAGTGTGCACGGGTTACTAGTGTGCACGGGTTACTAGTGAAATACGTTAGTCTGGTGTAGTGCTTCCGCTGACAAAGCGAATCGGTCAGCCTCCACCGTATTCGTAAACGGTTTTCCACACCGCTTGCCGACCTCGATCTCTTCCATTGTATCCTCGGGGTGGTCACAGGGGGACGGAGCGGGAAGCTCAGCGTTCGGAAAAGCCGGGTTTCTTGCATGCGGTGTTTTGAATCCTTTGTCTCTCATCTTATTAAAGAAGTGGGCCCAGATGACTGATCCTGGGATGGGTGTGGTCCTAGGGGCCTCCTGACCAAAGAGAGCTTCATTATCAAGCGCTTTGACTTTTAATCGTTGATGACCGGTCATCTCGAAGCCGTACTGGAAGCTGAACCGCCAAAATTCCAAGAGGTCCGGTCTCAGCACCGCTTTTCGGAACGCGCGCGTCATCGGCACGGCGCTATCGTACAATCCGCAGACGCCGTCGTCGATTGTGACCTTTTCGTCTGGAGGCTGAATGAAAAGTCGTTTCATGATGCTTTGAGCTACTTCGAGATAGAGTCGATCTTTGAAAAAGGTCTTCAAAGTTGGGATTGGGTAGTCAATTTCTTTCAACCGTGTCCACAGTTCCTGTCTGGTGTCACCAGAGAAGTGAGCAAAGAGCCTCCCGTTGTCCATCTCGATCTGCAGAGCCGCCAGGTCATTTTGGGAAACTTTCGGGGCGCGGGATTGGATCAAGCCGACGGACACTCCATCCAGTAGCGGTAGTAATTCATGCCTCCCCCTGACCAGGCCCAGAAAAGTTCTCAAGATCAAACTCCAGTAGCATGAGATCGGCTAATTCGGGCACATCGTTAGTGAAAATGCACTCGAACAGTTCGGCATGGGTTATCCAGCATAGCCTAGCTAGCGACCGGCTAAAGTAGGCTAGGGAATACGACTAACCTCATCACAATACATGGCAGTGACTTTGTGCAGAAGACCAATACGCATCTCTTCCCAAAGTCCCCGGATGGCAAGCAGCGAATTCAAACCTTGGTGCAAAGCCGGGCGTGTGAAGAAGCGCCGCAAGTATCTTTCCTTCTTGCTGCCCGCCACCGTATGCAACACGGCCCACCAGTTGTTCGCAGCCAGTCGGTTCCGAGGCCCGTCAAGGTAGCCTTCGTAATAGTTGATCCGCTCGTATATCAGCCCATCGGACGGACGGTTATGGTTGGGGAAATGCTCTTTTAGCGATTGAATGAACTTTCCTTGAAGGTCTTGCGCGTTGGTGTCCAAACCATCTGGGAGAACGAGCTCTGTTAGCGCTGTGAAGTTTCAGCTCATTTGCCAAGGAGGAGATTTGCACTCGCCTTCTTCGTCATCAGTCACATAAACATCCACAATCCACCATTGGTCATTGGGGTCGAGCCATTTCCGTGCAGCCGTGATCAAATTCTCATGATCCAGAGCACGCAGCCGGTAGTCCAGATCTACATTCAGACTCGGCATCACCCCTTCACCATGGCGCGGGGTCACTCGATTATGCCAATCCGGCCGGGGGATGATGACTGGCACATGGTTGTCTTTCATCAGGCGTTGGCACCCTTGGATCTTCATAATGTGCTCTAATCGGCGAACATTGTCACGGTTGTCCATGCACCGCTTGAAGTCTGTCTCAAAGGTCAGGTGGGACAGGTGCACCCTGGCGGACATTTGGAAATGTTGCGTGCTATAGGAGTATAGTTCGCGCTCCCATTTCTCCACCTCTGCCTGCCTGGATACCGACATGGCAATTGCGTTCAAGGCGAGGCTTCTGTTGCTCTATGAACATATGGAGTAAATAGAACATCGAAAGGGCCGTGCCTCTGAGCCTTATAGCTTTGAAATGCCGGGAACCTTTTGCTGTTCACTACCGTAATTCAATGCCATGGTGTTGGTCTCATGTAATTCAGAGTTCGCCAGATTCAGAGTGATCGCAAGAAGCGACCTACTAGATGAGCCTGTTGATTAGGCATTTGCATGCGGCAGCCATCATATTTGGACGGGTTGAATGCTAGGCGCACTTTTTTTTTCTTTATCTTCTCTTTTCTTTCCGGTCTCATTTTTTCGTTGCGTTGGTAAATGTGGGCAGAAAATTGACATGATCGGAAATACTGAGGCTCCTCGAAATTCCTTTGATCGAGTATTGGAAGGGCTGAGGTTTTCCCAAGACGATCATATAAAAGCTATGAAATCTGGAGCAGTGTATCTCTCATAGCTCTCTGCTGTGGTCCAGCGCTATAGTATTTTTCCTGACTTTCTTCCTATCCTCTCAAAGAGCCACTATGAAACTCCCACGCAGCAGACTAGATTGTCTTATTTCACTTGGAGCCATCTCGTTGTCAGCGGCCATTTGATCTGCCTTTCCTTTGTCTTCGTCAGCTGTTCCTCGCCGTCCTCGCCACGCAGCATTTACTTCATGAGGGTAGGACAGCACTGAATGCGGTATATTGATATCCGGCTAAGATTTTTTCAGGTCGACCTAACTGATTTCCCCAAACTGGACAATTTGGACAAATTGGTTGCTCGAGATTCAATTGGAATTCATGGTGTGGGTACTGCGGATGTCAACAGTGAGGCCGGACGCGATGCCGTCGACAGTGCGGCGTCTAGCGCGTTGAACAGTGCGGACGAGGTTTCTTCACAGGCCGCATCGGCTGCCAGAACTCGAGTCAAAGACCAACTAAGCGGCATAAAGTCCCATCTTTTTCAGTACTACTCTGTGGGTCTTCTGGGGTATTGTAAATCCCGGGAAGGCCCACGGGCAGTTTGTTCGGACCCCAGCGCATCGTTTTCTTTCGACCTGCTTGGTATATTGGACTCCACGCCCACTGGAATAGACAAGGTACTTCCGAGTATAAGTCGGACCGCCATATCTGGATATCAAAAGTTATCCCGGGCTGTTATCGTTTTGTATATTGCTGGGATTGTTACCACGGTACTGTCAGTGGCTCTGGGTGTTCGGAGAATGGTATTTTCGCGAGGCAGCCGATTGCTCGCTACATTTTGCACGGTACATGACCCCCGAAATAAAATTGTCCAAATACACTGACCGTGCCATATAGCTTTCGTCACTTTTAATCACGATCGCCACCGTGGGGATTACTATTATATACGGACTTCTTACCGCCGCCATCAAAGATGGTCTACATAGTGTCGGCATTGAGGCCGTACTTGGGGTTCGGGCATTCATGGCAGCGTGGTTGGCTGCATGCTTTTCGATTGGTTCTACGATTGTATGGGCAATTCAGTTGTATTGCTGTTGTATCTAGCCTACTTGATGTCGGAGCCCGGGTCGTGGCAACTCATATGGCAACCCATTGATTCAGCTTGGGCGTTCCTATTCTATAGAATTACCTGTGTGGCTATATATAAGTGTTGTGCGGCCTAAACGAGACGATCTGCCATATGCGCCTATACATGAGG
Source organism: Talaromyces sp. PF30-5 (assembly GCA_023626375.1). Taxonomy (NCBI): domain Eukaryota; kingdom Fungi; phylum Ascomycota; class Eurotiomycetes; order Eurotiales; family Trichocomaceae; genus Talaromyces; species Talaromyces sp. PF30-5. The sequence continues at coordinate 80,118 of JAMAGU010000039.1, read as the reverse complement.
ACACGGTTGTGTAGAGGAACCTACTCTGCAGGTCCATGGACAATGTCGTACGTACCAGGAGTTATCCAGCCCAGCCACATTATCTTTCCACCTAAATATGTGGACCAGAAGTCCTATATAGCATGACCGCCAATCAGACGTATAATTATGCCGCACATGGTTGACCCATGAGATGCGGTACATAACTGCTAGGTAGGTACCATCCTCCCTGTCAGCAATATAAGCGCATAACATTATTATTGTAATCAAAGGCATTAACTAATCCTCGAAAATGGGATATTATAGCCATTACCACCATAATGTGAAATATTTGGTGAGAGCTTATCCAGATATCGAACATGCCGGGGTATAAACATTCCGGTACTCGGGCCTTCAAAGGCAGATATTAGACCGTGTGTTCGTAAGACAGGCTTCTGGACTCACAGCATATATGCAGGCCCCTATAATATACAGTGTACCTTGCAGAACAACCCAGAAAAGACCGATCTGCTTGTTCATCTGTTCGCTGCCAAATTTTATAACCCCATGAATGACGGGAAAAAGCGCCGATAGTCCGAGGGATATAAACATTCTAGCACGAAATGGTCGCCATGTGGGGTGCCGGAACTGAGAAGATGCTGAAATGGCCGCACAAAATAGCCCGAGGAAAGATATCTTTGGAAAATCGTGTAAGCTCTCTCCTTCACACAGTCAAGACATAAGAGAAATGAGGACAGACCATAGTCAAATAGATTATTTGTAAATTGGGGTGACAGTAAAACGCGTAGAATATACTCGGAATAAAGCTCCCGACAATCAGCAATACAATGCCAATATAATCCACTTGGTTTGCAATGCGCGCAATGTGCGAAGAATGATTCTGGATGGTATGAAAGGTTGCCGATATGCCAAGACACAGAACAGCTCCCAAAAAGAAACAGCCAAAAGCTAGGAGGTCTGCGTTTGAGAAGCTCTCGTATCTGAGTGAGAGACTGCTATAGAACGAGATGCTGAAGAACGAGAGGATAACTGCGGGGATGAGATGAGAATATATGTTGACGGATTCGTTATGGAGGTAAGTGAGACTCGCAAATGACTTGCTAAATGAGTTGGATGAGAGCCGATAACCTGAAAGGATATATTGATTATCGCGTTGCCAAGAAGGCAGTTCGTCCCATTGTAATGGCATATTTAGCGCAGCTATCGTAGTTTTCGTTATTGTCACCTCAAATTTGTTGGTGAAAGGTGCACCAATATCAACCTCGAGAAATAGGATAGTGAATACGGTATGCCGGCATTTCGTTCATCGCGGAGAAACCATAATGATTTAATTGAAATATCATGAGGCGGAAAGAATAAGATATTCGATGAGGCAAAATCTTGCAAGTCGATCTTAACCGCCCATATTGCCACTGACGTCATTATAACCCTTCTGGCATGTGTCATTTTTGTTTATCGTGAACCACAAGAGAGCGTCAAAACTGCTCACAAAAGTAGATTGCTAGACGTCCGAGAGAAATCACCATATGTCGCAAAATTGGTGTCCTATGACAATCTTTTGTCTTCCACAGCGACAGATGAGCTTGCTCGGTGTTTCTAGTCTTCGGTCGTAGTATGCCAACGAGAGAATTGATGTGAGTAACGACGCGCCATCTGCGGATGATAGTAAAACCTGAGTTGCGCCAATTGCTGCCGGGTGATGTTGAGTGTTAGGTCAACTCCGGAAGGAGTACACTTAACCTGGGCTGGACTCAAAAAGATTCCGTCATGCTACTGAATTTGGCGACTACCTAACCTATAGTGGACGAAGAAAGAGTGGAAGCCGGTACAACCATATACCAAGTACCCAACTAAGTTACCGAATATTGCTAAAGAACGGAGAGACAAGTGGCCGTAGTCGAATCAACAGCATGGTATCGGTCAAAGAAAGTTTTTTAATGATGATAAAATGATGACGTAGGTACGAGGCTTGATTGGTGATTGGGTAGGTTGAAGTTTGTCAACTTGCCGCCTTGGGAACCGACCCTTGGGCCTGAATATAATTTCGTTGTGACGCGCATTGGTAATAGAAATGCATATCGAGTAGACTTTTGATGGCAATTAATTATACGCTGATGAGGGAACTGCATCATATTGCGAAGATCCAATAGCCTAATTTTCGTCTTCACTTGTCTCTAATTCAAATCCCCAAATCCAAACCTGATAAGCATCCATTAGTCGATCCTCCAGGTGGTGTCAAACACGTTTGGCTACGGATGAGAACGCGCCTAGCTGAGTTTACAGTGCTCTGTTAATTCTATTCTCAATTGCAATCACTTCGTTAAACGCTTTCCCGCACTGTCGAACAATAGCAGCAGCGACACAGATCGGAAGCTACTACACTCAACAAAACCATGGACGAGCAGGATGAAGCATTCAAAGGCAGATTTCAAGGTGAGCTTGAGCTCACTTATAGCTCAAAACAACTACGCCAGAACCAGGCTATGTTTGACACATCTAAAGATTGCAAGGCGGAGCAAGTCGATACAAGAGTTTGTCCAGGACGAGGGCATGGAACGAACACGCCACAAGCTCCATCGTGTGAAAAAGTCTCAAAAGATAAGCAGAATGACACAAGTCATGGGAAAGAGGACAATGGGGAACGAGAAGTGACCGATCCTATTACGCATCTTCCAGTCATGATACATGACTTTACAAGCCAAGATCTCAAAAATGCTCTTAAGAATATACCCTTGACTGAAAGCCAACGGCTACAATCGAGTGAGCTTGCAAAACCGAAGAGCAAGACTCAGTCAAATAAAACCTTGGAGGGTGAAGAAGGGCATGCTGGCATGGAGAGATTATTTGCGCCAGGCAACGAGCAGGCAAAAACTGAGTTGATCAGGGCATTCCGATTCACTTTCAATGTCGGAATGGGAGTTGTTCTCTTGATCATGGCACTGGTCCCTATTTCAGTCCATCTGTTCAATCTGGGCAATGGTTTATCAAGACTTAATGAGGTAAGAAGACAACAGGCCGATGCTATTTTGGCGACAATTATCTTGGAAGCAGTTGTGTTTGTCTTTGGGATCTGGGGGTTTCGACATTGGGTAGAAAACAAAGTTGATTGGTTCTGGACAAAAAAGGCGTTGGAAGGTGGGAGGCAGAGTGAAAATGATAAAGCAGACGCCCATACACCTGAGTCGACACAGTGGCTGAATTCTCTCCTGGCGTCAATATGGCCACTGGTCAATCCAGAACTTTTCGCCAGTCTGGCAGACACTCTCGAGGATTCCATGCAAGCCAGTCTACCAAAACTGGTAAACATGATAAATGTTGAAGATCTAGGTCAAGGAAGCGAAGCACCTCGCATCTTGGGGGTACGATGGATTCCATCTGATGCGAATGGCCACTCGACCTCAGGCAGTGAGAAGGGGAACGATAAGGCCAACCAGGACACCAAAGACGAGCCTCAAAGGGGACACGAACAGAACCTTATGAAAGTTGTGGAAGCCGAAGAAGGAGACTTCGTCAGTCTCGAAGTTGCCTTTGCATACAGGGCGAGGCCTGCTGGAAGAAACTTGAGCGCGATGGCTAAGAATGCTCATCTCTTTCTGGCAATTTATCTAGCGGCAGGTATACATCTTCGTAAGTTTTGCCTTTCTCTTTCTCTCACTTTGAGTCTTGCGGCACCTTGCCTGCCCACAAGAGCGAAGTCTATCGCATGGCATCTTTTTACGCAGCCTTGGTACCCAACAATATATTGAGCCCTTCGAAATATGGAATATGGATTGGGACACTGTAAAGTCCAAGTCATGTATCCATATGATTCTCCTACTTCTCGCACCGCGGAACTTTCACCTCATCATATTTGATAAAGTACAAGCTGATTAATTCTTCTATAGCTATCTGGGTTGAGATACAGGGCATTGTGGGGATGCTCCGTCTCCGACTACAACTCACACCCGATCCTCCCTTCCTCGCTCAAAGTACTTTTACTTTCATGGGGCAACCCAAGGTCAACCTATCTTGCATGCCCGTGTTCAAGCATGGTCTGAACATCATGAATCTTCCGATTATTTCCAGCTTCATCCAAACTTCGGTAAACGCCGCAATGGCCGACTATGTCGCCCCCAGGAGCTTGACGCTGAATCTCAAGGACATGATTATGGCCGAGGACTTTAAGAAAGACACAAGCGCTCATGGCGTGGTTGTCGTTCGGATCAAGCGGGCCACGGGATTCAAGGGAAGTGATACAGGCTTGTTTAGGATGAAGAAAAGGCCTGCTGATCCGTATGTCTCCGTCAGCTGGACCAAGTTCGGAAAATCTGTGTGGGCAACCAGGGTGATTGTGTCTGAAATGGAGCCGGTTTGGGATGAGACTGGCTTTATTATCATCGGCCCCAAGGAATTGAATGCACAGGAAAGACTTAGTGAGAATCCTCTTACTCTTCCATTGTGTATTTGAGGACTAATATGTACTTTGACAGGGGTACAGCTGTGGGACTCTCACCAGCACACAGCTGACGGTGATCTTGGCTTTATAGATATTGGGCTCAACGAGGTCATGCAAAGCCCCCGCACGAATGGAAAGATGTTGGATCGACGAGACAAGTTGCGTAAAATCAGTACCACAGGGAATATGCCATGCATTTTGGATTGGAGCTTGGGTTATTTTTCGAAAAGGAGAATTTCACCAACTCAACTTGCACCAGAGACCGATGATCAGGGCGTTAAAAACATTGATGATCTCAATAACAAGGCAGGGGCACCAAAGAAGCTTCCAGGGTCAAGGGAAGACAATCCCGAAGAAATTGAACAACAGAAAGTGCAAGACATCAAGGTAAAAGCCCTTGAACTGGAGCCAATTCTTCTTTTTACTCACTGATTCTTTACAAAAAGGATGAGATAATAATCTCATCTCCACCCTCCCCCGATTATCGCAGCGGTATATTTGCGATTCAGATTCATCAGATCCTTGGCCTGGGATTCAAAAAAGTGAAAAGGAACCAAGGGGACGGCGTTCCTGAAGACGATGACCAGGCAGAAGGTGATGACCTGCTCAGCAGCTACTGCACCGTTATCTTGAATCACCAGAAAATCTTCAAGACACGGACGAAACCTAAAAGTGCAAAACCATCTGTAGGTCTATTTCCTTTGCGGACCTATTTCGGTCATCCCGTTTGCAGACTCTTGCGACTGTTAAGTAGGGTAAAACGATCAATATACAGATATTGGCTTTTTTGCCACATGAGGTTTACATCCTTGAATCAAAGTTGCTTCTACTTATTCACAGTATGATTTTGAAACTGACGCCAGCACAGTTCAACGTTGGAGCAGAACGATTTATCCGCGACTGGCGGACGACAGAGGTCATACTTACAGTGCGTGATCTTCGCATGCATGAACACGACCCTTTGGTCGGAATTGTTGTCTTGCCCCTCGCAGAGATCTTCAAACAAAGATCTCAAATTAATGATTATTTCTCACTATCCGGTGGTATTGGTAAGTCTGCATTCATCCGTTGTACATCCGGTCCAATTAATATATGGCTGCAGGACATGGTCGCGTTCGTATATCGATGGTATTTCGGTCGGTACAATTACAACTACCCGGAGAACTTTTAGGTTGGGAGTACGGCACTCTCCATATAAGGCCCGATATAAAGTCAATTGATTTGCCCGACCATTACAAGAGACTTGGATTGAAACTGCATACTTCATTCGGGAGAAATCGTATGAGGATGCAACTTGGTGTCTCGAGTGCCCATCAGAGTCAGCCAGTTGAACTCCCGGTACAACAGCGTTACTGCTCTAGGCTTGTTATTGAGTTTCCGGAAAAAAGTCATATCCACCATCATATTCCAGCATTCGCTATTCTCTCGCTCAAAGACATACCCGACGATGAGGAGAAGACAGTGACCTTGCCAGTGTGGAAAGGTGACATCAAGCGAGCTGAGGCTAACTGTCGACTGGAGAACGGCGAGAAACTCGGGTACATAGAAGTGCATCTCAAATTCCGACCTGGAATCGGCAACCACCACAAGAAACTTGCCTCTGAAGACAAGAATCTAGAGGACGTGATGGAAGTCCTTGGAATCGCGGATGATAACAAGAACAAGGTTTCCCTAGAGGATGCCGCCTTCGACAATCATAATAACGCCTCAAGCAATGAGGATGGCCGATCAATTTGACGAGCCTCATATCGCTAGCCAGGACATGGAGGTAGACTACATCGAGCTTACCGTAAAATTATGCAGTGGAAGGTCAGTCTATTCTCTGATATTGATGGCATTTTTAGAGCTAATTATTATCAGAATACCCACAAAGAACAGGGAGCAAGACAAAGTTGAAGACGCTGGAAGCCATATTTCAAATAATCTTCAGGATCATGAGCGTTATTATGATCCAGCCAGATACTTTATGCCAATTACCGCGAGTCCTACCAGTCGTCATTGTTGTTAAATTTTAATAACTTATCTTCCGAGATCAAACATAAGCTCATTCTGCACAGCCTAAACTGGAAGTTGTAGCCAGGCACCTTGATATATCTACCGCGTTATAAATTGATATACGCTCTATTTATGGGCGCGGTAGAAGTTTTAAATGAGTCACGGGTAATTCTATCGCAAGATACGAGGGTCTATGGAGGAATGAATGGATAAAGTGATACATGAACAAGCATACATAAATCGATATCTACTCGTTTGTTTTGAACCAAAACGTGTTGGTAATACTCTAATGTCAAACTGGCGCACCACAAGCTTTGTGAGAGATAATACCCTGACCATATCCCTCCCCGGAGTCTCTAATTGTTGGCGGCTATGTCGGCCGAACAGCCTGTGTCTGAATATACAGAGATCGCCCTGATGACTGGCCGCCTGGTATTCTCAAAATCAAAAGCTTGAGCATGATCCAACTGCTCATACGACAGGAGATCAAGCCCATACCCAAACCAGGACCTGTTTTTCCATGCTCGTGTTGCTTCTTTCTATGATGTGTGGGCTTCTGACGATGAACCCATCAAGTACTGCCCCACTTTTACGGCATCCAGGATCAAATCCTTGCCACTAAATCAACTGTGACATTTTTACTCTCTTCTTGGTTCTTTTCGGCCTTTATCCCAAGGTCCTCCTTCGAAATGATGTTGTCAATCCAGGAAAATGTCCTTGCCAACGTATGCGCAACTCATATATTTTTACTTCCAATTACCACAGCTGGTATTCATTGGCCCGTGCTGGCCGGCGGGCTATGCAGTTATATGCCGCGTCAGGCAAGTGAAGGAGGAATGAGACCGAATCAATAAAGACCGTAGGCCCGATGAACGCAGAAAACCCAGCGGACTTAAGGTGTGCGGCGATTATGGAACCATAAGAATGAGACAAGCACGAATTCGCGCTAGCCATGATGCTGCATGATCTCCATGACCTCACGTATCATCACATCCTTTCCAGGGCTGGATGAGCTATCCGGGGGCTTACCGACATGATCTCAAGAGCGATAATACCAACCTATCGTCGGTCGCTCCCGTCTCTAGTTCCCTGTTGAGGTCTCGGAGAAAGCTCGTGTAGGGGTACAGGCCAATTCCAATGCCATATATGAATAGTACGGGTAGCCTTTTCTTGGATGTATGCCGTCGATACCAGTATGTGGGATGCCGCGCCGGAGATCGGTAGGCCATGAGTATCGTGAGAGGGCGAAACGGAAAGATGGTACAGAATCATGAGAGCGTGCTGCGATGGAAGTGGAATCCGCTGTATAACGTCTTGCAGTACATTATTGTGTCAACCACAAAGACACACCAGATGAATCTGAATATCAGCCTGAGAGAGTTCCATCACACATAGAAGAGAGAGAGAGAGAGATGGCTGACAGTGTACCACAGCAGGCTACGATGTGAACCGCCTGCTTCGTTTAGAAGCCGTCCAAGTCCTTTCACATCCAGCCTTACTGGTGGCAATTTTCGTCCCATCAGATTCTCCATTTCTGTTGTATAGGTCTCGATTTCCCATTCATTCTGTTGGTCCGGCTCCCACGTACATGCAGCAATTCAGCATACCATCATGAATTGTTGACAAAGTTGACAATCGTTTGATCGAGGAGGCTAACTGTTCCAACGCCAATCCTCCAGACAATTTGTTTCCTAATGATTAATTTTGTCCTGGCTAATAAACAATTCTCATGAACCGGAGCTTTTCTCCTTGAATGTATTACGCATGGCAGAAAACTACAAAATATGCTCAGCTAATAATGTATATTCGGGTTCAAGTAGAGACCCCTTCAGGCAAATGAACTGCATCACTAGTATCAAATCCCCAGATCATCCAGAGATAGTTAGCTTCGTAAACGTCAAATTCCAAGCCCAGTGTATTTCAATATTGTCACCCCCCTCAAGAAACTGATGGAGTCAGGTTTTACCTGCCCACGTCTGCTTGTTTTCCTTTAATTTTATGTCTTCTGGAAGTAATAATAAGAAAGCATATTGTTTCACAAAGCCTCCACCGGTAGTAAACGACCAATGGGCGCAGCGCGAAGTCTTTTACCTGCGTGTTGACCGCTGAACGATAAAATAATCAAAGTCACTGGCTTGTGCAGCATCATTTTACGGCGGATCTTAAACTCGTGGGTCCACTAAATGAGTCTTCTTCGTCAGGACCCTCACAATGAGGCCAGATTGAGTTACCCAACATATGTTGATTCATCGCATTACGTGGATGATTTTATTGCGCGTGCGATGTATGGGCTTTTAAATTAGCTTCAGGGGCTAATCAACAATATTCACTAAAACAACGATGCCTTGGCCGGCTCAAAACCCTTAGACCACTATACTCTGCTGTATCACGGCTTGACTACATCGTTGGCTCCCAAACTCTGATCTACATGGATCCCTTCGCCGATCTGTACAGTTGTCAGGGTCGGGCGGCGGGCAGTAGTGGTTTAACTACAATTTCCGAATATCACTAGACAAAAATTTCAGTCTCCGAAGCTTTGTATGTATACAATTCAACTTTAGTTGATCTTTAGTAGCGCGATTGCCGTATTTCCGAAGACGGCAACATTTTGGCCTACCCTGTAGGCTATCAAGTAGCTGAACTAAGAGTGACAATCACCAGTCGATTGCCACAATTCAGCAGTAAGTGAAGTAACACCGGTCAGGGGTCTTGCTTTCCTTGACCTGCTATTCTTGAAAAAGTGAAAAGTGTCAGCCTTGTGAGCCATCGATCTATATTTGTGTCTGTGGAACTGCTATCTTGCTAAATCAGCCGCAATGGTACGACCCGAAGAGAAGCACCGACCACTTTGAGAGTTAAGCCAACGGCGACAACACCTTCCCAGTACAGTGTTGCAACAAACAAGCATTAGTGCTGTGGAATCTCAGAAACCTCTGAGTAGTAAAATCTCAGCGTCAGGTTGGAAGGGTGGTTGCTGAGACCTCTCACTAATTCCAATCATTGGTGAAAAGAAAAAACGTTTATCTTGAATGCTGTGGCTCTCAACTGCTTGGTGAACCTGAGTTGTGATTCGTTGACCGGGCCTTCAAAACAAAAGAATTCCTCTTGTACCATTTTCTGGTCTCTGTCATGGTATAAGTAATGTCATGGTATAAGTACCCTTTGCTGTGTCAACTCGCCTCTTGCTATAGGTTAGTCCGTTTCAAGACCATTTATCATTCCTCCAGTATCGACGAGATGGATGGAACAGGTTAATATGGTATGTATCACTTAGTTCTCAAGACCCGACCGTGCTCACAACAAAACAGATGATCACTTTGACCTTGATATTCACGCGATTTGGCGTGGGTCTTCTGGTAACCCGACACCGCCTCCCTTCTCGCCACCGAACCCGGTGATTTTGTGCGCAGGTTCGCGAATATAGGCGGGGCCTAGTGGTGGGTCTCAAGAGCTTCCCTTCATTGATTGTCTTTCCCACCCCGCCCTCAAGAGTCAAACGGGGTTCACATTGACCCTCTCAAGCCGATGACATCTTTTTCACATTTCAGCTTTCTTTTTCAGTGACACGACAAACTGGGTAGAGTGCCGACTTTCCCGGGTTGCTCAGTTCAGCGGGAATACGGTCGCAGAGCATCTCGTAACCCAGTCAGTCGACACTTTGCGCGCTTGGTACACCACCCACTGTGCCATGCCTAGATCCCTTCCTCCTTTGTACATAATCTCCAAGCAAATAACAATGGATGGAACATAAGCTACGCGAGGAATCTTCGGAGATCTCTTTGGCTATGTTGGGATATAATATAATATAATTAAATTAAACAGTAATTTAGAGCCTTAGAGAAAATAAAAGCGACCATGCAGCTAATCGAAAAGTAACAGCAAAGGCCAGGAGGCTACCGTACATTAGTCACATTCGATATGCCGCGTTTAAAAATCAAGGACTTTAGAGCGAATCTACATCCGTGCTTTGAACAATATGTCTTTCCAACTAAGGTAAATTCTATTAGTTCAGGATATTTTGTGGTCTGTCAATGAATACTGGGTCTTGATTTCAACAAAAATGGAGAAAACTTTGGATGCAAATTGTGTCTATCAACTGATGAAATCCACGACCTCTTTGTCCTATTAAAGGTGTTTGTGATATGAGGCTGGAGCAGATTAGGAACGGAGCAGCACCATCGGAATTAATTCCCGAGATATCTATATGTAGCATCAAGTTGATTGGAAATCAACTTGATCTTCTCATTGTATATATAGCCTCATGCATTCCCTCTGAAAGAACAATCAATCTTCCTTTGAATTACAACAAATTCCTCTAACTGCAACACTTGCCGATCTAGACATATATTAAATTTACCATCCCTTCTAATGCCTGTGCTGTGAATTCACGTAGTTTCTTTTCCTAACAAAAACATTTGCACGCTGCGACTATTAAGTATTCTCAAGAGGACGAAGGAATATGACTATGCATTAGAGCCCACCATGCACAGCAGCAAATCTTCGACATTGGCGTCGGAATTTGAGATGAGCCCCGACATAATTGTGTCTGTGTCGAGCACTGCTGAGGCGCCTGACATTCTACTCAAAGGAGACTGAGCCTCCTCTGAATCTTGAGGTCGTGTGCTGTCGTGTGTATCGCCGTGCGTAGAAAAGGTTGAAGAGTCTGTCAACGTCAAATATCCCTGATCACCAGAGACTTGCATTTCTTGCTGAGGTGTCATTGCATTCTCTTCGGGTGAATCTCGAAGCCATGGGAAGTTCGGATCACGGGAAGTTTGAAATGACCCTAAGGTCGAGGGGATGCCCCTCAGATCGAGGTTTCTAGCAGGGGCTATGCGGCGAATACAGCTGTCGAAGAACTGAAAAGCCCGTCGAGCGGCCTCCGAAGTCCTTCCCAGACAATGCAGCCAAGAAAGACCTTTTATTGCGCTAGTCCAAACCAAATCCAGCGATTCAACAGAAACTGCACGTTCATCTGACCTCGTCGGCACTGGGCCAATCGAAATATCGAGGAGTAAAATCACACTTGCCTGGGTGAGAAGATGCAATAGATCCCACCACTGCACGACTCCGTAACACCAAGTCAGGTCCGGTTGATCTGGTAGCAGTGCCATGACAGCCAGGGACGCACGGAGACAGCTGAGGGCGATCAAATTGGCAGATCGGGAACGAGAAGGCTGAACGCCTCTTCTCTTTGAAAATGCATGGCTATTGAGGCAGGGCCGATTAAGCACGATGCGGGCGCTATAGTAATTCAAGGCGAGAGATATTTGAAAGCGCGAGCTGACTCTTAATTGTGGATTACCTTGATTGTCTTGGAAACAGAACGAAGGATGTAAAGTCGATATCCAGTAATCCATCTTCTTGCTATAAAAGGCCATGCGGCCTTCGATCCGCGCTCGGCCTGCCCGAGCACTGTCGATCGCATATACTTCATTAGTGATGGCATGGGCGATCAAAGATAGGTCTACCATATAGAAAAAATAGAGGGATGGGCTGGGAGCTAGCGACTGCAAAAGTCTCCTCTGAGAATCCATCTGCTCCTTTCCCAACTCTATAGTCCATCGGGTTTCGTAGATTGATTGGCGGATATCCGATTCTTCGGATTCCAGAACTAGCCCGAGAAGTGGCGGGGGTGTGGAGCAGAAAGCATTTCCGAGGCAGGAAACTCTCCCGGTCATGACAGAAAGAACATTCTCTAGGCGGAAAATCGACCACCACAGTAGCTTGCGAGCTTCATCTGATTTCAAATCGTGCTGGCTGGAGTTTTGCTGAAGATTGAGCCCTAGTGCGATACCCGAGCGTACCGCAATGCCAATTATTTTCCATGATCTGAGGTAGTGTTAATAACCGGTAATATATAAGGGACCCGTCAATTTGAAGGGCGACCCTTGAGGAGCCTATATCATACCTGTTTATCTGTGATACGACCAGGAAGTAAAACGCTAACAGGGCTTCGGCCTGTACTTGCTGTAGATCATCATGATCATAGAGAACGCTCTCTGAAAGGCTCAGAGATTTAGCCCGTGCCAAAAAGAGATTTTCCTCAGGCATATGCTGTAGGTTCTGTTCAGAAAGTCGACAAATAGCGCAACCGATGGCGAAGATCATATTGAAAATGCCCAACCATTTTCTGCCAGGATTTATAAGGACCCCGGAGTAACAGCGGTCGTACTGAGCAATAAAGAGGTCCCGTCGAATGAATGGGAAAGAAATGTCAACCTTCGTCAAATAAATTTGGAGTAATTGATCTGCTAGTGATTTTGGTGGCAAGATAAAAGCATTGGTTACATTCAAATTTGAGATAGTTTGATAATCGAGGTTGTAGTTCATTGATGCAATTGAATCGTCAATTGGAAGCTGGTGCCATGGGATCTTATCTGGAGGGGCTCCTCTATCACTCTGCTTCGTAGCTTCTGAGTCCAAGCGCTGCATCCACGTAACTTCAGAATTCTTGCCCATATGTCCAGTTGCCCTGCTTTTTTCGCTCCGATTAAGGTCCTCCTTCACAACATCAATGGCGCCCAAAGAACCGACCGAGGACGAGGACGAGGACGAGACACTAGAACGCCTGTTTTGATGCTCTTTAGAGTTTGCATAACTTGGGTTCTATACGCGTTTACGTTAGCTTCCTTGGTTTAACATTGCCAACTTCAGAAGCCCCACATACTTGAAGTGCCTTCGCAACCTGATCAGCGGTTGGTCCCTCAAGTTCTAAGGAAATATTTCGAAGCAGTTCCTCATAACTTTCGACCTTGCTCCTCATCAATTCTAGGTCTTTTTGCTGTCGAACAACTTTGGCATCCGAATAAAAACAGTTGTTTAAGCCCTGGGCATGACAAAGTGAGCAAGCAGGCCGGTTGCCATCACATTTGATTTTCCGTTGTCGACAAGAGTCGCAAGCCCGACTGATCCGTCGTCCTCCACCTTCCCGTCTTTCGCGTCGTAAGCGTGGAATAGGAAGCTTATCCGTCATTCTCACACTGTAACGAGAATCTCGTGTATTCAAGTAGATTTCGCTGTGATAATAGGACCTGAGTCGCGTCAAAAGAGAGTGAACAAATTCAAAAGAGAGTGAACAAATTCAAAAGATAGTGAAGCAATTCAAAAGATAGTGAAGCAATTCAAAAGAGAGTGAAGCAATGGCTTAGGCTTCCGTATTTGAAGGCGCCATTTTTCTCGCCCCTATTACGTCATGGTAACTGATGTGAAACAACTGGCCTGCAGTTCTATTCGCCGAGCTAAGCAGATTCACCATTTAACTAACCGTTGCTGTCTCACCGCCTCTCCGCCCCACCCTCCCGGGTAGGTGCTCGTCGGACACATGATAATTTTTACACACACGTAAATTTACCCAAATCAATCAATTTTGAAGCTATTTAGAACGCTATTTTGGCGGGGGATCTAGGTAAAAAAGCTCCTTATTCGGTAGCTGAGACAGATCTCTATCATCTGTAGGAGTATCAAAATCCCCCTTCCGATATGGAATCTCTGGTGGCGGCGCGTCTCTTATCGTCTTTTTCAGCTTTGTATAGATCTCTTGGTGATCACGGGCAGCAACATATCTTTTACCGTGATATCCAGAAAGACGACCCTTTACAGGGATTTGTCTCTGGCTATTTCGGTGGGGATTGCGTTTATTTTGTTCATATTTGAATCGTTGGAGATCTGAAGTAAGCTGTATAGATGTCTCTGCATGGCGGATATTGGCATGGAATAACAGATCAATTTGTCGGCGAAGCGATGGCGATAGTTCATGGTTATCCAGTTTTTTATCTATTTTTCTTATAGATCTGGTCAAAGTACGAACTGTTGCAGGTGGAGTATCGATTTCCAAATCGCTGGAAGGAATTTCTGGTGATAGAGATGTAGACCTCGAAAGGATCCGTCCTGATCTGTATCCGGATCCGCCCCGATCCGCCTTTGGGGCGGATCCGGATCTAATTCTTCGATCCGTGGGGCGGTTCTATAAATCTTTGATCCGCCCTGTACGGGGCGGATCGATCCGCCGGATTAACAAGTAGGACAAACATACCAAACCCCTCGATATGCATAGTTTATGTAGATTTGGGCTGTAATTTTAAGTATTTAGCTTACAGACTAGACAAAAAAGAGTATACCAATTAAAATAGAAATTGACTTCAGACTCTCTAATTCCATTAAATCTAGGGCTTTATATATTCCCATTCACCATCATCCCGCTTCAAACGCTTTGTAACACGCCCTGATGTACGCCTCTGGGTACCACCTTCATCCTGCAGATTTGAATTATCAGGTAGCGGAATTTCATCCACTTGGTCATCATCATCCTCGTCTCCGAGTTCAATCAGAGGTGTGTCTCTGATATCTCTGAGGGGTCTCTTACCAAGTGCAACCCTGCTCGGAGCCTGCGATGATTGAGCCTTAGCTGAGGGATCTTCTTCAGTATCACTGATCAGATCAAACACATTATCATCTAGTCTTTCAGACTTATTTTTCTCCTTCAGTGTTTGTATCTCCTGCGCTGTAAGGTACTCCTCTATGAATGTATGCTGCTCACTTTCAATGTCGAACCTGGATGTACATAAATACATCATAAGATCCTGGATAGTGGTCGGTTTGAGAGACCCTCGGCGGTAATGACAGATATCACGCGCAGTGTTGAATAGTCGTTCGACCCCAGGACCAGTCGCAGGAACAGAAAGGACATCCCGTGCAAGGCTCGCAAGAATCGGGAACTCATACTGATTACCTCTCCAAAAGACACATGGGTTAATCTTGCGAGTACCTAGTAAAGGATTAGTGAGAGATAATAAAAGGTAGTAATAAGTCACTTACTGCTTCCAAGATATTGTGTAAGCTCATCGTCTCGGTGAATCTCAGACCCCTGGGCAGTCTGTCTGTCCCCCATCTGATCAACTACAGAGAACTGCTCTATAGAGGAAACCCCATGTGATGCTGGCTGTGTTTCGAAGTGACGCTGCTTGTATGGCTCAGGTTATTTGTCAAGACTCTCGCGGTATTGTTTGCGATAAGGCCCCTTCCAGTCCTTCCCGGAGAAGTAATCAAGCTTGTTCTGGGGTGCCATAATAGTCGCAATCGCATAGAGATCACCATGGGCCTTGTCGGTCTCAGCATAATAGCCTCTTAGCTTCTGTATTGCATACTCGAGAGCAGTTCGCATTGTTATCTGCCATCTTGCTTTCTTTCGTCTAAGCTGGTCTACAGACCTCTCGAGATGATCGAAGAGCTGATTGTAGATACTAAAGACTATATGGATAGTGACATCCTTAGTCTTTGAGAGGACAGTTGTGAAGTTGAAGAAGGGCTGTGTGATAGAAAGAAGATAGTCAATCTGCTTCCATTCGTCTTCAGTAAGCACAAGGCTAGAGAGGCCACACTCAGAACAATACTTGTCGCAGATATTCTGTAGTTTTTTTGGCACGCTGAAGCATTACAAATGTGGAATTCCAGCGGGTTTTGACATCCTGTATCAGGACAAGCCTTGGCTCTTTAGACTGGATCTCGAGGAATTGCTCTCTGCGCTGAGGGCTTCTATTAACCCAGACTGCTAGTCGCCGAACCTAGGTTGATTTTTAGTATAAGGTCAGCTGAAGAAAGCCGGGGCGCCCTTTCTTACCTTATTAAGAGTAAGCACGATATCTTTATTCCTCCCCTGAGTTTCACTCCGGGTCTCAGTTTCTGTCCATTCCATTTCCTCTCGGTCATTCTTTGGGACTGCTTCCATCCTGCCAAGAAGCTCGGTTAAACTGAGTTGGATAACATGTGCCATACAGGGAATTCGAACAATAGGGGTGCCATCTGGTAACGCGAGTGAGTCAAGAGCTTCCTTGATACTATCATGGAGCGTCGTGTTATTTGAGGCATTGTCAGTGGTTATCGTTAAAACCCGATCTTCGATCTGATGTTTTTTGAGAAGATCCAAAAGAGCAACACTAAGGTCGGCACCTTTATGGCTTCCATGAAGTGGCTCAAAGCCAAGCAAGATTTCACGGTAGTGCCAGTCCGTATCAATAAAATAACCGGTAATAGCCATAAAGGCTTGACGGAAAGGCGATGTCCAGCAGTCTAATGCAATAGAAAGTTTTGCACCGGGCGGAAGCATCTGTAGAAGGCTCTTTTGGCGTTCTATCACTTTCGCCTGAATCTTCCGCCGTACTAGATACGCGGACAAAATCCGAGGCGGAGATGGAGCGAGACTAGCCAGTTTGACTAGTTTATGAAACCGAGGATGTTCAACAAACTGAAATGGTAGTCGTAACTCTGTAATTAGCGAAACCACACTTTCATCAAACTCCTCGAGGGTAAAGTTCTCTGGTTGAGGGCCATAAAATACCTAAGATAAATTAATTTGATTAGGGATTGGAGGGATGAATAGACATGGTAAAAATAAGTTCTAACCTACCCCGGGTTGAAGAAGCTTTCGAATATCCTGTGAGGGTTTCGATCTCCGGCAATTAACACCCTCCCTGACATGCTTATTCAGGGAGGATGTCCCGCGATTTCCGACCGCCGGGTGGATAATAACCTGGCTACATACTTTGCACATGACCTTAGGAGACCCATCTTAAACCGTAGCAACCTGATGGAAGTGCTTCCAACAGTCTGCTTGGCGTCGTTTCTCAAAAATATTTCTTTTCATCTGACTTCCATACTCCGTCACCAACCACCACCCACAGAACTCATCGTTCATCTCCTCGGTCCAGAGTATAAAAGGCTTCTGCTTTGTCGTGGGCCCAACGCGCTCTAGGATCTGTGGAACAGGGGGCGCTATTAATGGTCGAACGAAATCGCCATCGGGCGAAGGGGTAGATGTCTGCTGAAATGCAGCATTGGGGGTAAAAGATGCTGCCCTGCCAGAAGGAAGATATGAAAGATTATCTAGAGGATTATCCTCAAAGATAGATGAAGGGTAGGTGTTCGAACACCGAGAGGCTTCACTTTGTGACATAGTGAATAAGTGAGCCTTACTGCCAACTCTAGTAAAAGAAAAAGACGGAAACTTACAGGGACCAAAGAGACGAGAAAGTAGGAAAATTAAACAGACGCGACGAGGAGCGTGAGCTGAACGAAGTTGTAATATGGACCAGGCGACCCATCACCCTACTGGTCCCATCACCCTCCTATACGATTGGCTTTAAGAGCCAGAAGGACCCACAGAAGAACGGATCTCAACGGGTTGATCCTGATCCGCCCTGGGGAAATCCTGATTGATCCACCGCGACCCGCCCCCTGAATCCTTTAAGCAGGGCTGAATTTGCCTGAGTCTTTGATAGGGCTCCGAAAGGAATATGATTATTTGTGAATATTCATGAATATCTGCGAATATGAATAAAATGAATTGAATAATATGAATATGAATAAAGCGCTTATTCATATTCGCATTATTCATGAATAAATGAATTATTCATATTTATTAAAATACAAAGATACCATACATTCCCATTCGCCTGGTTACATCCCAATACATCATCAATATTCATGCGTTCTATTTACACAGCATAATACATACGAGCTATTGAACTGTGAGTCACAGGATATCTATGCTGAATACCGTTCTTTCAATAGCATCAACAATCGCATAGTCTCCGGATTCAGACAGTGTCTGCGGAGGCCCAACACATCTCTAGCATTACTAAACTCACGTTCAATGCCGACCTCTGCAGAGGGGATCGCTAGATAGTCGCGAGCGGCTTTTGCCATGAGCGGGAAATTAAACTCGTTAGCCCTCCACCATTTCAAGACCCATTCTTCGTCCGCATCGCCGATCATGTGGTGGGACCAGCTCACCGGTGGTGAGTCCAGATACCTATCAATGTCGGATGTTAGACTCCCTTGAGCCGGCTGGACTTTGCGCAGAGTTCTCCACATGGTTTCCGACATCCCCGGTGGACGTGAATGCTCAGATTCATGTGAGACAACTGCCTCTGGAGGATATTCTTTCTTAAGGAAGTTGCGCACTTGAGAAACAATGAGCCCCGAATCCTGCTCACTCATCTGCGACACAATCAAGGACGACTTGATTCTCGGATCCAAAACGGAAGCGACGTAGTAAAGAAGGTTTTCGTCCATTTTCCTCGCAAACTTATTCATCTTTCGAATCCCTCTTTCCACTGCATCTCGAATTTCAATGTTAACGTCTTCAAAATCTCCCTCTGCATTCCGGACATCGTTTAACAAGTCGTCCAAGCTCCAGTAAATCGGTAGACTTTCCACAATTGTTGGACGAGCCTTTGACACGGAGTTTGTGTGGTCCCAGAATGGCTTGAGAATCTTCGCCACTTGCTGAAGCGTTGACCATTCGTCATCGGTGAGCTGAAGGGCCTGCACTTCTGGATGTATCCGGACAAATTGGCCTAGCTCGGTCTGTAGCCGAAGGGCCTCTTGGATCATGACATAAGTTGAGTTCCATCGGGTGTCAACATCATAGCTGACCTGCTTGCCTGGCGAGACTTCTTTCCAATCTTGGCGGCGCTGTGGGCTGCGGGCGATCCAAAGAGTCAGAAGTCGGATTTTCATAATCGCACCCTTTGTGCTGTGAAGGGAGTTGAATACTGGACTAGTATGGATGGCCATGTCGTCCAGCATCGCCTTCGCTTCTCGAGCCGAGCCAGCCTTTAAAGAAGCTAGCACGTCCTTGCAAATTAGATTGAGGATATGGGCAAGGCAAGGAATGAAGCTCTGTCGTCCACGGAACCGCATTAGAGGCCTAATGCGAAAGCGGTCATCATCATTGTCGTACTTTTTGAGGAGCTCCTCATGTAGGCTATCGCAGAGGGTCCCATTGTTGCTTGCATTATCTCCTGTGATGGTCAGGAGCTTGGGCGCGATGTCAAGTTCCTCGAGCAACTTGAACACAATCTCCGCTAGATTTTCGCCAGAATGCGGTCCATTGATGTCGATGAATTCAAGGAGCTCTTCTCTCTTTGCAAACTCGGGTGAGATCCAATGGCCCATGATAGCCATTATCGCAATCTGATTCTCTGACGTCCAAACGTCAAGAGAGAGTGCGAGCGTCCGACTACTCCTGGCAAGCTCTTCTTTCACACAAGCCCTAGTCGAATTAAATGCTTCCTTGATTCTGTTGCAAAGGGTATCAGCGGTCTTGATGGGCAATTTAGCCCCCGTCGCTTCAATAAGCGCCTTGAACGCGGGATGCTCCACGACTGTGAAAGGCTGTCTGGTTTGGATGACCCATTGGACTAGTGCATTTCCAACATCAACGTGTTTCCTCGGTAACTCGAAAAACTGATCAAGATTCCCTTCCGCAGTGGGCAAGAATATGGAGTGGGTCCCGGATTTGATGCGATGCTTAGTCTGGAGATGCACCGATAAATTCGATGTGGAACCATAGCGCGCCGAATCCCTAGAGGACCAGTTACAATGCTTGCAAACTAGCAGTCGGTCTTTCTTCGGTGGACCACCCTGCCGGCACCAAGTGTTGTCCAGTTCCGTGGTCCAAAAGTGCTCAATGGTCCAGCTGGAATATGACTTGGTTTTTCGGCTCTTATGCGGGTGCGGGCTACTCGCATTGCTCGTGCTATCCGACAATGCCGGATCAATCGGGGAGGGTGAAGAGCTGGGCATACAGTAAGGCCGTTTAGATCGGGGTATTTCCTCGGTGTCTACAGACGGGGAGGGCTCTGGAGAGTACGGTCTTCCTATTTCACAAATAGATTCCTCGGATTGCTCGGAAGGTGATGAGACCAGGCCATTGTGTAAAGCATTATAGTCCCAGCGTGGAAGACCACGCGTCCTCCGCAGGAAGGGATTTGGTGTAGATGTCATGCTACAAGCCTTTTGGGATGAGCATATGAAACGGCCACGGCAATAAGCAACACGTACCTTGGGCTACTTGAACCAGCAGGCGATGCTGGAAGGAGGGCTTGGGAATAGGATTACTGTGAGCACTCGCGATTTTGTTCGCGCTTTATATACCCTTGCTGGCGTGAAAAAATTGATAGATCTCTTCTTGATTTCTGCAGCGCGCCATTCATAACATAAAACATAAACAAGATGTAGTTAGGGTTATCGGAAGCTTGAGACTATGAGCCAAACGCGTTTCTACGTGTCATTTGCTGTACCTATTGCGTGGACGAAATTTGAATTGAATCGCGATGGAATCAGAGAAGCTAGCGAACATTTTAAATTAGACCGGCCAATCTGATGTGAAGGTAGGTCATAGATATATATAATATCAAGTGCTCTTTTTGACTGAAACCTCAAGATTCCATGCTGAGATATTTTGTGTGTGAATATCATACCTCTAATTGATGCACAGTAGGATATCAAGTCTGTAAAATCTAATATAATCGGGCCTTAGATTCTAACGTATATCTGCAAATGAAATGCTCCTGTCCAACATCGCCGATGAGGTGGGCATTCTGAAATTGACCCCCTAAGCGTATTTCGGTAATACGAAAACTGTTGTAACGGAGAAAGTGTTAATGCGGGTAAATAACAGAATATGAATAATATGAATGCGAATATGAATAATACGTTTATTCGCGCGAATAAAAATTCAATTATTCATATTCACGGAGTGCGAATATGAATATGCCGTATATTCGCATTCCTTTATTCCTTTAGGAGCCCTAGGCAGCGAAGCCTCGCGGGCAGCTCGCGCAGGGTAAGTAACTAGTGACGCGCGCTGTCGCACGCTGTGGCCCTGAAACGAAACCAGCTGAAAAGTAAAGTGGATTTGAGAGAGATGACATGAAAAGTTGAACGTTTGGTTCTGATAAGGGGCATCTGGAAGGTACGGGCTGTAGGACGATGCAATTATATGCACGCCAAGTCGGGTAGCATTGTGTGGCGTAAGGGGTGATTGGATGAGCAGAGATACAAAAATACATCTGTAAAGTTGGAGTGAATTATTTAACGGGCCTCTCAGAAAAGGTTGCTACGAGTATTCGTGTGGCACGTGAGTACAAAGTCTGAACTGGATATCTTGAGTTGATTTGATGTAGGAGATGATGTCCTCTTAGTCTAAAGGCCAAAAAAGGTACTACGTGATTGAACTATTCTCTTATGATAGAGCAAGGGCCTGTATGTTTGAAGTTTGTTGCCAAGCAGCAGTCGTCTCACTTTCGAGTTCCTGGAGTCTCTGCATTTCAGTTAACAGTCGAGGATCAGGTCCGAACCGGAGGTCTGCCATATCGAGTTTCTGTAGTAAGTGAAGTCCTCTGGAGGTTCGAAGCCGGGATAACTGCACATACGTCGAGCAATACTTCCGGTGATGATCCTGTCCTCGGATGGTAGGGTCATCTTTGAGGTCGAGAATCGCAGCTGCAAGCGTCGAGCCTTGCACTTTGTAGTCGGTGAGGCAGAACGCCGGGCACATGGGGACTTGCTTCCTTCGAACCGAATAACCTTTTAGGGTGATGGATCGCTCTAGTGGAAAGACTGGTATGACCGAAGGTTCAAGGTCTTGAAATCCAGTGGTCTTTGGTCTGTTCGGTTTAAATAAAACGCAGGTGGGTGGTTTGGTGCACATGACATAGAGGTCGTCGAGTTCAAAGAATTCGGCTAGTTGGAAAGTGTGTCAGGAGGTTTGATCCACGACTGTTTACGGAAAATTAAACCCACCAGTGGGATCTACCACAACGCCTACAGCACTCCCTGCCGCACCATTGACCAGGCCAAGGAGGGTGCAGATGTTGGTCAGTATGATGGCAGGCATATTCGGGGTGTAAAAAAAAAGACCTGGGAAAGGGATCTTGGTGCCTTGGTCCGGCTGCTGGAGCAAGTCGTCTGCACGTAATCGCAGGTTCATTGGGCCAGTGGACTTGGTCCGCGTATGAAGCGCTGGAAAGATAAAGATCTTTTGGTACCAAGTCCGTGCGAACTGCTCTATTCGAATGCGATTCACCTGGTGCCGCAGGGAATTTAGCTTGACTATAGTGGTCGCGTCTTCTAGTCGAGGGCTGACCAGGGATGTGATGGCTTTGTTGTTAAGGAAAGATCGGTCGTCTTCAGTTAAAGTTCCTGTCCTCGCTCGTGACAGGAGATTGCGGAATGGAGCATCCTCCGACTGTCTCATTTGCTCATCTAAGATGATTACCTGTTTGAACTGATGCCAGAGGAGCTGACCGTTCGCATCTTCATTCTTGTCCCTTCTCGGTTCCTTCCATAGTGCCGGGCCCCGAACAGGTGGAAACTGAAAAAAGTCGCCGATGAAGATGACGATGGGAAGCCCACCGAAATGGTCAGGGGAGGATCTGTCCAGCGATTTGGCAATCTTGCAGTGACTATCAATCACTCCGATCATGGTCAGATCCATCATGCTTACTTCGTCAACAAACATAATGGTCTTGCGAGACCAGAGCTGTCTCACTCGGGATTTCATTGCGGTTCCTCGTGAGCGGTCAATAGAGATTCCCAAAGATGTGTGCTATGTATTCCCGCCAATGTTATCGGCCGCGGCGCCTGTTGGCGCCATGAGGATCACCTCATCTTTTCGCCCGATAAGTTGCATACCGGCAACAATTGCGTTAATGATCTGGCTCTTACCAGTACCGCCTTCACCTCCAACATAGAGGAGGGTCTGCTTGCGCCGCGTCGAATCATAAGGGTAGTCCGTCCAAGCCAAAGCTTCAGATAGGACCCTCTCCACGACCATTCGTTGTTTCCGATTGAGTGGTACCACTTCACCGACAAGGGACGCAAGAGAGTCACCAGTGGGGTTCTGGCCAACCTGGGATTGACGATCACGTATAGCAGCGATCGGGTCGGACCTAGTCAGGGCAGGTTGCAAAACGCCGTCTTCAATGTGGACGTCAAGATCGTCAAGCACAAAGCTAGAGGTCGGTGCATCATGGTCCGTTCTGTCCTCATGCTCAAGGCTAGCGAAATCTTTCAGTCGAAATTCCCATGCTTGTAATATGGGAGGCGGGAGGAGCCGAAGGCCAGAAGTTTCGTATGTAGGAGTGAGAAAGACATCCACCTGCCGGACGCTGTGTAAAAGCAAGGCTCGATTTGGGGTTATCGCGAGGAGCAAGGGAGGGATCCGCCCTCCTGTGACTAATGTCTGTCGATGCCATGTTTTGCTGATGGAGTGGTAGGCAGTGATCAGTGTCTCCGCATTAAAATTCTCATCCAGTAGCTGAAAGCATTCATCGCTGTCCTCGCCATCAGAACCAAGGTTAGAAGGCTCAAACTCATCAACATCATAGTGAAATAAATCACCAGCGCCCTTTGCTGAATTCCACAATTTTGCATCAGCTTGGCAGTCTTCCTTGGATTTCTGAAGGAGCTCGATATTTCTTGCAAACCCTCGGTTGTGAAACGGGAGGGTTGGCTCAACGGCTTCCCATACTTGAGCGCAGGTGTCCCGTTCTGTCGCATATCGTCGGAAGAGATTAACCAAAAGATGCCATGGAACAAAGAGGCCAAGTGATATCTCGGCCACGTCATTAATAATGGCCGTTGTTTTCGGATGGCCTCCAGGTATCGCGTCTTCCGCGGTCTGGAACTCTGTGAGCTGTCCGTTGAAAGTGACGGTGGCTACTTGCGCTGGGGTGCGTGCCAGGCGTTGTACATGCGAGGCATATCTGGGGTGTTTCACGTCGAAGTCCACGTCGCCCGTAACGGCATCGCGTATAGCTTTGGTCTTCACCAGCATGCAGTACTCGAATAAGGAAAGAGGAGCCAGGTGTGGCCCGCGCCATTTATAGTTGTCAAAAACGCTTACAGGCCGGGTGTCGCCGGTTTCATACGAGCAAAGTTCCTCTGCCATGGTATCGAAAGAGCAAGTACTTTCAAGGTTATCTGACTGAATGATTGCTCGGATATAACGCCTTAACCACCAGAGATTGACACGGGTAAAGTTGTAGTTGATCGTGTAGTAGGTTGGTAATTGGAGCAACATGCTAGCGACCTGCACGCCACTTATCTCCCGGTCATGAGAGAGGGCATTGAAGCAGCGTAAAGCGAAATTATGTTCACCTTTTTCTCGAATTCGTATGTCTTTCGCGGTTGGTGGATCAGCAACCTTTGCCTTCTCGATCGAATGTTTTAACAAAGCCGCTTTAGCTATCATCTGCCATGGAGAGACATCGTCTTTCGTGGCGTAGTTCGTGATGTAGTAGATCAGAGACAAAGACTTCGAGATCGTTGGAATCCAAGAGATGTCCTGATTAGAACGGACACAACTGGCGAGAGCCGGGTTCCACGGGTTGATCCAGGCATGGTTTCGAGCGAGGTGAATCAACCCAAACTCATCTATATTAAAGGTAGGAATCAGATCCCGAGGCATACCGAATCGACAGGCATTCTTTCTGGGTCCCATTCGTCGGTACTTGAAGCAGGTGGCGAGATGGTGTCTTGAATGAACCTGCATTTTTCGAGCGACACAATTGCTGTCATGAGATAATCGGAGATGGAAGTCATCATCGGATTGGACGCCTTTAGCTGACGGTGGCATGTTAGGATGGTCCACTTCTGGGTCGTGTGGGATACCGTCGTCAATCCCTTGTACAATGATCGACTCTAGGTAGCGAATCATGCGACCTGCAAAGTCGCAGTCCTGGAGGAGCCGTTCCCGTAAAGAACTGAAAGCCAAATTTCCTCTCACCCACGCTAACCCGTGGAGATGCAGCATGCCTCGGCCATTCGTCTCGACGACAGCGAAGTGGTTCGAGAGGTCACCAAGGACACCGATCCGACCCGTATTGCTAGCGAATAGGCCTTCTAGGACGGCTTTGCAGACATAATGGAAGAACTCAGCGACCGCCACCGGATTAGAGGTAGCTGCAGCCTCACGGACAGCGGCATTTGCCGTGGACAGGTTGTCTCCAGCGTACTCCACGCCAGCCAGGATGAGGACTAGGGGATTTCGCAGATCAGAGGGGTTGATAGTGATCCAAAAAGCAGGCATGCCGTACCAGGTTATCAGCCCCCGAATTTCAGAACGCATTCTTAGTTTCTGGGCGGAGGATCCCGGGACCTGTATGCCGATAGTCTCGATATTTCGCAGCAGCCGTCGGATAATCGGATCCTCAATTTTCTGACCGGCTGCGACCGTCGTCGCTGCATCCTGGAGCTGACTCACTGTCAGAGACGCGATGTCATCCATAGCGGATTGCCAATTTTGGCGTTTGATGAGGAACGCGTTGCCCATTGACGACTTCCGGAGCTGCACAATATCATATAGCAGGTACATGAAGGTTTTATGGCGTGCGAATCTAGGCGAATAAGCAGGTACAACAATCACTATTTATTTATTCATTTTCCCAAGAAGAAAGCAGCCTACCTTCTACTATGGTGACGCAAAGCCCACTCGGCAAAAGCCCCGATGGACAGCGGGATAGTTCGCTCGTCGAGATGGCCCCCAATGCCTTTGGGAAACAAGGTCGGAAACGCTGCGGTAAAGTAATAGGGGTCCGTCCAGTGATTCACCAGGGTGGTTTGGCCACGGATTGTGTAAGAAACTATAGGTATCTTTCGATGATTGAGTGGTCGCGTGTTTCTGTCACTTTCTCTAGTCGACGTGTCCTCAGTCGACTGCGTTGGTCGGTTGGTGACTATACTGTACAATGCATCCAACGCGCGAAGATTGGGATCTTGACGTTCTCCATTGATGTCAGTTGAGACAGAGCCGGTAATAAAGGGACCACCACTGGCGTCAAGTACACTACCCTGGGCGGCCTGAAGATCGTTCTCGTAGTTCCCCGTCTGTAGGTCTACTGTGTACCCCTCACGCTCACTGTGATCACACTCATCGAGAGAAATGATATTATCTTGCAACTCCAGTGGAACAAAGTCATCGGCCCAGTCATCGATCATGGGTCGGTTGATCACGATGTTACGGTAAAGATGGTTATGCCGGACAAGGTATTGCAAGGCCGCCAGTACCTTCGCTTTCCGAACAAGCAGGAATGGACTGAGATCCGAATCTTTAGGAGGCTGAGCACCTAGCCAGAACACCTTGATGAGACTATGAAGCGCTAACTCCGGGCTGGGCAGGATATCGAGTAGTGGTCCTGGGTCTTGTGGGATGACAATGAAATGGCCGCGGAGAGCATGGTAGTTGACTGGGGAGGAGCGGCCACCCGGGCGCAGTTTCAAAACAACACCGAGAGGATGGCACTTCGCAATAAGATATTCTTCCGTCAGGGTGAGGTCTTCCAGAGCGGACGGATAGTCCTGGCAGAGGGTCACATTCACAAGGTTTTTCGCAGAGAACTTGGGAATCATATGTCGATTGAGCGAAGCATGGCACGACGGGCAGAGGTCCCACACGTTATCATGCTCGCCGCAGACATCAAACTTTCCCTCCAACGGTAGCAAAATAGGATCCCGACTATCTATTTGGTAGATATTCGTGTTGCGCACAAACCTCCCACATGAGCAACAAACACATTGCCTGGTAGCCGCTGAAATCTCATCTTCGTATGTAGCTACAGATGCGCGTATGTCAGAATAGGTGATGCTTGGGGGAAATTCATCGGAGGCAACGGCCCGAGCATCTAGCTCATCGCGCAGGAAACGGAGCGCACGATTTAAATTCTCCTGTAACGTCTCGTGCGTTAACGTTCTTTGTTTTTTCGTAGTGGCCCTTAATGAAGTCGGATTGCGTCTTTTCTTTCCGGCGACTTCGGATGGTTGCGAGATCGATGACGGCTGTAAGGGCGCCGCCGGAAGAGGACCCGCCGGAAGCACTACTCGTTGCGCTCTAGACTCGGTTGTCGGATTCGTCGAACGAGGAAGTGGATGAAGTGAAGTTTGTGAAATATCACATAATTGTGGTGGGGTCAACAGGGTTTGCGGAACCGGTGCAAGAAGCCTTAAAAGAGATCTCCTTTCAGGCAAAGGGGTTTTCTTGTCATGAGACGGACCGTCACGAACGGGATTGTCATCGACGGGGTACGGTAAGCGCGAAGCTGGCGCCAGAGGTCTCAAAAGAGATGTCCTGTGTAACAAAGGGTGGGTTTCAGCGATATGCACTGGACTGTCACGAACGGTATTTTCTTGAACGGGATTGTCATGGACAGAATATGGAGCGTGCAAAACTGGTGCCAGAGGCCTCAAAAGAGTTCTCGTTACTGGTAAGGATGCTGCAGTGTCATGAATAACATAAGGTGGACGAGGAACTGGTGCCAGAGGCCTCAAAAGCGGCCTCCTTACTGGCAAGGATGGTCCAGTATCATGAACTGAAAGCAGTATCATGAACTGAAAGTGGTGTGTGCGAAACTGGTGCCAGAGGCCTTAAAACAGGCCTCCTTGATGGCACAAATAAGTTAATGTCACGACTAGGCTGTAGTGTATGCTGGATAACGTCAAGAGTAGTCAACAGATCAGAAGGACGGTCTGACGCGGTACCTGATACGAAGCCGTCGTCGTCCGTGTAGCAGTTTGGCGGCAGCGATAACAGATCGTATCATAGGACGAATGGCAGGGCCGCCCACATGTCGAGCAGGAAAAAAGTAGCGTCGAAAAGACGGGGGCAGGAGAAGGAGATGGAGGTAAGTCAGATAAAACGTTGGTCGTTCTCACAGTAGCTGCTAGTTGCCGAGCTCTGACGCGCCGCAGAGAAGCACCCCGGCGGCAATCGTCACAGGTCTTAAACAGTGTGGAGTGCCATGGTTTGGCGCAACGCGAGCAGAGAGTACTTTGGACAGGGAGAGATGGCATAGGTCAGAGGATTCGGAACTGGTAAACAGCATCCGTTCCAAAGATTACGAAAGGGATTAGCAGGAGAGCAAGGAAATATGAGAAGCAGGTAGCAGGGAGAAGAATCCGTGACGATCATATATATTATAGGAAGAGTAAATATCGAAGACGCCTACAGGCGCATTGGGCGCACAATAGCACATGTGCAAGACGAAACAAGGACAGAATCAAAGCAGAGGCGGGCGCTCCGGAAGCTCACCCTGGGAAACACAAGGACTGGGCAGGAACCCCAGACACGAAAAAAAGCAACACAGGATGAATACGAACATTGGAAGCAGGAAGCCAAAGAAGGAAGTACAGAACGGTAGCGCAGCAGCAATCAGAAGAGAGCGTGGAAACAAAGAGCAGCAATCAGAAAAGAGCGTGGACGGACAGAGCAGCAATGAGAGAGCGAGCGTGGAGGGAGAAGACGAGCAATCGGGTGAAAGGACGAAGAGCCAATCAGAGGAGAAAACGAAGAGCCAATAGGAGCATTGCTTGGCGGCGAGATGGACCAATCAGCGTCGAGATCGGCGGAAAGGTTGGCAGTGGGAGTGCAGCCAAGCTTCGCAGGCAGCTCGCGCGGACCCCTTCACTCGTTCCTCGTTTCAGGGCACAGGAAGGAGCCAATAAGAGCATTCCTTGGCGAGCGGAAGGACCAATTAGCTTCGAGATCGGCAAGGAGGTTAAAAGGAAGAGGGGTAACTGGAAGACGCGCGCTGCGCACGCTGTGGCCCTGAAACGAAACTGGCTGAAAAGTGAAGTGAATTTGAGAGAAAAATGAAAGTTGAACGCTTGGGTCTGATAAGAGCCGAGAAAGTTAGGGCCTGTAGGCTGATAGGGTGATGGAATTATATACACGCCAAGTCGCGTAGCACTGTGTGGCGGAAGGGTGATTGGTTGAGCAGGGATACAGAAATACATCTGTAAAGTTAAAGTGAAATATTCGAAGGGACAGGGCCTCTCAGAAAAGGTTATATCGAGTATTCGAGTGGCACGTGAGTACTAGGTTTGTGTGCTGAATAGAGTCAAAAAAAGGCAGCAGATAAGAAGGAGGGTCAATTTCCGGTACTTGGTAAGATGCGGCCGCACTCCGTGTAGCTGCCTGGCGGCAGCGATTACAGGTCCTATAATATGACGACCGGCAGGGCCGCGCGCATATAGAGCATAAAAAGCGTAATGTCGAAGAGGCAGGAACAGTAGGCGAGCCGAGAAATGGAGTCGTCTCGGTTAAAGTACCACGCCCGTCCACAGCCGCTGTAAGCTGACGAGCTCTGATCGCTCGTCGAGAAGCCCTCCAGCGGCAATTGTCGCAAGACCTAAACTGCGTAGAGCGGCAAGGCCTAGCGCAACCAGAGCATAAAACACGTTGAGCAGGGGGAGATGGCATTAGAGAGAATTATTTGGAATCAGCAAACTGCATCCATTCAGAGGCGGACTAGGAGAAAGGGCAGCGGGAAAGATCCGTGTTGACGCTTTATATGGTAGAAATCAAATACGTCGCTGAACACATAAGCCGCACAAGAGCAATAACTGCAGGATATACAGGACAAATAAGGAGGGAATCACAATAGAAAGGCAAGAAAGCCAGAAGTTTACTGACTGCAAGACGAGTGGATAGACAGGGAGCCCCAGACATTGAGAAAAAGCAACAGAGGCCGAGCACGAACTCGGGATGCAAGAAGCCTAAGGAGGAAGGAAAGGAAAGCAGGCGAGCAGCAATCAGAAGAGACGCTTCAGAGACAGAGCAGCAATCGGAAGAGAGCCTGGAGAGTCAGAGCAGCAAATGAGAAGAGAGCTCTGGAAGGGCCAAAAAACCAATAAGAGCATTCCTTGGCACGAGAAGGGACCAATTAGAATGGCAGGAATCGAAAAGTTTGGCAGTGGGAGCGCAGCAACTGGTGACGCGCGCTTCGCAAGCTTCGCACGCCGATGCCCTGAAACGGAGTGAAGAAAAGGTGGAAATGTCTTAAATAGTATGAGTATGGAAGTGATATTAGACAATACGGTGAGAAAGGGACATGAATGTTTGTGGAGTCATTTGATTGGTCACGGACGTGCAGGAAATGCGACTGAAAAGTTTATATATTTAGCATATGACACCTTCCGTTAGGTGGGGAACGAACTCTGTCACCCCATATGTATCCCGGAATGACACAGAGCAGAGATTAGACTCAGAGGTCTATCATCTAGCCATGTCTCTGTGCCCAGTTCGGGTTGAATTCAATTGTGAAAATACGTTTAACGTGCTCTCATACGTTCACGATCTTCCTTGTAGTCTCGTTCCCGTGGATTCTACAGTCATTCCGAAGGGCTCCGAATACGCAGTTCTGCTTGAGCGCGCAGTATTGCCGATCCTCAAAGAGCATGAAGTTGCTTGCCAGGCAGCATCAAGTCCCCATTGTGGTGTTTGTGGTTCGGCAAGGGAGCAAATCTTGCAAACGCCTATATCTATTATTCAAGATATTAGGCATCCTTTTCTTTCGGTGTGGGTCCATTCTCTTTGCGGCAAATCAGAGTGCGAAACACAGACGAGGAATGATATGGACAGGATCATGGGCAGGCTGAGACGGCAACTTTCAGATGAAATGCGCTCGGATGCGAAGAACTGCAAAGTGTGTGGTAAGTCGGAGGGAATAAAGAGATGTGCCCGATGCAAGGCTGTAGTTTACTGCGGGATCGAGCATCAGAAAGCAGACTGGAAGACACATAAAATGTTTTGCGTGCAGGGGGATGAGGAAGATCGCTAAGAAAGACACGTGCCATTTACTCAGTAGGTTTGCTGCAGATTGATGTAGCTATTTTTTACACGGACCTGAACGAAATCAATCTATTCTCTCATCTGGTTGGGATGAGCAATGACTTTTATTTCGCATATCCTCTTCCCAGTCTGACATTGTTCTTTTCTCCAGTTCTTGCAGTCTTTGCATTTCAGCGAGCAATCGCGGGTCGGGCTTGAATTGCAGGTCTTTCATGTCTAGCTTCTGAAGGAGATGAAGTCCTTTGGAGGATCGAAGTCGGGATAGCTGAACATACATCGAGCAATACTTCCGATGACGATCTTGTCCTCGTATGGTAGGGTCATCTTTAAGATCTAGGATCGCAGCTGTAAGTGTCGAACCTTGCACTTTGTAGTCGGTGAGGCAGAAAGCCGGGCACATAGGGACTTGTTTCCTTCGGACCGAATAGCCCTTCAGGGTGACAGATCGCTCCAATGGAAAAACTGGTATGACTGAAGGTTCAAGGTCTTCAAATCCAGTAGGTCTCAGTCTGTCTGGGTTGAATAAAATGCAGGCTGGCGGTTTGGTGCACATGATATAGAGCTCGTCGATCTCAAAGAATTCGGCTAGTTTTGAGGTATCAGGGGTGGGGTTCATAACTGTTTATGAAAGATCAACCCACCAGTCGGATCTATCACGACTCCTACAGCAGTTCCCGCCGCGCCGTTGACCAGGCCAAGCAGTGTACAGATGTTAGTCAGTACAACGGCAGGCATATTCGGGGTGTACAGAAAGAGTCCGGGGAAAGGGATCTTGGTACCTTGGTCCGGTTGCTGGAGCAAGTCATCTGCACGAAGTCGTAGGTTGATTGGACCGGTGGACTTGGTCCGCGTGTGAAGCGCAGGAAATATGAAGACATTCTGGGATCGGGTCCGTGCGAAATGCTCTACTCGAACACGATTTATCTGGTGACGCAGAGAGTTTAATTTCACGACAGTGGTGGCATCTTCTAATTGCGGGCTGATCAGAGACGTGATGGTTTTGCTGTTCAGAAAGGTTCGATCGGCTTCTGTTAAAGTCCCTGTTCTCGCTCGTGATAGGAGATCATGAAATGGAGTATCGTCTGACTGTCTCATTTGTTCATCCAAGATGATTACCTGTTTGAACTGATGCCAGAGGATTCGACCGTTCTCATCCTCACCTGATCCCCTTCTTGGTTCCCTCCATAATGCCGGACCCCGAACAGGTGGAAATTGGAAAAAGTCGCCTATAAAGATGACGACGGGGAGACCACCGAAAAGATCAGTGGAGGATCTGGCGATCTTGCAGTGATTATCAATCACGCTGATCATGGTTAGATCCATCATGCTTACTTCGTCCACGAACATGATGGTTTTGCGAGACCAGAGCCGTCTCACTCGAGAACTCATTGCAGTTCGTCTTGAACGGTCGATGGAGATCCCTAAAGATGTATGGTACGTATTCCCGCCGATGTTATCGGCGGCGGCACCCGTTGGGGCCATGAGGATCACCTCGTGTCTGCGCCCGATAAGGTGCATACCGGCATCAATTGCCTTGACGATCTGGCTTTTCCCCGTGCCGCCTTCACCACCAACATAGAGAAGAGTCTGCTTGCGTTGCGCTGAATCATAAGGGTGCTTCGCCCACGCCAACGCCTCAGATAGAACTCTCTCCACGATCACCCGTTGTTTCCGATTTAGGGGGATCACTTCATTGACCAAGGATGTAAGAGAGGCGCCAGTGGGGTTATCGCCAACTCGGAATTGGCGATCATCCACAGCAGGGACCATATCGGAGCTAGTAAGTATGGGCTGCAAGATGGCGTCTTCAACCTGGGTGTCGAAATTGTCGAGTGCAGAGCTAGAGGTCGGAAGCTGACGATCAATGCTTTCCTCTTGATCCAGGTTGGTGAAACTTTTCAGTCTCAATTCCCATGCCTGTAAAGTGGATGATGGGATGAATTTTAGGCCCGATGTTGCGTACGCAGGAGTGCGTAAGATGTCGAGTGCCTGAAAGTTTTGCAGAGCTAAGCTTCGACTTTGAGTTATCGCACGGAGCAAGGGAGGGATCCGCCGTCCAGTGAGTAAAGTCTCTCGATGCCATGCTTTGCTGATGGAGTGGTAGGCTGCGATCAATGCTTCTGCATTAAAATTCTCATCTTGTAGGTGAAAGAATTCATCGCCTTCTTCTTCATCAGAACCGAAACTTGCGGGCTCAAAGTCATCCACATCGTGGCGAAATGACTCAGCGGCACCGTTTGCTGACTTCCACATTTTTGCATCAGCCTGGCAGTCTTCCTTGGATTTCCGTAAGAGTTCGATGTTTCTTGCAAATGCTCGGTTGTGAAATGCGAGAGTTGGTTCAACAGCCGCCCATACTTGAATGCAGGCGTCCCGTTTTGTCGCATAGCGTCGGAAGAGGTTAGTTACGTGATGCCAGGGAACAAAGAGCCCCAATAATATCTCGGATATGTCATTCTTGACCGCGGTTGTTCTCGGATGACCTCCTGGAACCGTGTCTTCTGCGGCCTGGAATTCAGTTAGTTGACCGTTAAAAGTTACGGTGGCCACCTGAGATGAGGTGCGCACCAGGCGCTGTACGTGCGTGGCATATCTAGGGTGGTCTGGGTCGAAGTCCATGTCGTCCGCAATGGCATCGCGTGTATCCTTGGTCTTTACAAGCATGCAGTATTCAAATAACGCAAGAGGAGCGAGGTGCGGTCCACGCCATTTATAATTGTCGAAGATGCTTACGGGGGCGGTGTCGCCAGTTTCGTACGTGCAAGGTTCCTCTGCTATAGGATCAGAAGGGTGACTACTTTCAAGGTTATCCGGCTGAATGATCGCGCGGATGTATCGCCTTAGCCACCAGAGGTTGATGCGGATGAAGTTGTAATTGATCGTGTAATAGGTCGGTAGCTGAAGCAAGACGCTGGCGAGCTGCACACCACTGATTTCTCGATCATGAGAGAGAGCATTAAAGCAGCGTAGTGCAAAATCGAAGTCGCAGGTCTGTCGCAGTTGGCGGCTCAGCAATCTTTGCCTTCTCAATGGATTGCTTCAAAAGAGCTGCCTTAGCTACTATCTGCCACGGAGAGACATCATCCTTCGTGGCGTAGTTTGTGATGTAGTATATCAGAGACAAAGACTTGGAGATCGTCGGAATCCAAGAGATGTCTTGGTTAGAACGGACACAACTAGCGATAGCCGGGTTCCATGGATTTATCCAGGCGTGAGTTCGGGCGAGGTGAATCAATCCAAAGTCATCTATGGTAGAGGTAGGAATGAGATCTCGAGGCATGCCGAATCGACAAGTATTATTTCTGGATCCCGTTTGCCGGTACTTGAAGCACGTGGCAAGATGGTTTTTGGAATGGACCTGCATTCTACGAGCGACGCAATTGCTATCATGAGATAGTTAGAGATAAAAGTCGTCATCGGATTCGAAGCCTTTGGCCGATGGTGGCATGCTGGGAAGGTTCACTTCGGGATCGTGTGGAATGCTCTCATCAACCCCTTTTCCAAGGGTGATGATCGACTCTAAGTAGCGTATCATACGAGCTGCAAAGGCGCTATCTTGGAGTAGCCGGTCGCGTAAACTAGTAAAAGCTAGATTCCCCCTCGCCCATGCCAATCCGTGGAGATGCAGCATGCCTCGACCGTTCGTCTCGACAACTGCAAAATGGTTCGAGAGATCACCAAGGATACCGATCCGGCCAGTATTGGTGGCGAAAAGGCCGTCCAGGATGGCTTTACAAATGTGATGGAAGAACTCGGCGACAGCTACCGGGTTAGAGGTAGCCGCAGTCTCACGGATAGCGGCATTTGCAGCGGTAAAGATGTCCCCAGAGTACTCTACGCCGGCCAGGATCAGGACCAAAGGATTCCGGAGGTCGGAGGGGTTGATAGTGATCCAAAAAGCGGGCATGCCGAACCGGGTAATCAGTCCTCGAATCGCAGAGCGCATTCTTAGTTTCTGGGCAAAAGACCCCGGCACTTGCATCCCGATAGTCTCGATATTTCGCAACAGTCGTCGGATGATCGGATCCTCTATTCTTTGGCCGGCTGCGACCGCCTTCGCTGCATCCTGGAGCTGGCTCACTGTCAGAGAGGCGATATCGTCCATAGCCGATTGCCAATTCTGCCGTTTGATAAGGATTGCGTTGCCCATTGACGACTTCCGGAGCTGGATCACATCATACAGCAGATACATAAAGGTTTTGTGGCGTGCGAACCTACGCGAACAAGCAGAAGTAAGCATCACTATTTAGCTTTTTCTTTTAAAGAAAGCGTCCCACCTCCTACTGTGGTGACGCAAAGCCCACTCGGCAAAAGCGCCGAGTGACACCGGGATACTTCGCTCATCGAGATGGCCCCCGAAGCCAGTCGGAAACAAGGCTGGGAATGCGGCGGTAAAGTAATGGGGATCTGTCCAGTGATCCACCAGGGTGGCCTCTCCACAGATCGTGTAGGAGATAACAGGCATCTTTCGATGATGCAGGGTCCCGATGTTTCTCAAACTTTCTCTACTCGAGGTGTCCACACCCGATGGCGCGGGTCTGTTCGCGACTACATCGAACAGTGCCTCCAGCGCGCAAACATTGGGGTCCTGACGCTCTCCATTGATGTCTGTACAGACGGAGCCAGTGATAAGTGGTCCACTATCACCGGAGTCAAGGGCACTATCCTGGGCAGCCTGAAGATCGTTCTCATAGTTTCCTGTCTGCAGGCGTACCGTGTAGCCCTCACGTTCATGGTGATCTGGTTCGTTGAGACAAATAATGTTGTCGCGCAGCTCTGGCGGGATGAAGTCGTCGCCCCAGTCGTCGATTATGGGATAGTTGATCGTGACGTTACGGTAGAGGTGGTTATGTTGAACAAGGTACCGTAAAGCCGCCAGAACCTTCGCCTTCCGAACGACCAGGAATGGATTCAGGTCCGAATGTACAGGGGGTCGAGCACCCAGCCAGAAAACTTTGATTAGGCTATGCAGAGCTAACTCAGAGCTCGGTAGGATCTCGAGAAGTGGTCCTGGGTCTTGTGGGATGACAATGAAATGACCGCGGAGGGCATGGTAGTTGACTGGTGCGGGGCGGCCACCCGGCCGCAGTTTCAAAACGACACCAAGAGGATGGCACTTTGCAATGAGGTATTCTTCCGTCAGGGTGAGGCCTTCCAGAGCAGACGGATAGTCCTGGCACAGAGTAATATTCACCAGGTTCTTCGCAGAGAACTTAGGAATCATATCTCGATTAAGTGAAGCATGGCATGACGAGCAGAGATTCCAAGTGTCACCATGCCGGCCGCAAGTATCAAGGGCTCCCTCCAATGGCAGCAGTAAGGGGTCATCATTATCCACATGGTAGATATCAGTGTTGGGGATAAGTTTCCCGCATAAACAACAGACACATCTCTTCGCAGCAGCGGAAATCTCATCCTCGAATCTGGCGACGGATGTTCGTATGTGTGAACAGGTGATCTCCGGGGGAAATGCATCGGAGGCGACGGCCCGACCCTCCAGCTCATCGCGTAGGAAACCCATCGCTCGATTTAAACTACCCAGTGGCGGCCCCAGCTCTAGCGGTCTTTGTCTTTTGACTGTGGCACTCAATGAAGTTGGGTTGCCTCTTTTCTTTCCGGCAGCGACTGGGGATGGCTGTGAGATCAATGGCGGTGGTAAGGGAGGCACCGGCAGAGGACCCGCAGGAAGCAGCACTCTTTGTGTTCTCGGCTCTGTTCCCGAGTTTAATGGCACAGGAAGTGTGGGTGGCGGTTGCGGAACTGGTGCCAGAGGCCTTAAAAGGGACCTCGTTGCTGGCAAGGATGCTCCAGTGTCATGGACAGGATGCGGGGTGGGCGAAACCGGTGCCACAGGAAGTGTGACTGGCGATTGCGGAACTGGTGCTAGAGGCCTTAAAAGGGACCTCGTTGCTGGTAAGGATGCTCCAGTGTCATGAACAGGATGCGGGATGGGCGAAACCGGTGCCAGAGGCCTTAAAAGACATCCCCTTGTTGGCAAGGATGAGGTAGAGTCTCGAATCGGGTGCAGTGCTCGCTGGACAGCGTCAAAAATGGTAGCAAATCAAAGGACGGTCCACACCCAGTACCTCATAAGATGCCACCGTCCTTCGCGTAGCTGGCTGGCGACAGCGGTCACACGTCTTGTAAATTGTCGACTGCCATGGCCGCGCGCATTTAGAGCATAAAATACGCAGCGTGGAAAATGCAGGAGTGGAAGTGCAACTTAGAGGAGGCGGCTCAGTAGAATCATGTCTCCCTCCCGCAGTGTCTGTAAATTGTTGAGAAGTAAACGCCCGCTGAGAGGCCATTGTCTGGCGCACCGGGAGAGTACCTTCCGCAGGAAGAGACGGCATCAGTAGGAGTGCAACATGGAGAAGTAGGCAGCGGCGTGGAAGACCAGGGAAAATACAATCCTATGATAGAGAGCCCAGAGTGCCTTCCAAGCCGTTCTTCTGTTGTACTATTGAAGGCTCCCGATTTGCTGGACACGCAAAGCACAGTCGGAGCACGGGGCTCTTTGTGCAACCTTTTGTTCTTGTTTTGGAGCGGTTCGCGCTACCAAGACCCAAACGAATCCTATCGGATTCAGCCGTTGGCTCCCGCAACTCTAACCGCGCTATGACCCATGCAGCCACACTTGGTGGCCCGATACCTTCGACCGTATCCGTTCATTAAGAGATGGAGAAAAAGCATGAGGTGTTAATAGGAGTATGAGAGGCACCAAGCCTAAGGATACCAAGCCTAAAGAGGAAAGAAAGACAGGTATCAGACTAACAATCGGAAGAGAGGCTGGAAAGGAAGAAAAGCAAAAGATAAGAGAGTGTGGAGAACCCCAAAACACGTCACGAAAGGCCCGAGATGGGCACGTGATCGCAAAGAAAAGCAGCGAACGAAAGGCGAAGGCGTGACGAAGAAACAGCAAATAATAAAAGCGAAGAAGAAAAAGAAACAGCAAATAAAAGCGAAGAAGAGCAAGCGAAAACGGCAAATAGGAGCAAAACTTGGCACCCGAAACGGACCAATCAGCGCCGCGAAACGTAAGGATCAGCGAGGAGCTGGGTAGTGGGAAAGACAGCAACGGAGAAGGGCAAGGTCGCGCAGGGTAGTAAACCCCTCCACTTCGTTCCTCGTTTCAGGGCATAGGGGTGCATGTATCGAGCGCGTGTATATTTCAAATAAGTTGTAACACCTGATCATATGATAACCTAGAAACAATACCTTTCAGTATTTGGAATAGGCTAGTTCATTAAACTACGATTTTCCATAAGACCATACCAGGAGTTCTTCCGGGCACGTACCCAGCCAGATCAGCGTTTTTTGCTCCACAAGTGTGATTCATTTGATCAGGCCGACATGAAGTGATAACTAAAATATGATCAGAAGAGTCAAGTTCTTTATCGCTGTTATTCTGGTGGTTCATTCCCGATTTTACCGCCGATGGTGTGAATACTTGAACTGGTCCACGGATATCTATATTCAATATTAAGTGCACATGTAGCGAGCGACATTACCTCAGATACAGAATATCGGTTGAGGGTACGCGGTGAAGCTCGAGCCGAGAGAAAGTCGTACTAAAGACCGACCGGCATATGTACTACCATATCGAATCTTATATGTAGAAATCATCATTGCACACTGTTTACCAACCTTTGCATTCGTGAGGGAACAAATATCCCCACTATGACGGGGATGGTTTACCATTGGTCGCTACTTCACCGCCCAGGAGTCACCCGCACTGCATGCACATCAACATGTTGATTCACGATTCACTGGACCGGTTCCCATCACCATCATCACCAAATCTCAACTGTCACTCACATCTAGCCGTCAATATCAACACATCAACACGTCAACACATCATCACTTCATTACTCCGACACCACCCACTCACCGTCGAAACTCCGCATCTCCCTACATCCGAACAAATTCTGCTGCCACTGCTAAGCAGCAGGGACAAATGTTCACACCAATGGGAACGACTTTGGATTTCAGCCGCCACCCAGATTGGCCACCCCGCTACCAGCCATGACTCGATGCTTTAATTCACACTACGTGGAAGAGAATGTCCATTATCGAAGCCCAGGGCGTGCTTGAGCGCTACAACGTGCATTTTTCGAACCAGAGCCATATACGGTGGCATTTACATACAATACTGAAGTCATTTAAGACCATGTCTTATTAGATTTTGATCCTATCGATTATTTGGAGCAGGCCTTGGCTTCTTCGAGTACCCATGGAGGATTCGAATACTAGTCTCTGACACTACGAAGAGGTGCCTGCAATCGTCAGAGGATCAGGACGAGGACCGCGGCGCCACGGGTCGCCTAACAAGCACAAATTTGATAACGCAGGGCTCAAGGCTGCATGGAAGCTCAAGATTATACAATCACAGGGCTCAGGGCTGTGAGGGAGAACTTGGTATCGCAGCGGTCTCCTGCGGAGACTCTTGGTGTCGCAGATGTCCCTGCGGGTCTTCCTTTGTTTCGCAGCGTCCCCCTGCGGAGGCTCTTGATGTCGCGGAGGTCCCCGCGGAGCACATTTATACAACACAGGGCTCATTGGCTATGAGGGAGCGCACTCTTACAATCGCAGGGCTCATCGCTGCGAGGGAGAAGTTGTTGACGCAGCACTCTCCTGCGGATCTCCCTTGGTAACGCAGCGTCCCCCTGCGAGGCAAACTTGATTACGCGGGGCCTTTCCCGCGAAGACTTTTTGGTAACGCAGATCTTATCCTGCGAAGAACACCCGAGTGCTCGGGAGTGTGAGGAAGAAAGTCCTGCTTTTCTTTTCGACGGGAAAAGAGTGTCTATTATGCCATTTCGGGTACGTTTTGCGACAGCGACCACTTGCGTATATTTTGCCTGACCCAGAGATTCCCACTCGACACTCGCAACGGGTGACCGCCTTTTTGCTGGGTGTTGAGGCGGTTGATTCAACGTTGAAATAAGAAATTTCAAGAGTTCGGGGTGGAGAGCGGGTGGAGTGGATGGATCCACCTGGACCCTTGGCTCTCCTGGGTCTAGGCCTGACAAATAAAATGCCTCAACGTTGTTGACAATGGTGAAACAACTTCAACTTGGCCGGTAAGTTCGAAAGAATGGGCTGGCTCTGGCAAATCGACTGCCCGTAGCCTCGAACTTGTGTTTGTAAACTTTGCCATTCTAGCTGCCTCGATGCGTGCTCCCAATTTTGGACGTGCAACTACCCTTCCTCACTACATTTATCTGATATAGGCACTGAATGAACGGATCTCCAATTAAATCGTCAGCTCGATTACCCATGCTAGATTGGCCCAAGATTAGCCAGCCCGATGTGCACGCAGATGAATCTTTTTCTAGCAGAATACGTTGAAAGTGACAGCTAAGCTGCACCTTTCGCTGGGCGCAGACTTGCGAGTTCAACCGCGAAGCCAACTTTCTGTGAGCCGCGGATTGGGAAGTTCAATTCGTGCAGGTAGCTTGTTAGTCAACGTTTGTCCCGTTGAAAATCCCTTGAAGTGTTGCCAAATGCTTATTGCGCCCCGCTTCTTTGAATTTTCACAATGTGAGACCAGATATGGCTGGCGTAGGCCCAGGGCGACGGCGTCTTCCACTGCGGGCATTTGCTCGCCGGATCTATTTTCACACATGTAGAGTGTCACACCCGTCACAAATCATATAAGAGCCACTCCCGTCATAATTTTCAAACAGATCTATTTGTCGGCAGCACCCCGCTTGATTCGGTACACGACTATGGGAGCCATTCGAAAAATTCCACACACACGGCAGATGCCAGACTTCCGACGTCGATTACAGCGCGCATTGTCCTTGTCATCCTCGGAGTCCGAATACAGCCGAAGCCCATCTCGATCTCTGTCTGGAGACACCACCGAGGAAGAGCCATCGACCCCCTCGGACAAGAATGACCAAGCTGTTCCGCAACAGGGCGATCCTCCCAGTAACCAAGATCACGGGGTGCTACCGAATCCTCAATTCGGCGGACACTTGTCTCAGCCCAGAAATAGCAACGTGCTTACCCTCACTTGCCTCGCAGAGTTAGTCCGGGTCACCCCTTATCGTGAATGCAGGATGTTTGCTAATAGATGATACTTCAAGACTGGACGTGCGGGTGAAGTTAGTTTTATATTCCCTCCAGGCAATGAACAAAGGGCTAACCTAAGGCCAGATCCCTGGATAGTAAATTGACGGACCAAAATAAGTGCATCGAAGATTTCCGCCGGGATCTAGCAGATCTTCTCCGCCGGCTGGAGGGTGTCGAAGCGGAAGCAGAGGAGCGGACCAAAAGTGACCTGTCTCATACGACAGATGGGCCGGAGCAGAAGACGGTGCGGACCCTGCGGACCCTGCGGTCGCAGCGGTGATGGAATATGATGGGGTCGGGAACTCCGAGGACGTTCGTTGTGAAGTCGATCGAGCATTCGTCATATGGGTTCTCTTACGCTTAGTACACACTTGCATTTCTTACGATTACCAATAGTAGAATGTTTGGATCAGGACTCTTCTTGTACTTTCTAGAGGTCGTACACAATAAAATCTGTCCCCTGCGAATACAGCAAATGTATTGCAAATAAAATTTTCATGAATCTACCTACGCACCGAAACAGTCGGTATTACGGATTGCACGGAGGTACAGTTTTGCTCAGTGGCCGAGTCTATATACCAATTCGTCCCTTCGGTAAGTCTTTCCGGTACGGCGGCAACGACACGCGAATGACGCAATTATTGTTTGATTTTATATGAAAGATGATGGAATTTGAAGAGATAGTTTGACACAAATAGCATGGCCCAGGCGAAGAGTATGGCACCTCGCTCTGAAACAGATCCTAATGATGAGTAATTGGTTTATGAGTAGAAGTGACGCGAACTTGAGAAACGCCCAAAACTTGAACCGAGATAGCGGCTTTCACCCTGCTGGACCCCTCAAGCTCCATCGCTAGCTTTGCCTGATACGAGTGAAGAATGTGAGATATGCCTGATATGGGTATGATGATATCCAGACTATCCTAAGAAGATCCAGTTCCTCCTTTTGAAGGGATGTCTGTGTGCGTATGCAAGCAGGTAAGCGAGGTGATATATCAACGAGCGGCTCCGGTGATGGATAGGCACCTCCTCCGCATTTCCTTTACCTCACTGTATGGTTGGCGTGAGACTTGTTACACACACCGTACTTTTTGATAGACACACCGTGATAAAGGGTTTTCAGGTTTTTGTATTCCACTCCCGGTACTGTCATTTAAAGGGCGGTGGGAAGGCGGTGGGCACTACCCGAACTAACCATGTCGAACTCTCCAAAATGCTCACACTGCGGTGGAGTGGGTCATAGAATAACAGCATGTACGGTATTGAGGGCTGAGCGTGCTGCCGTGGATAGGGCTGTTGAAGATACGATATTCGCAAGAATCAGCCATATCGGTTATCGTATCGGCAACTCAAGGGTCTTGCCGATAATTATCGCATATCGTATCGACTATCTTGAAAGTTCGCCGATAAGATATTCGCGAATATTCGCCGATAAGATAATTATCGGCAGTCTTTTCGAAATGACACACGTCTCGAATATCTCTACCGCTTGCTAATTCTCATATTTCACACATAAAGACCAACAATACGTCATTTGATTCTGCACTGTATCCCCTCTTTTCTCTGTGAAAATCCAGTTCTTGACTTAACCGCTGCACTAGCAGGACAACCTATAGGAAGTGAAGCTAATGCTCTACATTGGTCATGCATACATACATATATATATGTTGAAAGAGGGGGCGACAGCCCCGACCAGTCCTGTCTG
Organism: Talaromyces sp. PF30-5; assembly: GCA_023626375.1. NCBI lineage: Eukaryota > Fungi > Ascomycota > Eurotiomycetes > Eurotiales > Trichocomaceae > Talaromyces > Talaromyces sp. PF30-5. The sequence continues at coordinate 37,513 of JAMAGU010000039.1, read as the reverse complement.
CGAACCAGGAACGGCCACTGGGGGTAGTAGGTAATAGAGAGAGACCTAGAGGTTATTTTGAAGAGAAAGAGGTGTCTGAATTGCTTTCTATGCGAAGGCCAGCACTAAATCCATTGCGTATACCCTATCTTATGTCACACCGCTACTTGACGTCTCTCACACATTCCCCACTACAATATATATATACTGTGCTGGTGTTGGGGTTTCCGTTTGGAATGAATAGGACTATGCACATCTCTGCATTGTCAAATAATTACATCAATTATATACATCATCTAACAGCATCAAGATTCTCAACGTCTCTCCCTTCATAGAGAATCGTCGTACACCAAGCACATCTCTTCCTTTATTGAATAGTCTCTCGACTGAGACTTCAGAAGCCGGGATTGCTAGGTAATCCCTGGCAGCAGCAGCCATCCGAGGGTATTCCTTTTTATGCACCTTCCACCAATCGCACAGCCAGTTTTGATCCTCCATATCACTTACTTCAGCCCGAGCGCTATCGAAATACCGATCAATGTCAGAGAATCGAGGACTATCTTGAGACTGTAGTCTTTGTAACATCCGGCTACCCACTTTTTGCTTTTTATAACTAGGCTCGAGTAGCTCTGTCATACCCAGGGGCTCAGTAGTCCCAGGATATCTGCGGTGGAGGTCATCACGGAGAGCTTGGAGGATGTTCCTCCCAGCGTTTTCCTCGCCCAGTTCATTTAGGAGGAGAGCTCCTTTCACACGAGGGTCCAAGACAAGTGCAGTATAGTATAGATCAGAGGCATCCATGAAGGTGTAATACTTCATATACTTCTTGATACTTCCCTCAACGGCTCTTGCGATATCCTCGGCAAGATCTGCAAAGTCGTCCTTACGCTCAGCCACGTCATGCAATAAATCGTGGAGCTCGTAGCATATTGGTAACACAAGACTAATCTGCGGCTTTTTCTCTGAGACAAACAAGGTAAATTCATTGAATTTTAAAAGAACATTGTGAATATGGGTAAGTCGTATCCAGTCTTCCGCTGAGAAAGAAATAAAGCTGGTCTCATAGTAGATGAACTTCTCAAGCTGACGCTTTGACTATAGAGAGGGTATTAGAGTATAGTAAATTTCAAATGAAGAGTTTTCACCTTTAGAGCATCCCCTAGCATACGAAAGGTTGAATTCCACCGTGTATCGACATCGTATTCGATGAACTTATTAGATAGGTTCATGCGGTCGCAAGTCTCATTCCATGCTTGTCTCCGTTGTGGACTCCGTTGAATCCACAAAGCAAGTTTTGCCAATGGTCCGAGAGACTGAAATTCACACGGCTGGTGTTCTCCTTTGTCGAGGTTGTTGCAGATAGAAGCAGCTTCTTCTGCACTCCCTGATTTAAGAGCCTGTAGGATATCCTTCACAATAAGGTTGATGATATGAGCTAGGCATCGTATGTAACTATCCAAGCCACAGAAGAGGGAATCGGTCCCATATGTCTTCTGGAGATTATCGAATAGTTGTACTGCCATCCGCTCATTGTTACTAGCATTGTCGCCAGTAATTGAAAGAAGCTTGCGTTCAAGGTTCAATTCAATAAGCAGAGCTTGAATAGCCGCGGCTAAGTTTTCTCCGCTATGGGGGCCATGGAGCTCTTTGAATTCAAGGACTCTCTCTCGATATTCAAATTCTTCTGTAAGCCAATGGCCAATGACACCAAGAATTGGAATATGGTTTTTGCTAGTCCACACGTCAAGGGACAGAGCGATTGTTTGACATGTAGTTGCAAGCTCATTTTTCAACCTCATGCGATGTAGGTTGAAATCTTCCAAAAGACGCTCTCGAAGTGTATGGCGAGAGGTAAAAGGAAGCGAAACACCTGGTATGTCTTTGAGCAATTGCTGAAATGCCGGTAATTCAATAACTGTGAATGGTTGCTTGCTGCTAATAACCCAGCGAAGAAGGTTCTTCTCAAGAGTTTGTTGAACGGTAAGCTTTCCCTTCTTACCCCAAAGGCTGATAAGGTTAGTCTTTGAAGATGTATCGGGGATAGAGACATTGGGCGGCAGGACACCATGCTTCTCTTTCAAATGGTGACGAATATTGGTGGTAGAGCCATGTCTTTTTGAGTCTGTTGTAGACCAGTTGCACTGTCTTCCATCTTCACCGGTGACAGCACAACGAATTTCTCGATCAGTGTCCATCTTCCTTTGGTTCCTTTTCTCCATCCATTCGCCAGGAAATTCTGTTATCACAAGATGCCTCCACATCCAGTCATTCTTTTGTCGTGGGGTTGAGCTTAGCGAGCTCGAGGCTGGCGGCTGCGAGGCAGACTCTGAAGGTAGAACTTCATCAAAAGACTCATGAAGGGAATCGAAGTTGGTACCAATTGCTGATTGGCTATGGTCAAATGGTGGGGATGATGGGACCGGCCCGTCCGGGCAGGATATCCAGTCTTCAGGTCCATCATTCAAGGCAAGGTAATCTATTCGGTTCCCACGGGTCTGCATGGCTGATGTGGAGAAAGGGAAAGTTGGAGCAATTTACCTAAATACCACTGAGAAAAGTCTGCATGCTAGTCCCGATTCGATTCTAGTAGTCCTGGTTTGGCTTAGCTCGGACGATACTTGAGTCTACCGATAATTATCTTATCGTCGAATATCTGTGATGAAGATATTCGCAGCTCAAGAACCTTGCCGATAATTATCGGATATCATATCGACAGGGCAAGAGACTTGCCGATAATTATCGGCGGCGATAAGATATCCGATAATATCGGTGGTTTCGAATATTCGCAACAGCCCTAGCCGTGGATAGGGGTCGGTGAAGACAAGGCATTTGGCGAGGTATTTGAAATCAGCATCTGTTTCCTAAATAAGACTAGTTTAATAATCATGTGACCTTTTCCCCGTTAAAAATTGCTCGGAGTCTTACGCCTTGGAGAGATGAAAATGGTGTTCTGCATGCTGCCGGCAGAAAAATGATGCCTTGATGCCTCTTTCGTAATACAAATACATATCACGGTGTGTCTATCAAAAAGTACGGTGTGTGTAACAAGTCTCGTTGGCGTAACACACAGCTCTGATATCATCGATCTATGTGAGATCAGTCCCGACTGACCCTGTTTAGGCGTTGGACCGTGTACGATATCGATAAACCAAAACAAAGTACGATTATCATGTTCCTGGCAAGATATACGTCATAGCAAGGAGTGTTGCGTGATCATGCGTAATAAATTTGCTCACTGCAAGCCTCTAGGAACCTGATTTTGGATGCTGAGGTAATGATCGCCTGCCTATATCAATTGCACAAGTGTCTTATCTGGGTATGAGCTTGATCGGATTTTTTACCACTCCTATCCCACTATCCATTTACACCGTTCAACCAATATGACACTAGTACGGCTTCAAGCACGACTGCAGGTACCGTCCTCTATCTTCTCCTTCCATCGAGAAGCCTTTAACCTTCCCAAGCGCCGAACACACGCCCAGGATTCCAAGTCGGAGGGCGAGGACCGCTCTGCGCAGCGGGACTCCGGCGGTACGGAAGGCTCACCCAAACACCCGACCCCTTCCAATCAGGCGCATCCAACTCTTCAAGATGGCAAGGACTCGCCCATCGCCGATTTTGAGGGAAATCTACGACAGGATCTGCCGAAAGACGTGCAGGACCATAACAAAGAGGTAGAACGTCGAAACGATCGGCCAAACAATAAATCACATGACGGATGAATAGTGTAAAAAAAAGAAAAAGAAAATTTTTATTATTAGACCGATTGAAAATCATGGAAGCGAAAGTGTACACGCTTTGATTCTTGTTTGGGGTTTAGTAATTGCTTTTTTTTGTTTTTATGGTACCATGGTGCGTTTCCTAAACTATAACCTAGTCTAGTGTTGTTTTTTGGGGTTGAGTACATGTAATCAACGTCCTAAGAAAGAAGAGGGCATGTAGCTTGCTTCTTCGGTAGCCGCTGCAGTACTGTATTGATGTGTTGTCGGTTCGAAGTGTTTTCGTGATGATATTTTGATTAATAGCCCAGGTCTCACTAAGGCTGTCTCTGCGGTGCCCCTGGTTATGCAAAATAGTCAAACAGGCTGGAACTAACCACGGTTCACTACAAGATACACCCCGGCATGCCTAAACGCCGGTGAATAGCCAGAAGTCCCTTTGGGTTCATTGAAACGGGGGCCCATTCGTCAGGACTAAGGAGCAAACAGCTATTTAGTATATAATAATACGCATCATCGTTGATGATTTGAACCAATCTGAAAGCATCATTCTTTTTAGTTTACGGGGATGTCGGGCTTGAACATAGGGCCGCCTTAGATAAAGGTTGGGTCGGGAAAAACGCAGTCCGCATCCCCACGACGCACTCGACCAAATAATGGCGGGATATGCGGCGCCAAGCTGAGCATTCCTTAATAATGTACATAAGAGTAGTAGATAAATCCGTGATCGCCGTTCGAAGACATCAATAGCGATAGGTTTGTAAATACGCATAGGAATACGCCAAACATAGATTATCAAAAAGACGGTGAAAAATAGATGCTTATAGTGTGGTGCCTACACCTGCGACGGGCTTTGTCTGGTCCCATTGCCACAAATCAAAGGTGTCCGCTCAGATGCAGGCGGAGATGTCGAATATCCATCCATGACGTGGCCACTGGTCGCCGTGTCTTCAATCGTTGTGGGCAGCGTAGAAGGATATGGGAGTTGTGAGCTGCCGTGGGACTGGAAGAAAACCTGGGGGTGCTTGTGTATTATATGCCTCAGTCGCCCTCCTCGGACTTTCTTCATGAACGCCGGCTGGTCGCGGATTCCCTCCAGTGCCAGATCCCACCCGTAGTGGCGGCTTTCCCCAGAAACATCCCGCTCAGGACCCTTTGCGCGGGGCCAAATATACCTAATAACCTTGAAGATAACTTTATCCGGGATCAGACGAATCATTACCCCTATCGGTACCGTAAGAGCTCCAAGCAACACACTCACTGCCCACTGGGAGGGCTGGTCAAGACACCGCACGGAAAAGGCTCTGCCGCCGAGGAAGATGATCATGATCTGGCCACCGATGATGATGACCTGAATGCCGATGAACCATCTGTTGCTTAGGATGCCCTCCATAATATTTAGACGGTTGTCAGTCCGGCGGCAGCTGCAGGTATCAGTCAGTAAGTGGTTCTACCAGGAGGGAACGGAACTACTTGCTTGTACTGGTTGAATATCTGCATGAATACGAAAGTATTGAACACCACTGTCTGCATATACCTGCTATCCCACCTTAGGAAGAGGGATTGGCCATCAAAGTGCAGGACGAGTGTCACAGCTAGTTGATAGATGGCCTGGCCAACGATCATCTTCCACATTGTCAAGGTGATTAGCGGCGCAGATTTGGGATCAGGTTTGCGCTCGAGAACGTATGCTGAAGGTGGGTCCGTCGCTATAGAAAGATTAGGAACCATGAAAGAGTCCAAAATATGGGAAAAGAATACCAAGTGCAAGAGCGGCGAAAGTGTCCATGATGAGGTTGACCCACAACAGCTGCACTGCGCTGAGGACAGAAGCCTCGTCATTACTGGCAACAGCCGAAACAAAGGTGAGAACGACGGCAGTGATGTTAACGGTTATTTGGAACTAAATTGTAATCAGTTTCTGGTCTTGGAGCGGGTTATGGTAATCTTACCTGGAGGAACTTTTTGACGGCGTCATTAACCGTGCGTCCCCACGCTATCGCCTTGACAATTGATGCAAAATTGTCGTCCATTATGATAATATCTGACGCCTCCTTCGCAACTTCAGTGCCTGTTATGCCCATTGCAAAGCCTACATCAGCAGTCTTAAGTGCCTGCGCGTCGTTTGTCCCATCCCCAGTCACGGCGACGGTGTCGCCAAGTTCCTTGAGCTGGCCGACCAAAATCTTCTTGTCGTCTGGACTTGACCGCGCGATAACCTGCAGATTGGGGATGAGCTCGTTTATACGAGCATGGCTCAACTGGCGGAATTCAGGCCCTTCGATGGCGATACCACCAGGCGTGTAGATGCCGCATTGCTGGGCGATGGCTTTCGCTGTGCTAATATTGTCGCCGGTCACCATCCTGACACAAACTCCGGCGCGCTGACACTGGCGGACCGCGTCGGGGACTCCTTCGCGGACGGGGTCCTGGATTCCGAAGATGCCTAACATCGTCATGTCCTTGAATATCGGCTCAAAGTCTGCCATTTCGCCGTCATTTTCGTGCGTCGGTGTCCCATATGGCGGCCAGTTTTCAAAGTCCCGGTGCACAAGCGCAATACACCTCAGAGAACGAGACGCGTAGTTCGTGATAATGGTATCTAGCGCGGTCCTATTGTCCTCGGAGAGCGGTGCCTCCGCCAGACCATTGGTTGCATCTTGCAAGATCTGTGTCGATTGGCGGAGTAAGATCTCTGCAGCACCTTTGACCAGCATCCGATACTTTCCATTGTCCATCGAAACAACCACCGCCATGCATTTGCGACTTGAGGCGAACGGGAAAATCTGCACGATCTTCGCATTTGCTCTCTCCTCGCCCACTGGTCCAAGCCCGAGTTGCTCTCGCGCGAATGACAGCAACGCCGTCTCCGTCTTCGATCCAATAAACGTCGTCACTCCGTCACGCTCACCCTCAAACGCAGTTGCGTTGAGAACGATCGATTGGAGCAAATGGTTTTTGATCGATGGTGCAAGCGAGGATATAAAATTAGAGGCTGAAAGAGTCGCGAGATCTGGTGCGCTGGCCGCATCGTTCGAAGACGGTTGCTCTCCAAATCGTGACGTGGTGCCTAGAGTCGCAGCCACGACACTCATCTTGTTCTCGGTGAGTGTGCCGGTTTTGTCGGAGCAAATGGTTGTGGCATTTCCCATGGTCTCACATGCTCGGAGCAAGCGCACGAGGTTGTTGTCCTTGATCATCCTTGTTGTTGCAAAGGCGAGAGCGAGGGTGACCGCCAATGGCAGCCCCTCGGGCACTGCTACAACGACGACGGTGACGGCCACAATAAAAATCCGCAGAAAAGCCTGGCCTTTGGCCTCCGCACCACCTTGAATGTCCTTGAGGTGGACTAGAAACTTGATGAACAGCACTATGAACAGTGTCAGGCCTGAGGTAAGGCCGACCTTGGCAATATAATCTGCCAGCACGTTTAGCTTGACTTGTAGCGGGGTAGTCTCGCCCTCATCTTGGAGAGACATCATGGTTCGGCCGTAGGTCGAGTGGACACCGGTAGCAGTGACCAGAAAAGTCCCCATACCCTCTTCAACCTTAGAACCCGACATGATGAATGGATCTATCTTCTTCAGGTCGTCGTTCTGCTCAACTGCCCTGTAGGCTTTGTCGCCAGGGGTTTTCCGAAGGAGGTCTGACTCGCCTGTTACCGACGACTCGTCACATTTGACGCCCTGTCCGTCAATCAGGATCCCATCTGCTGGGATTATATCACCCGGTTCCAGGCACATCACGTCCCCGACCATAATATCATAGGTCGACACCTCCGCCCTCTTGCCCGATCGAATCACCTTGACATATCGATCCTCTTTCTTCTGGTTAAGCTTCGCGAATTGCCGTTCTTTCTGCCAATCATTCGCCGCACCGACGGTAACGACAACAACGATGGCAACAATGATCGCTGCTCCCTCCACCCATTCCACGCCTGTTCCTCGAACAGATTGCGGAATACCAACGGCAAGAGACACAGCAGCGGCAATTGATAGAAGAATCAGCACCCTGTCATTGTACGCGATCCAGACGAGCTCCCAAATAGATTTGAGCTTCTTCTCCGGAAGCTTGTTAATTCCAAACATACGCCGCCGATCCGCAAATCGGTCTTGTGGCTGATTCATTGCCGATTCGTCCAGACTGGCATCATTCGGGGGCACGAAGGACCGTGCAACCACCCGGTCAAAATTCGTCGTGTCATCCAACAAGGTCTCATCAATGCTCAAGCCGCTCCGCACGTCGGTTCGGAGACCTTTTTCAAGCCCATACAACCCACCAAAAGCGCCCAAGGCGCCGAAATTCTTGGGGTTTAGGAGTTTGTTCAGCTGGTCGACCGAGAAGGCGAACTTCTTGTTCGCCACTTCGAAGTCGGACTCCCCACTGGGTCCCGGTTGGAGGACACCACCATCATCGCCGGAATTGTTTCTACCTACTTATATGTGAGACGATAGAGGAACATATGTGTATCTGCCATACCTACTCAATTTTTGAGGGGTGCACTCTGACTCTACCGGATTGTCACGAGACCGCGTACCGGGCACGGACTCCAGATGAGTATTGGAGTCGGTCATTCCAATTTGGGGCGAGACTGTTCAAGCACCTTAATCGATTTGATAGCTACTTACTTTTTGGATAGCGTCCTATGGTAAAAACAATTTGGTTCTGACTTTATATATTTGGTAGGGTATCCAGCTCGCTAGTGGGTTACGTCGGCATCAGATTTGTCATCTGCAGCTAAGGAAAATAATGCAGAGTGCTGACCTCATAATGACCAACAGCGACACCTAACTAACCGCCAATCACCTAGTCAGCAAAGTTTCTCTGCATCCGAATTAATCTGCTCTTTGAATCGGGACGAGTAGCGTTCACCATTGACTCACGTCATTGCAGCAGAAATTAGTCAGTTTATTCACTTCAGTTACAACACTTAACCACCATGCCTTTGGTTACTACCATGTGGCCCCCACTAGCCGGGCCTTGTTCACTTCCGCGGGTCGGTCATATTTATTGGATTTGCTATCACGAACTACTCAAATTCAGTACTACAAACAGAACTACGGCTATAGTGATTATGACCAATTTTTGACCCCTCTGGAAGACCGAGTATATTATGAAGGCTTTTATAAACTTTCATGATGAGAGCCAATGGATCATTACTCAAGGTCATAATGGACGAAAATCAAAGAATCTACCACCACTACCTGGACGGCACTTCGGAGTATGAAATTTGAAATACCCGATGACGAAGCCACGGTGAAAACAAAGGTGAGAGATTAGGCCCAGTAGGGCCGTTAATCCAACTTGACGCGCTGAGTAATCATGTCTTAAAAAGTGTCCAGCTGTTCACTCAATGCGACAGTCTTATTACCGCCTATTAACATAACAACTCAGTCCCAAAGTGAGAAAGATACCGGTCATAATGATTTCCATACCTTGTCCTTTTAAAAGTTCGCTTATTTTTATTGTATTACTCAAATACTGCTCCCTTTGCGATACCCCATGCTCCACCTCTCCTGCGTCCCTTTTCTAAATGAGGCATCAAACCGACATATTCTCCAAATACTCCGATCTGGGGCGTAGTGTTGGGTCAGATGCTGGATCCGCATCCGTCTTTCTCCTATATACCTTTACATCTAAAAAGCGCTGGAATCCGAGACGCGGCGGTATTGAAGGCCCTCATTATCTACGGGATCGCTATTGCGATCTAGCGACAAGTCTGGATTGTGTGATTCAGGGATGCCTCGAGAATTTCCCGCTGCTGTTTGATACAGTTTCCAGCAAACCCGGAGCTTGTGGCCTGCTGTAGGTAGGCACCAAGGTTCTTTGCGCATATATTAGAAATCAGATATTTTGCACTTCTGGTTCAATAACTTACGTCTAAAAGAGTTGCCATTTCTTCCAATGTTGGTCTGAGCAACTCGATGTACTTCTGCATCCAGACTTCCTTGAGTTTTCCGGCAAGGGTGTCTGCAAAGGATTTCATGGTTGTAGTCAACTATACAACAGACAAGGATCAGCGAAACTGAATCATCCCATTAAGAAGCTCAAGCACACCTTGGCATAGTCTCCTTCCGCTTTAGCCGCATCTTGAGAGGAAATAATATGGACAAATTCAGGCTGATTCTGAAGCAGTTCCATTGCGCTTGAATCGGCCGAGGTATCTATGGCTCTCAAGGTCTCGGCAACTGTCGGCTGCGTTTGTTGTGACTGATCTGAAACAGCCATTCCTTTACCACTAAGTATGGCATGTAGAGTCTGCTGCACTTCCGCAAACTGGAAATCTTTGTCAGATTATACTGCTTTATAAGGATGTTCGTTTATTAGACACAGACCTTGGTGAATGCTGCCGCCACAAGAGACCCGGAGTCCAATAAACCTTGCTCATTCACCTTGGCCTCCCGAGACAGCATCGGTACAGATGTTCCTCCAATCAAATTGAATACTTTTATAGAGACAATGAGGTCCTAAATTACTCGTCATTATGATTCCCAAAAAGGTTTTTTCAATTAACATCATGAGAGATACCTGAGCTGCAGTGAGCTCACTGCTAGCTGACAATGATCCAGCAGTTTGCTGGAGGCCCTGTGCCTGAGTGAGAAGAATAGGAAGAGCTTCGCAGAATTTTCTAGCTGCAGACATAATGATAGGTGCGGAGTACGATGTATTCAAGGTCATATAACGTCTCGTCTTTTGTGTTTTGATCTAAAATTTCAAAAGCCAGAGCTCTTCACGAAAAAGGCATTTGGCGTTATAATACCAAAATAAGTGGTATGAATTATCCATGAAATTATGATGAGGTATAGATGACAGCATGTACTTAGCCTTACTAAGCCTGGGGTCATTCTATAATCAGCAACCAATCAAAACTCCGAAAACGTTATGACATCATAGGGGAAACCTGCCACCTGCCTGGCAATAGGCACACGCTAGTTGATCTACGGCTGCGATGGACAACAATCATCGGATCGCCATCACAATTAGCTTTACAAAAGAGGGGTTATGCTTGTCTTGAAATTGTCTTGAAATGGGTATTTCAAGAGCACCTAAGACCTTTCCATCTTCTACCGGTCTATAACTACTAGGGCCATTGTGAGAGTCTCACGTATCTGTTGATGAGGAATGTGTCTTTCCGATGAATGATCGATATTAACGAACGCTATAGTCGACTCTAGATACAAGACGTAGCGCGAGGAAGCAAGAGAAAGATAGCTTCCTCGCGTTCAGGGGAACCCAGATGCACCATGTGGGTCCGTTCCTCCACTTAGCGTGTAAGCCTCATGTATACTCCTTTACGCGTTCCTTCAACCATTCAACATGGTATTTGATGGTAAATAACATTATCCTTTTTATGCTACATTTACCCTGCATTTATTTTTGGATATCACGTAGCTTCAACTTAATACATGGAGACATACTTAACTCAAGCTCCTAGTATCTTATGATATCTTCCACCCAAGCCAAAGGGCTGATGTGAGGAAACACAACAGCTCCGAAAGGGGGTCCACATTGCGGTTAGAAGGGTTCATCAAATCAAAATTTCACTCAATATTCTATTAGTTTTTGATTACGAGGCAAACTGCGGCCTTCATGAAGACAACAATTTATCCGGATTGAGATAGCAAACGATTCCAGATTTACAATTACCGAGATGAATCAATTGGAAGATGACAGTTGTTGAACTGCTTTATAAAGCATAAGCTGCTCCATTGACAGCCGTCAATTATGCTTCCACTTTGCTCCCGATATTCCTGCATAATAAGCGGCATATTGGTACCAGTCGCGCTTGCAAAATACGTCTCATGGGATTTTGTAGTTGCTCATCCCGATCTTGTATTGACTGGAAGAGGCTTGGAAAGGGACTAGAAGCTTTATATGGAGTGAAATTCTGGGTTTCCCGTGAAACCCCCTGATACTTTATTCTTAGAATGCCCTAATTGTAAAGTTTTCGGACCCATGGAACGCTGGCTTTGCGCAATTTATTCCTGTCTTTTGCCGGAAAGGGTTCACCGCAGAAACTCTTTGGGCGGGAGGGGATACAGTCTCAATTAGCAGACAAGCATGCTATATCACTTTACCACCGTTGATTTAGTGAGTGAGGTGAGTGAGGTGCTGATTTGTGTTGATGAGTGGAAGTTTTCGTAGGTACAATTCATACGCAGAGGATCATTCACTGGCGACGGCCTAACGTTGACATTTGCAAGCCTCTCCAGTTGACGACACTCCACTTAAACTCAGACCACCGCCTTCCGCCATTCTCAGGGAATGTTAAACTGCTGGAGTTCGTGACAAACTAAAAAACAACTCTTTCTTGGCAAAAACGTTTTCTTGGAATATCTAGCCAACCAGAGGCGATACAGCCTCAGGAAGTAGTTCATCTTAATCGTAACCTTAAACGCTACCGTCTCATACCTAATTTGTAGGAGGGATGGCAGCGATGGTTGCGACTGGTGCAAATGCACAAAAGTTGCCCCCTGAGAAGAGAGGAACGCCAAAAATCACGGCACCCGGTCACCCCCCAAAATCGATCAACGACATCGCAGATGGGGCTCGCCAGGTGCTTAGCTACATAGAAAATAGCGGCATGGAGGACCGTTATATCACTGGATATATTCGGGCCGTCCGCCAGTACGCACTCAACGCCCAACGGGGCGACGGCTTGGGGATGGCCAAGGTGCTCGACGCGTTGACCAAGATCAACGCCGACACGGAACGTCTGAACCAGCGAATAGATACCATCGAAAAGACAAAAGGCGCATTATCAACAACTTTGTCCGCTTCCCCGGCTGATTCCGCAGCCACATGGCGTGAATTCCGAGCCAAAGACTGGCAGCGCGGCTTGGCCAAGGCGGCTTGGCCAAGGCGGCAACGGCACCCGTCAGCCGAAGCAACGGTACGTCGTCTTCTGGGGTGCCTGAAATCGAACTTCGCGAGGACCGTGAGGTGATAGTCAAAGTCGGTCTAAATCGGGAACGAATTCGCAAACTCTGCCCTCAAGAACTTGTGGATCAAGCGGAACGGCAACGGGTCCTGGCCGCCCGACAGAAGAATCCCGCAGCCCACGGCACAGGAGCGACCTTTGTCGCAGCTCGCAAACTGCCGTCGGGCGATGTAGTCATGATGGCGAACAATGCGGCGGGGGCTGAGCTCCTCCGCAAATATACCGGGTGGCTGAAGGCATTCGGGCCTGGTTCCGTGGTTCAGCAGCCGTCGTGGGGCGTTGTGGCGTACAATGTCCCGGTGAGGTCGATGAAGCTCACCCCAGAGACGATGGCCGACGTTGCTGCCGAGCTGGCGAGACAAAACGACTGGAGCGAGGGCGCCAAGATTCAATATCTGGGCTGGCTGATGCGGCCGGGAATACGAGCCGAGGGCTCGATTCTCATCGAGTTTACCAGCCCCGTCGTGGCCAACCGTGCGATCATCACCGGTGTGGTATGGGGAAAGCAAATCCACCATGCCGTGCGCTTCTGTCGGGAGGGACGGACGAAGCTTTGCAGGAAATGCCAAAAACCAGGGCATATCCAGTCACACTGTTCCAACGTCTTCAAATGTGGTCACTGTGCCGATGCGCATCCGACCTGGGAATGCCCATCGACACGGGGACAGACGATACCGATCAAATGCGCCAATTGTGGCGGAGGGCATCGCCCAACCAGCCGCGACTGTGCGGTGAAGATCGCGGCCATAAATGAGGCTAAACAAGCACTGGCTGAATGCCCAACTTATCATCGCATTCCCTTGCACTTCCGGGCCGCCGATAACAGCAATGCACTGGCTCATTCCAGGGATCTGAAGATCACAGAGAGGAACGAGTTATATGCATCGAAACATGCGCCCGAAAGAGGGGAGGAAGCACCTTCACAGCGACCGCAGCAGCTCACGATCGACCTAACAACTGCAATGGGCGGTCCATATGGAGAGCGAAACCCACCCACAAATGCCAAAAAGGGCACAAAGGGCCCAAAAGGCAATCCTGCGGGTGATCCGCAGCCATCCTTCGTAAACACTCGACTGGCAAACGAACGTCCGACAGGAACCCAAGATGCCCTGCAGAAGGCCGTGCAAGAGCACACTACATCCAAGAAACGCCGGGTGGGCAACACAGAGGATATCATGGATGAACAGCCGGATGACGACCACTGGCTCAACTTCGCGTTCCAACAGACCGAAGCCGACCAAGAGAACACCCAGCAAAACACATTCGAGGACGAACTTACCCGGTTCACCAACGAAGTCACAACTATCAACGACAACATGACCGCACTCGACCCCGATCTGGAGGGTCTAGATCCAGCCAGTCCCGAATACCAAAAGATCATCACCCTCAAATACAAACGAGCACCGCGCGTGACATTCCCATCTTCTCCTCCGGTATTCACGACCGAGGCGCCCACAATTGAAGACCCAAATGACGACGTATGGCACGAGGCCAGCGAGAGGAGTGACGATGAACAGATTCGATCATGAAATCGTTCGAGATCCTTCAATACAATGCGCACAAATCGTGGTCAGTAATGGCTACGTTCTTGAGAGACAGGAACGTTCTCCGGGCGGACGTCATTGCCATACAAGAACCGTGGAACAATGAACAGCAGCACACAACACATCAACCAGCAACAGCCACATTTCAGCTCTTGTACCCAGCAAAACACACATCTCGCGGACAGGCTCAAACATCCAGCCCACCCAGGCCTGGGGTATGCCTCTTTGTATCAAAGAGAATTGAACCATGTACCTGGTCATGCATATCAATCTCGCAGGATTATCAAATCCTGAAACTCAGGAAGAATCGCATGGACAACAATTGGACCGACTTGTTCATACATAATGTATATAACAGGCCCGGCAGCTGTACATTAGCACAGCTGAGGGATGAGTTAGCGAGACGTCCTCATGCGGAACATGTCATAGTGGGAGACATGAATGCACACCACCCAACATGGGGAGGACCGGGAACCAAGGCCGACGACGAAGCTGAGCACCTGTTGGGGATCGCGGATGAACAGCAGCTGGACTTGGTCACTCAGGAAGGAATAGCAACCTGGTCTCGAAATGACCAGTCATCCGTCATTGATCTTACGCTTATAAGCCTTACTCTCATGAATAGGCTGATCTGCTGCGAGCGAGCGGATGATATTGAGCACTCTTCTGACCACTTTCCCGTCAGAACGATGATTGACATCCAAACACCGATGCTGGCACCACAGAAGCGAAGGAACTGGAAGGCTACTGATGACGATAAGCTCGTTAGAACGATTGAAACCCACTTAGAAGCAAAAGATTTGATATCAGCAACCCACTCACAGATTGAGGCTGAGTGTGAGAGTCTGTTGGAAACTGTCCAATCCGCAATCGACTGCTCCACTCCATGGGCAAATCCGTCAGCATGGTCCAATCCTGACTTTGACGACGAATGCAAGGCCGCAGTCAAGGAAGTTCGTCGTCTACGTCGCAGGCACACAAGGACGCGAGACCCATACGACTGGATGCTCTATACTCAAGCACGGAACAAGAAAGCACGCCTGGTCAAAAAGGCTCTATCCAAAGCGCACCGACACCGTGTTCAACAGGTCATCGAGGATGGGCCACAAGGCATGTGGCGGCTCGCCAAATGGGCTAGGAATCGAGAAGGGGCCTACGAGAGAGGCCTTACTCCATCGTTGAAGATCCAGGACCCCCGACGGCCAGAAGAACTCGCGGAGACGCTGGACGAGAAGGCCGAAGCATTTCGGAGTGCCTTCTTCCCCCAACCGCCGCCTGCAGATCTCTCCGACACGATCTCGTTTCAATATCCGGAACCAATTGAGTTTCCTCCAATTACGACAGAAGAAATGCAGGACGCAATACGAGGGGCGAAAGCAGGAAAGGCTCCAGGAGAGGACGGCATCCCAAATTCACTGTGGCACAAGCTTATTGACATACCCGTGATCCTCGAAGTACTGCTTCAGATATTCAACGCCTGCTTACGCACTGGCTACAACCCATCACACTTCCAACGCTCAATTACAGTCGTTCTCCGAAAGCAGGGCAAGAGTGACTATCAACTTGCCAAGTCTTATCGGCCGGTCGCGTTACTGAATACCCTCGGGAAATTCTTGGAGGCAATCGTTGCGCGACGAATCAGCTACACCGTGGAGGAAGAGGCACTACTCCCACGTACCCATCTCGGTGGTCGAAGAGGCATTTCTACAGATCATGCGATTCACAACATAATCGACCGAATCAAGACAGCTTGGGGGAAGGGCAAGGCAGTGGTGTCATTACTGATGTTAGATGTATCGGGGGCATACGACAATGTGTCTCACGATCGCCTACTCCACAACCTACGAAAACGTCGTCTGGGCCAGCTCGTCCTCTGGGTGAAGGATTTTCTGTCAAATCGAAGCACAAGGATTCGTGTGCCTGAAGGCATGTCTGAGAGTATTCCAACACCCACAGGCATACCGCAGGGATCGCCGATATCGCCAATCCTCTATCTTATCTACAACGCAGATCTCATCGAGAACTGCGGGAGGGGAGTGACCAGCAATGGCTGGGTCGACGACGTCTGCTTCATGGTCAAGGGTGATAGCGAGCGCGAGACCATTGGAAAGCTCAGGTCGGCTTGCCAGAAGGCCGACCAGTGGGCCAAGAAACATGCCTCAGTCTTCGATCCAAAGAAATATGCGCTCATTCATTTTGTAAACACACGAGAGATCGAACCACAATATACACCCCTGTCTTTACAGGGACATACGGTGGCGGCGACGAAAACCGCAGAGCGCTATCTAGGCTACTGGCTGGACCCCGGACTGGAATTCCAACATCATCGTGAAAAGGCAATCACAAAAGCGGGGGTATCTCTTCAAGCGTTGAGAAGCTTGACGGCCTCAACGTGGGGAGGCTCCCTGCTCTCCATGCGTAGGATCTATCAAGCGGTAGTCATCCCTCAAATGCTGTTCGGTATATCAGCCTGGTACTTCCCTATGCTCATTAGCAAAGCCAAGGCACGCTCCATCTGCCATCCGTTCGTGGCTATCCAGAAACGAGCGGCATGCCTGATCAGCGGAGCATTTAGAACGACGGCTGCCGAGGCATTGAACGCAGAATTATACCTACCATCCATCGCGATCCACATGAACCGACTTGTGAAGGAAACAGCTCTAAGGCTACGGACGGGTCCAGCATTCGCCGTTCCCCCAACAATGCTACGGCGTCGACCCGCAGACGAGAGAGACTGGTCTGGATGGACGCCGATGGAGGCGCAAGCTTGGAAGACGGGCGGAAGTCTCACGGCTCCTCCAGACACTTTGGCGAGGAAATGGGAGAGTCGGAAGGCTTTCATCCAGGCACCATGGCAAGCACCGCCACAGGTGGTCATCGAAGACAGAGACCTCGCTGTGGACCGTCACAACCAGATCTTGATCAAAGACCCCAGGAGCAGACCTCTGATTATGTACACTGACGGAAGCGGAATCGAAGGGAAAATTGGAGCCGCAGCAACTGTGGATCTCCAAGAGGATTTCGCACACAGCCAAATGGGCGACGACAGCACGTCCACAGTGTATGCTGCGGAACTACGTGGCATCGAGATGGCACTCGCGATGGCGCTAGAAAGTACTCAACCATGGGCCACACAGGCCAAAAACGGACTTGTAATCTTTGCGGACAGCCAGGCAGCACTGAAGGCGCTACACCGACCGCGGATGCCATCTGGACAGGTCTACCTGGCAGGATGCCTGGACCTAATTCGTAGGTTGGAAGAGAAAGGCATCCATACCGAGCTTAGGTGGATCCCTGCTCACCAGGGGGTGCTTGGCAATGAGATCGTGGATGGACACGCCAAAGATGCGGCCCAAGAACCTGAGGGATCCCGAAACCCCGCAAACCGGAGCATCCGCTTGGCTGCCGCTACGAGAAGGCAGATCCGCAAGGAAGCGAAGCTCGAGTGGGAGAGGGCATGGGCGTCTGGGGTTACCAGTCGACCGACCAAACGCCTGATTGAGGTGCCTTCCAAGAAGACACTCGAGTACTGGTCGGGTCTGCGCAAAGCCACAGCATCAATCCTGATGCAGCTACGCACGGGCCGCATCGGCCTGGGCGCATATCTGAGTCGAATCAATCGACGGGAGACCACAAGGTGTGATTGCAGACTTGGTAACCAGACGGTCGCTCATGTTCTCCTCGAATGTCCGTTGCACCAGGATGAACGCGATTGGATGAGGCGCATCCTGTCGGACCGCGGAATCTCTCTCCGCCGAGACGAGATCCTGACCAGGCCAGAAGCCCGCGTGGTCGTAGCCGAATTCATGGTCAAAACAGGCCTTTTGGGTCAGTTCAAAACCGTAGACCCGATGGCCATGGGCGCGGAACAAACAACAGAGGCAGAATGACCCCTCAGGACAGTGTGACGGAAGCAGAAAGATGGAGCCCGGTAGGAATGCAGTGCCAGGTCCACTGTATTCCCTTGATCGAAGCGAACACGTAAGCGGCAGTCGACAGGCCGGAGGGTGGAGGTGGTCGCGAGTGGGACCGGAGGTGAAGACAATCATTTTGGTGCAATTTCCTTTGTTTACCTGGCGTTCCCTTGTTTTCTTTGACTTGTTTGCATACCTACATTCACGGGTGACCAATCAGATGAGGGTCACTGAACGGGCCGGACCCCACTTTATAGCTGTCGGCTGGCCTGATAGCACCCCCGCATAGCAGCATATATTTAGAGCGAGCTAAATCGGGCGAATGAATTCATCATCATCATCATCATCATCATCCGAGGGAGGCGAATTTCCCTAACGGCTTGTCCTTTGCCTTCATCCAGGCCAGCCCCTTGATCCGAAAGCCGTTCTGTGCTAGGCTATTGTCGTCAATGGTTTTCTCTGCTGCCTGAGTGAGGCCTGTGTCAAGGTCAAACTCCTCACTAAGAATTGCGTTTTGCTATTTCGCTGCCTTTTTCGGCGGCAGATGACGCCGAAAATGGCCGCCTTTCAGCAACCTCCCTCCGCCACGCTCCCGCCCCATTCGACCACGCACCACGTACCACTCACCGCTTTCTGCCTCAGACAGCCATCTCGTGCGCGCTTACATCCTGGGATCCCAGAGGGCGCATCAATCGCTCCACCGCTCCCAAGGAGGGGGGCGCCGAAAATGGCTCCTTCAGCACCACGCCAGTTGCACCCTGGCCAGTACCCAGCCGCCATGGCTATAAATATCCTCTTCCCAACTGACCATCCATCCTCCGTCCAACACTGTCCTCATTTCGACTCAAGCGCTACTCCAAAGCTCTCACTTTGATCTTCCGTCTTTCTTTCTTCTATTCGGTCGGTCGTGCATTAAAACTTCTCGAGCTCCGAGGTAGCTCCTTCGCACGGTCGGCGAAATCTATTATCCATGCGTCGTCGTCGGTCGCCCAATGCCAGCAACCATGGAATCACGAGCGAATCCTCTTGTACCTCTCCCATCGATACCGACGATGATAGACCATTCGAGCCCGATTCCTCTGAAACCGATCTCACCGAGCCGGAATACTCCCCTTCAGCGGGTCGAACGATTGCTAGGAAGAAGTCAAGTCCCACCGCTGGAACAAAATCGTTACCAGCAGACTTGTCGAACGTGAAGCGTGTCCACCAGGCCCGATACCAAGTCCCGGATGATGACACGGATGAGGACCTGGCCCAGGTGCCGGAGGATTACGGCCGATCCAACAGAACGAAGAAGTTGAAACTTCGACTGAAAGAGCGATGGGCTTGGTAAGTGACCGGTATATCGTTGAAAGCTTACAGCGAATAAATATCAGCTGACCAACATGCCTCATCTCAGGTTTTGCCAAATGAAAGCGATGGAGCCGTCCACCGATCCAAAGTGGGGGGATGCGGAAGATGCACTGCGTGAGGCGTCTCCAAATGAGATGCATCGGTTTCTCAATTGGTGCCTGAAGCTGGAGTATAGTCCCGATGGTCGCCATCAGAAAGGCTATACAAAGGCCAGCGCCCTTGAAGCGGATTGGAAATACTTCCGAATCTACTATACACGAATTACCAAACACGAGATGAGCAAAGAGATGGGTGAAGCAGTTCGCACGGTTTGTTTTCGATCCTTCCCCCTGCCCAATCATCTCCAGGAGGCTTGCGCTGACGAAGACGGACAGGGCATGAGATACTTGGTGGATAAGCGCGGTCTTGACAAACAACCGCGGGCAAATGTCCCAGTTTATATCGAGGATATGATTCCATTCAATGAGACTATCCTTCAAACCCGGGAAAAGCGATTTCACTTGGGGTTTCAGCGGATCATCCTATGTCTATACAACACTCTTGGGTTATTTACCATCAACCGAAAACAGGCGATGCTTGACCTTCAGTTCAAGCATCTACAAATATCGCTCCAGCAGGATCCGCATGGAGGACCTCCAAAGCCAATGATAGAACTCGAGCCCCAGTTTGTGAAAAGCGTCCTGGGCATGTCGAAGCTGTAGGTGGTACCCCATGCCATACATCTGCCCACCCTAGGGCTTGTTTGCTACAATCAGACTGACTGTCAATTTTAATTAGCAACACGTTCGCGCTACCTGAAATTGTCTACGGCTTATCGCTTGTCTTCAGCCCGCATGTTCTACTCTTCATTATATTATTTTACGTCCACGCCTTTGAAGCGCCTCACTTAACCTCGATGGAAGACCTTCGGAGACTGCTTGTCGAGGGCGGCCGACAGGAAATGCCACTTCCCTTGAAAAAAGAGATGGATAATTACTATGTCTTCCCAAAGGTTGAGGTGATCTGTGGCCAGCCCCGCATTTTGTGGGAGACGCCCATGAATGGTAGCACACTCGACGCACAGCTCAGGACATCCAGTGAGATACACGGCTTCCTTAATCATTTTTTCTCTCACCAATTTCGATACGGAGGAGGTGATTTACTTGACAAGAGTGGTAAGTGGACTATGAATTCCTAAGGTTCTGATTTTCTCTAGATGAGCTGACTAACTCTTCTGCCTAGGTTTTGTCAGTGAAGCGCAGCGTAATGTGATCATGGCCCACGCCACTAGTAGAACGTTTATCAAACATTATCGTCCCCGTCGACATACTGGCTTACAAGAGATCATGTGTGGCCTCAATCCAGACGAAGAGTTCTTAAAGGCTGTGACCCGAATGAGCCGTTGGATTGATCGGCGGCGACCACGATACCTGAGCGACGCTGACCGGGAATCAGTAGAGAAAGACCCAGAACTGCAATCAGCCATACGCTGGCAAGTTGATTTAGAGACCCAGTGCGCTGATCGCTCTCATGACCCAGCATTGCGGGCGATGTTGGAGGACCAGAAGCGTCAAGTCCACAATTTGCGCCGGCGTCTGCAAGACAAACGGCGGAAAGAAACACGCCGCGATTTCAGTCGGAAACAGGCGGTGATTGATATTGAAAGACAGCTCACTGGTGGGGCTGTCAGTGATGAGCCTGCGCGCGAGGTATTACGGAAGGAGTTTGAAATGCCATCGGAGCAAATTCTTCTCGTAGAGACGTTCTTTACTTGGCCTACCACCGATTCATTAGAAGACGAGTGGACGCGGCGCAACAAAGCTGTTGCTGCTGGAATACAATACTGCGGCTTTCAGGAGGGTGGGCCCCTTCGGGGACGACGGAAACGCTCTGCGCCGTCCGACGATGACGATGTAGTTCCCTCTCCGCCAACTCGAAAGATAAAGACCGATACGCCGCCGACTACGTCGCGGAAGGAAGGACATACCGCTGGCGGGAAACCTGTCCCGAATGCAGAGCTAACATTCGCATGCTTCCAATTCCCCAAGACATACTCCGACTATAATGGAGTGAAAAGGCATTTCAGAACATCACATTTGACTGACCGTAAATGTAACTTTTGCGATTTATCCGTCCTGCACGAGATGCACTTACGGAGGCATGCCGAGGGTGTCCATGGCCTTCGAACATAAGTGTCAGATTCTACTTTCCCGATATTTGAGAGCCCTTGCGTCGTTTCTCTGTTACTTTATTTGGACACAATTGGCGGAGCCATGGTTGGATTGGTGACTGTTTCATTAAAGCGTGCCTTATATGTCGCCATTATTTAGCCGGAACAGAATAAAATAGACTTTTCAACCTTTTGAAGGGTCATAATACATCCGACTGTATTCCTCTTTGACTCATCTGTATATCAACAACGCACTTGACGGAGAGGTGTACTTTTCCTCGGAACCGTAAAGAGCCTCTCGTAGGTAGACCCACCGGTGGCGCTGAGAGTATCATGGATCCTGCAGCGTAGGAAGACTGGTGACATTGACTGGAGCAAACTACCTAGTTTGTCTTTCACAACACTTGATAAAGGTATGTTGTTTGATAAGATATTCTTAAATCCTTTAACTAACAACAAGATAATTTATATACGTGTAAAAACGTCACGGTGAATCCATGCTTTGGCGTGTTATCTCGCTGAATTTTCTGTCAATGAGTCAAAGCTTGAAAAGGAGCGAAATTGGTTGGAAATTTTGCCACCTTGTAATTGACACATGACACCTGGGCAGTATCTTGGCATGAGAATATTAAGAATATAACTTCAACAAACCTCGCCATTTTTTATCCTAGGGATCAAGACATTTCACTCGAGGACCCAGAGAATGAAAATTTCAACATTCATTTTGGTGGTCAAAATTTCTCATCATGGCCATAACTGCAATCCGTTTCCATGGCCGCGGCGACATCCGTGTGGAACTACTTGAAGAACCGAAATGCGGACCTAAGGATGTGAAGGTATGTGGATTTTAGAAGCTTTTAATGTTCTTTCCACTAGCGCGTTGTCTAGTGATTAAGGGGTTTTGTGGACTGCTCTAATCCCGCTTTAGATGAGACCGTCTTACGTGGGAATCTGCGGAACTGGTAAGGAAACCTCTGGACTTACAACATGTGTATAGTGCTAACAGCTTGTAACCCTTATAGATCTTCATGAATATCAATCCGGGCCAGTGCTTATTCCAGAAGAAAAGCATCCCATCACTGGTGAAAAGTGGCCTATCACAATGGGTCATGAATTCGGGGGTACGATTGAAGAGATTGGAGAAGACGTGAAGGGATTGTCCCCTGGCCAGCGGGTGGTTGTTCGGCCAACTATCTTCGACAAGAATTGTACAGCATGCAAATCTGGATGTGAGCAGTGCTGTAAGAACATTGGATTTATAGGTCTGAGCGGTATGTCCTCTTATCCAAAACGCTGGAAGGCTCTCCTCAGATTATCCACTTACACGTCTAGGCTATGGTGGCGGGATGGCGCAATGCATTGTCGCTCCATACGAACACTATTATCCTCTGCCAGACAATGTTTCATTTGAGGTCGCAGCTCTTATTGAGCCACTTGCTGTGGCTTGGCACGCTGTTCATATCTCTCCGTTCAAGCTCAATGATAGTGTACTTGTCCTTGGAGGTGGACCAATCGGGGTCGGGATCGTTCAAATATTAGAGCTCAAGGGCGCGAAAGATATTTTCGTCGTCGAGCTTATGGATAAGAGAAAGGAACTTGCAAAGCATTTCTGTGCAACACACATCCTGGATCCGCGTAAAGTGGACATCCCTTCAGAGATACACAAGATCACAGATGATAAAGGAGTCGATCTGGTCTTCGATACAGCTGGGGTGGAAGTTGCGCTGAACGGTGTGATACCAGCTTGCAAGGTACATGGAGCAATTTTAAACATTGCAGTTTGGGAGAATCGGCCAGCCCTGGATGTAAATGACCTCATGTACCATGAAGTTAACTATATGGGCGCGGCCTTGTATGACGAGCACGCTTTTCAAAGTGTGATAGAGGCACTCAAATTAGGTAAGGATCATTTGGAATTTTTCGTGGTATTCATCTCCATTGAAATTCTAGCAGATGATAACCCATATCTTTACAGGCCAGTTGAATCCCGAGAAAATGATATCCGCCAAGGTCGGACTTAACCATACAGTCGATCAAGGGTTTCAAGAGTTGATCGACCATCGCGATCGGCACTGTAAGATTTTGGTCGATACTCAATCCAAGGGCAACTCTTGATGAAATATGCGAATTTTACGGCCGTATTTACTTGGAGCAATCTTTTGGGCTTAAACAGATTAGTTAGGCATAAGATATAATAAGCTATAACACAATAGCTTCAAGCCCGCTGAACAAACTATCTATGTAAGACTCCTTCAAGCAAAGAGAGCACGGTATGTAGGGCCATGGTTCAAGCGAAAGAAAGAGAAATGAAACAAGACAAACGATAATGGTCCCTGTTGATAAATTTCGCGTAGCAAGTTGAGTATTTAAAGGTTGAATTGTAGAAAATCCGTCTTTTGCGACCGAGAAAACTTAATGCATCTTCAGCCTTTCGAGCCATATAGTATGATGGTTTTAAGAATATTTTTGCTCCCATCTCAGGTATAGAAAGTATCAGTCAGGCTCTAGACTCAGAGCTGACATAGAAACTTAAAAGTTGCTCATTATAGCAATGGGAACAATTGGGAACCATTCGATCACAGAGCACCTGGCAGTCTCTGCAGTTCTTGCAGGAGCGGGGACTCCGCTTTTCTGGCTCGCGATCCGTTGGAATGATAGAGATTGCTGGCCTACTGGGAGGTGCCTGGAGCCAATCTCTAATTTGTGCATATGGGAACACACTATGTGCCAGCCCGCTCGAGTAATTTAGTGGCTGGAAAGCCCCTCTTTGAAAATCAAGGCACAATCGACTCACAAACAAACAGGGGTCGCCAAGTGCTATGAATCCTTTGGGGTACTCTTTTCCAAGCACGCTAGCCCTCAGAAGTGCCATTGGCAGTGTCAAGCACGATCACGATGCACTTGAATGGGGAGGTTGACCAACGAGAAGTACTCCAGCTTCGTGTCCCACCTGGAAATTTTCGCTCAGATTACAACACGTTAGCATTTCTGTACATTAGTACATTCTGGCGCTGATCACAGGAAATAATCTCCACTAGAAAGACTCTGGTTCTCTCCGCACTTGAGCAGCTCGTCTCCGTTCCGCGAGACGGGAAGTAGGGCCAACAACTTGTCTACCGTATACATACAGTCTGCACCCCCTAGCTGAAGACGTCACTAACCACTATTCTGTAAGATTAAAATCATGATTCGACTCCAAACTCTTCTAGGTAGGGAATTGATTATGTTTCACAGAATTCCTGGTACCCTCCCGTTGGTAGAAAGCCAGAATGGCAGCTAAAGATAAGGCAAATCACTGCCCTCTGAAGCCATTTAACAGCGTCCAATTCAAGGTTTGAGATTCAAAAAGCCAGATCCTACAATGAGAAATTCCGTTAACCTACTCCTTCTGGCTGCATTATGCCACACTAAGTACCAATGGGAACCACGAATGGTCTAGTTACATTACATGTAGATCTACATTTTTATACCCACGAATGACCTCATTATGAGCTCAAAATGGATCCAAGCATCGGGGAAGAGTGGAACATGTACCTAGATGATGTAATGAGGGTTAGGATGCTTAGGGAAAGTCGCGTTTTCTCCCTTTCGCTCCCAATAATTTCCATATTCATTGTCCACATTTTGATTCATTTCATGACCATTTCAAACTCCCACCATCAATATTGAGCTCTGCGTGATTTTTTCGGCGGCTTGATGCAAGCCTTAGTGGAGGGAAGACCCTTAAAATAGACACCGTGGGGAAATCAAGCGTGTTTTCCACGGCGCACATGCGTGTATAGCTAATCGGGCCTCAGTTTTAATTGAGGATTTTCTCTATCTCGATCTGGGTAAGGAACGGGATTCGGCCATCTAGCATTTTTATGGAGTTATGTATCCAATACAAGTACCAGAATTCAATCCTTTGGAAGTAAACAGTGTACATAACAATATGATAAATCTTGCAGCATATTTCTATTACCGTGAGCTTGATACGTCAATTAGTCATGATGGACATTCTCGTGTAAGGGAAGCTTATTGCGACTGCAGAAAACCCCCCATAGACAATATTCGACAAGCCTGGACATTTTCTCGATCCTCGATTGGTAGAAATGCTCTTATTCCAGACGACTCTTCAAATTCTGGAATCTAAAGCATTTCATTTCAAGACGATATTATACAGGTTCGAATATTATTTCTGATCAACGGCAAGGCTACATCAGTGACCAGATTTGCAAGTTCTCGGGCCTAGCCACACATGTATCTGATCAGGGTTGTTGTCCAAGACCGATTGGAATCCTGTTGAAAATATGTTAAGTTAAAATTAACCTCCTTCTCTTGATTGACATCATGAGATTAACCTAGATACATATGTACAGAAGTATTCGGACCGGAGATGGCAAGTTGAGGCTAAGAGGCCCGGATGCATTACGGTGAAGATACAGGTGTCTTGGTATGCGTACGAGTCCATCACATCCAAATGTGAGCTAATCTTGAACTTTCTATTCATTATCACCCGGTGATCGATTCAAATCCATAGATTCCAACCACGAGGCGATTTTGTTGGAAACACCTTTGCCGCCATCATTACCACCACTAACATTACCTTTATGGAAAGCCAAAGTCTCGGAATATATGAGGGATTTCCAAACATCAATGGGATAATTTGCCTCTAGAAAAGTCCAATCGAACTTTTCTGGTGCACTTGGCTCATCTGTGGGGTCGTGATAAGGGGAAAGATATGATGAGCGAAGGGTCTCAGCTGCAGATGGTCTTAACTTGGGATTGTATTCGAGCATCGAATCAAGAAGCGACAAAGCTGCCGGATATTTTAGCAAGATGAATCATTTCAAAAGGTAGGGTATTGTGCGGGTACCTTTATGACTGGCCTTTGGGAAGAAATATGACAAAGGCTTGCGGCTTCGCTTCGGGAACGAAAGGACAAAGTTAAGTGTCTAGAGATAAAATTAATAATCCTCTAAGATGGATATAGTGGTAGGAGGGAGATGGTAAACTCACGTTCTCGCTCGTTATTTCGGATATCACTTCGTCCGACGGCATGCCCAATAATTGTGTAATAACACTGAATTGATCTATATGGTTCTTGCCAGGGAAGAGTGGTCTTCCGATCATCATCTCTGCGAAGATGCAAGCGGCACTCCAGATGTCAACTTTTTCGTCATATCGACGCCAAGTAAGCATTATTTCAGGGGCGCGATAGTATCGTGTGACCACGTAACCAGTCATTTGTGCCTTTTGAGTTCGGGCTAGCCCAAAGTCGCAAATTTGAAGGTCACAATTCTCATTGACAAGGATATTTCCTGGCTTTAGGTCACGGTGAATGACACCAGCAGAATGGACATATTTGAGACCTCGCTTAGAAACTGTGAGTCTTCCTGGCCAGTACATGAGAAAAATTGTTTTGATCTCACCATTATTTGGTACATGAAATACTGTGTGAACTGATCCTCAAGAGCCTTTGTTTTGATAAGTGTGTGGAGATCAACCGCTAGGCGATCAGTGACGAGATAGCTAAAGAAAAGTCGTGTTAGCAACCTGCAAAACTCAAAACCATCTTGTACGCAAACATACACATCTTCAGACGGAGAAATAAAAATATCTTTCAAGTGAATTATCTAAAGTCGATCATTAGACCAGAAAATATTTGTCGGAGGGATTTTATGGAATTTTGAACAAACATTATCATGTTGAAGGTGCTTCAGTAGCTTGACTTCGCGGAACATATGCTTCGCAATGCTAGAAGACTTGAATGGGTCTGTTAATTTCTTAACGGCAACGGTCTTTCGAGTAAATCCGTCTTTGGCTGAACTATTTGACGAAAATAAGCATGTTTCATAGCCCTCCAAAAAATGTTTTCAGACTATGTACCGCCGGGTCAATGGGTGATATACCAAACAAGTCCCGAGACACCAATACCAACTGGCTCCAAGTGTGAATACCTAGTCCAATTAATACCGTAGACGATGTTACATTTTAAGCGAAGGAACGAACAGACCTTGCGGTGGTTTCGAATTCCATGCCCATTATGTTCTTCGCTGAGAACTGGGCCATCTCCTCTCCCATAGTGGGCGAGTGACTACTGGCATCTGAGACTGGCATTCTCGTTGTGGATGGGGTATTGTTTTTTTAGGGAAAAAAAAAAGAAAAAAAAATTCGCAAGTGAATATCGCTTTGTGGGGTTATATACCAGCGTGTATGTTAAGCTTCTGGCTGTAGAAAACCATGCGTGGACATACTAATGCCGGAAAATCGAATCCTGGATGCTTAAAGAATATATGCCATGCACGGTAATAGGAGTACAATCAGCCCACAACTTGGTTGTAGTGGTAAATTAATTTTTGCCTCCCTTCTGACATCAGTGGCTTTCCATATCAGGGATACATAACAAGCTCTGTATCTTCTGAATGGAAAATTTTGATCAAAACTCCCGGGTTCTTTGAAACAAGCCGTTCGTCCCGTAGATCGGTAAATCCTAACAGTTAACTGGTCGGCTTTTTTCCCCGGTGGGTCCGACGTCAATCACGACCGCGCAGGATGCCAAGACAGACTTATTTCGCACCCCTGTAACGAATGGATGAAATGAGTGATGATTTTCATTTCGAACGGTCGAATTTCATTCCTCGTACCCCATACAAACTACGGAGTAAAATACCGCGTACTCACGGTTAAAAACTCCACCACTCACCTGGGATAGAGTGAATGAGCTTACTCCACTTCCATTCTTTGGTGCTGCCAAAAACACATTCGGGATTTGATGCAGGTTTGAAATCAGCGACCAGTGCCGCTCTGTCCATAAATGGATCTCACTGGTAAAGAAACCAAAGTTTTTTGTTTAAATTGGGCAAATGAACCGTCGATAATAAGATACATGGAGCTTCCCCGGGCCCTCAGCCGTGATTATCATTCTAGAAGTTCCCCGAGATTTCTGCGTCTTTGTAATCGATGACATCAACAAATAACTATGCAGTAAAAATTAAGATTTTTATCACGCGCGGCTAAAATGAGTTTTCACTAGCTGGAACACGCTTGATTATGATTTTGTATGTATAAACAGATTTGGCCCATTAAATTAAATGTTACAAGTTGGTACATTCAAAAACGCGTCAAACAATTGGTCGCCATTTTGTTGTTCATTCCACCCGCGATCTTCGGCGAGTTCAGTCATTTCTGGTTCCACACAAGGCATGTCCGAAGTAGCTGTGGATGATGGAGGCGATGGATATTTAAATGGGTCATCGGCGACTTCATTCAGTCTGGTAGCCTTTTCACCTAACTGACAATTGATGCCTTGATCTTCGCATTGCGCATGCACAAACAATTGGTTTTTCAGATACCATACCTCTTCTTGTAAAACCTCAACCTCGACTTCAAGAGATTTGTGCTTCGCAGATGCAGCATCCAAAGTAGCTTGTAAGCCGGCATGTTCCCGTTTTTTCTTGTCTCGACATTTGTTGGCTGCCACGCGATTTCGCTCGAGGTGTTTCGCTCTCTCCGGAGACATGTTTTCTTGGTTGATATGGCTCTTAGAGTGGCGACGAGGCTTAATAGGAAGAGGATAATTCTCTGTTGGAAACGAATTTGGATTCTGAATTTCCAAATTCCATAGTGTATTTGACGAAAAAGATTGGCTATCAAGGCCTAGTAGGGACGGTGGTGGGTTCACTGTGATGGCAGTCATCATGGTGTTCAAAATGCCCGAAAGAAAACTTCTGTAGACAAATATGAATTGCTAGGTTAAGTGAAACCTTTTTAAAGCACCAAACACGGTTCCTGATGAAATATTTCTGGCGTCGATGTCATTTTAAGAGTCTATCATACAAGAGCGTATTCAAGTTCTGCGCCCATCGATCTGGAACCCCATCGATCTGAACAAAAATATAGAAGCTATGATGCGCATGACACATGGGATTGTCGGCTAAAACAAGGATGCCTGATTTGAAATCTTGAATCAGGGACAACTGGAAACAATACACCACGAATTGTAGCACAAGATGTACATTTGCGCTAATTGCAAGGGGCAGTTATCGGTACCAACACAACGAATTCGTACGGGAGATATTTCACCTGATCTGCGCTATCCCCGACAAAATTCCAAGCCGTTCGAGATCCGCAGAGGCGGATCCTGTAAGTGGAGTATGTACTTACGTCAAATGGACAAACATAGAAAGAATGCTTGACATCACTTCACTAAAATGTTCGATACAAAAGTACATCGTCGTACGTGACTGAAGATGGCGAAGTTACTACTGTGGAGTGGTACAGTAACGCCCAGTGATCTATGTATGCCAATCTCCGAAAACAGACTGTAAGTATCCCTGCGTTGTGGTTCAAAGACAGAGTGGGTCGCGGAGAAAGAGCCGGGGCTGTCCGGAGAAGTTAGCCGACCAATCACCTTCAATATCTGGATCCTCGACATAAATATGCCTTGATAAGTAACACCCTTTTGGCCTCATTTACGTCATGTCACCAATGAATGTCCTAATTTCAATTATTATTTGGTCTGGAATACCA
Source organism: Talaromyces sp. PF30-5 (assembly GCA_023626375.1). NCBI lineage: Eukaryota > Fungi > Ascomycota > Eurotiomycetes > Eurotiales > Trichocomaceae > Talaromyces > Talaromyces sp. PF30-5. Next base: position 7,403 of record JAMAGU010000039.1, on the reverse strand, counting down.
CGCTAGTCGAACGGATGGAGGCACCACGGTTTTTTTGTCGGCGACAGGAGCCACTGGTGGTCACCTCATTCTTTAGGGTTAGATAATTCAGAAATAAGCAATTTGTGGATACTTCGATATGCAATGTGGCGTCCGGAACGCCCTGATCAAGAAGTGATATGTAATCTCCCCGATCGCCCATGGAAATTTGAGAGCCTGGAAAATTGTTCCAACTAGGCACCAAAACCCCACCCTCGAGAATCCCCTCTTCTTGTCTTTACTTTTTTCTTCGTTCTTCGCATCTGCCAAAGAAAAACATCCCTCGCAGTCATCGCGCCAATGCTTCGTAAGAGGTATGTCCCCGGTGTCTCGAACAATACTTCCTATATAGAGATTCACACAAGCCAAGCCCTGAGCTACTGAATAACTTTAGAGGTTTATTTTCTGGTTGTTTTCAAGATCGCACCCATAATGAGCCTTATCCGACTGGATCTCGGGATAAAACAGATCTGAAAGGTCCTTTAGCACAGTAGGAAACCTTCCAATAGAAGAGAAAACAAGAGTTTGGCTGATGCTGAACAGAACATTAGGATTTTTGGAAAGCGCCGAGGGGAAAGGTACAGATTACCATTCCAGCTCCATACCACAGAACTTACCCAGCGTTCTAGATTCGCAAACATCTCAGCGAAACCTGAAATCCACAGAGATGGATCAATTCCCACACAGCTTTCATCAAAGCAACCTGCCTTTCCCAACCCAATTTCCCATCGACGAAAGGAGAGACTTTGATCGCGAATACTCCCCCAAGAATGTTGTTCAAATGGAAGACATCTACTCTGCCCCTGACGAGGGCTCGGGTTTCCAACCGGGTCATTCATGGGATAAAGGCCTTGACCTCTTTTCCTTTCCCCAGCCATGGTCCAACTCTGGATTTAATATAGACACTGAAGCGAACTTGGATACTTTCCCTCGCCATCAGGATTCAACCTACCAATCCATGGATGTATCTGATGGGGCGATGCGTTTTGGTGGAGATTCTGACCCTCTCGCTATGAATAACGGAGACAGCTCTTTTAAAAAATGGCGAGATGAGGGGTGTGTCTTACAAACCTTCCAAGATGAGCATTAGTAAAAACCGCTGACCAATTTGAATCCTGGATACAGTTTCCGTTTCTGTGCCATTCTAGATGCTTTAACCGCAATGAAGCGGAGTAGTGAAGATGCATCCTTGACATATCTGAACAAGGGACAGGTCTATAACCTTTCAATCATGGACTCAAAGCCACAAGCCTTTGCTGATCAAGCTCGCAAGTACCGGGCATTTGTTCGCGTATCTTTTGACCAACAGCAGTCAAGATTAAACCCTGCAACTTGTTGGCATCTATGGAGAGAAGCCAGATCTTTGAATGGAAACAGCAGAAAAGACGGAAGATTGTTTGCTGTTGAATATGCAGGCTCAACAGGGGCTCGCTTCCAATGCCGAGTTGAACAAGAATATTTTGATGGTTTCGTTATAACATGGAGAGAAAATTCTGCAACTGGATCGAATCCTTTCAATATTCCACTCAGACTTCATTTTCTCTCAACCGACTTTACCCGCTCCAAAGGTGTGAAAGGAATGCCCATGCGGCTATGTGCCAAAATCCAACAGCTTGATACTCCCGATGACTCTTCGACAACTGAGGAGCCCGAAATATGTTTCTGCAAAGTGCAGCTCTTCCGAGATCATGGTGCCGAGCGGAAAATGTCCAATGACAGTGGAAATTTGAACAGAGCAATGGACAGATTGAGACAGAAAATATCGGACGCTTCGCTGAAGCCCATAGCTCAAAAGCGCAAGAGGGGCAAACGCCCTGAGCTGGGCACACAGACATCCGGATCAATAAGTTTACCGAAGGCCGAGATGGATCAATTAAGAGACAACGGCCTTGACTTCAAAATGGACGAATTGAGTAATATGGCTATGTCCTCACAGCCTACAACTACCTTAGCTCTCCGTGGCAGTAAGGATGATGATCCAGACCTCTATCCAGTTCATATGCCGGAATTGGTTGACAATGATCACGCATATGACAGCTCTCCGACAAACAGCTCGACTGTATATTCCAAAGGCGATGGGTCTCAATCATCCGTACCTATCGAGGATGCTCACATGACGGGTGTTGGACACGGTTCCCCTGCGAGGACAATGTCTAAGAACGAGCGAGTCGGATTCGCCAACTCGAGTGCTGCATCTAATCAGATCTCCACAGAGCAGCCAAACCCACTAGGTATGCTCTTCGTATCTCCCCTCCGGCTTTTCGGAATGCTTTTTGCAATCATCTCTTGACGATTTGCACTATAGTTGCTTGTTTCTATATCCGGCTCATGATGGAGAGCTGTCAACAAATATATCGTGCCATTTATCTATCAGAGCGAACAGTGCAGAATCTAGCTCTGGCAATATCTGGGAAGTATGGCTTTACCTTCAAGGACAGCTTCAATATATTCCACATCGGTGACAAAGATCTCAAGATCTTGGTTGACAATGACTTTGTTCAGCAGATTCCAGAAGGCCAGCGTATGACCATTCAGCTGGACGAAGACCCAAACATGGGCGAGAACGGAAGACTTGGCGAGATGCAGTTGCTTTATTGATACCTTTGCTTCCCTTCCATACCCATAAGTTACGCGATTATTCTAAGACCACTGCAAAATCGGTGTCGTCGAATTCCCAACCCATATTTTCCTGTGTTTTCCTGTGTTTGCTTTCAAGGGCTGGGGGTCTTACTGGAGATGATTGGCGGTTATTCCGGTCTAAATAATTAGTTAGATGGTAGGTAAGCCCCACAGTTCTTGTGAATCTCATGCCTTTAGCTCTACGCAGGCCCTGAAGATGCTAGTGATGGTGCTTTTCAAATATATCTATAGCCTCTTCCAGATTAGCATCGGTAGGTCGTTTTCTCCTGGCGCAGTAGTCCCTTTCGCTGTGTTTAGTGTTCGCTCAATCTCGAGTTCCGTAAGCGGGTGCCACGGAAGCTCTGGTCCTTCTCCTGTGCTTATCGTGTAATACCTTATGTCAAACTTTACATTGTTGCAACCACCTCTAAGCTCATTTATCGAGGTTTTACTGTTCCTGGGAGCTTAATCTGCTCCTAGAGATCTGCTACAGATTCCCAGGACCGGCTGAAGCGAGTCCAGGAATGTATCAGTAGGTCCTAAGAGCCTTTGTGTCAGAGTTCAAGCATATATAGTAGCTTGGGTGTTTGGTCGCTGACCAAACATTGTGCCTTTTTGGCCTGTCAGCGTAGTGGTGAAACCCAAGCAACCGCATCCCTGACACTTTGCTCCTAGATTTACAGGTACAGTTCCTAGAGGTAGCCGTAGACCCCCCAGGATTGGTTGGAATTCCCACGGAGTTGGCTCTACCTAGTGCGAAAATAACGATGGCTCAGCATTTTGAGGGTACCGCAAGGTGGGTATAGTGGGGCTCGATGGAAATAGAACACTATACAGTCAACTCCCGCGAGCTGCACACCCTCCCGGGCAGAGCTTTTCCCCTGCACACACCGGATGTGTGCAGCTTGTGAGATGATGATGATGTGATTATGTAATATATACATGAAGCTTTTCCTATTTGAGCTTAAACCCCATCTCCAACAATGTTTTCTGTTTCTTCCCATCTACCTCAAGCTTCTTGAATGCCTTGGTTAAGGCCTCAATTGACGCCATATCCTCCTCTGTACACCTCTCTCTGTGAGCAGCCCATAGTGATAGATCTGATAAATGTCGCAGAATTACTGCATCAGACGGTATGTCCGGTCTTGGCCCAAATATATATTCCTCATCAGGATCAGGTAAGTCATCCTCGATATCTTCATCAAGATTGATGACGACGTCGTCCAATTCTGCCTCTGCGGTATCAATATTTTCATCTGACGGGTTAAGAAACTCATCAAATGGTAGTATTTCTTCCGCGTTAGGTTGAACTGTAAGCTTTTCAACTACCTGATGATAAAGAGGCTTTAGTTCAGGATATAGTGGGTTATTTTCTGCCTGGTCTTGATCTGTTTGATCTTGATCAGATAGGATACATGCAGAAACAACAGTACTTTTTATATAACAGTTCTGAATAGTCTCGTTGGTAACCTTTGTTCGCCACGCCTGGGTTAACCACCGAAGTGTGTAGTTTAGACTCATGCGTTCACGTGGATCAATGCCACGGTCTAGCATACCTATCATCCAATACATCCAGCTTTTGCGATAATGATGCTTAAGGTTTTGGATAATCCCCTGATCTAGGGGCTGGTAGACAGATGTGGCATTCGCTGGGAAGAAGACTATCCTTATATTAGAAGGCGGCGGCGCTTTTTCAAGGGCTACAAGATGTGCACTGAAATTATCCATCAATAGAAGTACACATCTTTGCCTACCAATCCGTAAGTAAAATGTGCGTAACCATTGTTCCATAACCTCATGTCTCATCCAAGCCTTCTTATTATAGCGCCACACACATCCAATAGAAGACATATTCACCCCTCTTAATGCGTGAGGTTGTCTTGCAGTCCCAATAATCCAGAGAGGTAACCGGTCTGAACCAGTTGCATTTGATGCGACAACAACAGTTATCCTGGTCTTATCTCTTTTCTGGCCAGGACGGCCTTCAGAAGCAAGCCCACCGTTAGGCATACGGCGCCAGTAAAGACAAGTTTCATCCATATTATAGATATTGTCAGGAGGGTATTCATGGCAGATAGCCTGGACCGCTTTCATCTCATTATGTATCGAGTCTGGTACTGATGCGGCTTCACCATGGAAGGTATGCCATTTAATTGCATATCGACGTTTGAAGCGAGATAACCAACCATCACTAAATATAGGCATAGGTTGATCTTTGTATAGTGGTATCTTCTTCCAATATTCTGCAGCTTTGAGACGAAGCAGGGACCCAGTTATAGGAAACCCCTTCTCCGTGTGTTGTCGCTGCCACTCAAATAAAGCCTCATCGAGTAGTGGCCAGGCTGCAGTAGGCTTTCTCACTTTTATCCCAGCTTCACCGTTATCCAGGTAGTCATATTGAGATGATAGTATACGTGAAACGGTGGTACGATCGATTGCTCGGCCGAACTTCTCTTGAAACCATGCAGCACAAGCTCTCTGGGTAGGCTGTGGGCGTGTATCAGATGCAAAGAGACGGAGAGCTTTCCGCTGAGCGTCGGTTATTCCCATATTTGATCGTTTTGGATAGGGTATGTTTGCAGAAAGCTTGATCGAAGCGCGTACAGAAGGGGCAGGCAGAGGAGGGAGAGACGGCGACGAGGTGATATTCTGCATTATGATTGGCGAGGAATGCTGAGTAAGCTGTGATAGGGTAAAAAGAAAAGTGTGCACACTCCGAATGTTGCTCTTAGCGGGCGTTTTATATGTAAAAGTGGGTCCGGGCAGAGAAAATCTCTGCACTTAGCGAATGAGTGCAGCTTGTGGGTGTGCAGCTCGCGGGAGTTGACTGTAACTGATGTAATTATTTGACAATGCAGAGATGTGCATAGTCCTATTCATGCCAAACGGAAACCCCAACACCAGCACAGTATATATATATTGTAGTGGGAATATGTGAGAGACGTCAAGTAGCGGTGTGACATAATATAGGGTATATGCAATGTATTTAGTGCTGGCCTTCGCATAGAAAGCAATTCAGACACCTCTTTCTCTTCAAAATAACCTCTAGGTGTTCTCTCTCTATTACCTACTACCCCCAGTGGCCGTTCCTGGTTCGCAGATAAATGAGAGGAATCAGGGATGGATCATTCAGGGAGACCAGATTTGGGCCGAGCCGAACGGCCGTTCCGTGCTTGGCGCGGAGCTTCTTCTGTGTATCGGGAGATCTCAAGTGATAGTAGTCATACACACGCCACGAATTAGTAAATTTAGCAAGGAATGGACCCGGTATGTCTTTCAGAGGCGAGATGAGGTAGCAAATGATATAGTAAGCCAAAGTCGCGGCCATGATCAGCCCTGTGACTTGTGCTACTGGAAGCGAGCAGGCGAGAAGCAAGACAGCCATGATTCATCGGGGTTTTGACCTTTCCTGGCGCGTTGACGGGAAGGTGTTGGAACGCACTATCAATTCTGCCCCAAACATTGCTCTGGGCGCAATGGATTTTTGAAAATCCGAGATATCTGACTTGACAAGGCCCATTATAAACTGCGGGGCGTACATCAAGTGCGAATTCCTGCGAGGCCGGATGCAGGGCGTCATGAATCCCTGTTTGGGTTTAGCGGCCCCAGTCCGGTTTGCCGGTGTGTTGGAGCACCTGTTTTGATGATATTGTTCTGTCACTCTGATACGTACTATTCATGCACCAGGGTTAGACCTGTATCTAAACCAAAGGGATAACAATATTTACTGTATCATGTTGTTGTCGTTCTATTGCATCTGAACCCTGATCTAGCGGCGAAGGGAAAATGTACATCCGGTCGAACAAGCTGTCCGGCAGCTAACGGCCACTCCTGGCCTATCATAACCTATGCACCAAATCAAATAATCACCCCGCAGCAATCCATCCGCAAGGGCTCTTTCGTCTTGTTCAACTTAGTTGCTAGGGCGGCACACGAATACGAATAAATGATAATTCTTGGCTTACTAATATTCATACGAATACATTTGCTCTCCTTTGGAGGCCCGTTACTTCGCGAATTGTCGTTGAAATATATTTCGTGGCGGCAGTTCCGTCGCTTCTGGTTTAATATAATTGGTTGGCACCATTAAGATTGAGCTAATATTCAGAATCCTGAAGCCTCATCTAGGTATCTACGAATACGAATAATCAAAATCCTTATACGTCTGCAGCCCTACTTACTGCCCAATTCAGCAAAATTAGATTGCAATCATTGGAAGACTAAAATTTCTGTTATGTACGTTTCCACGGGAAACTGATGACTTTTGAAGTATTGCTCTTGGGTAAATACCAACCCCAGCTCTCAAAATTAAAAAGGTTTTGTGCCACATCACGGCAGCGGATGACTCCAACAAGGAGATCTATTCACACCGCTTTGAGGCATACAACCGTAATACCAGGGAATGCCTAAGGTTTTGAGTACTGTACAGGGTATTTCTATTGGTGCGAGACTGTCACAGTCGGCCTGGAATCTGCAAATGGCGAGGTGTGGGAGCGTACGCAGTAGGTCAGACTGAGGGTTGACCTGACAGGCCTGTCAACATGGACATGTATGAGACATGCCACGGATCCCGTGCAAATGGGTGACGTGATGAATCTATTTCCCCTTCAGCCACAGCCCGCCTGCGACGATTCCGCCGTGCCAGTTCTCCCTGGCGGTCACACCTATTAAATAGAAGGTGGGGACAGGAAGGAAAGAACTTTCCCGCAAATCATATGCTGGGCTTCCGCGCAATGATGCTGTAGCTTGTTGTGGCCAGACGCATT
>JAMAGU010000038.1:0-81513 GCA_023626375.1 Talaromyces sp. PF30-5 | reverse complement strand
ATAAATTTTAATATTAATTAGATAAATCTATTATTTAAATATTATATTAATAAGATAGATATTAATATTATTAAAAATAATATAAAAGATATATCTAAATCTCTATAGAAAGATATTAAATATATTTTAATATATATTTAGATAGATTTTTAAGATTAATCTTTATTTTACTTAGAAGCTATAATAGATTTAGAAAATATTATTTTTTAAAAATACTAAAACTATAGAAATATATTTAATTCTTTTAATATTAAATTTATATCTCTATATAAATATACTAAATATTCTATAGATCTTAAAAAAGATATATATTTTCTATTTAAGATAATCTATTTCTTATTAAAAGTATAGTTAGAAATATTAAGAAACTATCTTAAAAATAGTTTTATAAAGAAATAGATTTAAGCTTTTTAGAATAGTATAGAGATACTAATTCTATTTATATCTAAGATAAATAGAGATCTATATCTATATATAAACTATTAAAGATTTAATAGGATTATACTAAAAAATTAATATCTTCTATTATTTATCTTAGAATTAATTAATAGATTATTAGGAATAAATATCTATACTTAATTAGATCTTATAAATATTTATTATTATATCTAAATTAAATATAGAGATAAATAGAAGATAGTTTTCTGAATATATTATAGATTATTTAAATATAAAATAATATTCTTTAGACTTACTAATATATTAATAATATTCTAAATCTATATTAATAGAATACTTACTAATTTTATTAATATATTTATTATATTATATCTTAATAATATTTTAATTTTCTTACTAAATAAAACTATCTATATAACTTATATTTAAGAAATCTTATAGTATCTAAGAGAATATAAACTATATTATAAGATCTTAAAATATAAGTTCTATATTTAGAAAATTAAATTCTTAGAATTTATAGTTATTCTAGATAATATAGATATAAATCTAGAAAAGATTATTATTATTACTAAATAGCTAAAATCTTAGAATATATTTAATATATAGAGTTTTATAGGATTCTATAATTTCTATTAGAAGTTTATTAAATATTATTTAAAGATTATAGCTTCTCTTTATAAATTAATATAAGATTCTATTATATATAAAAAGAGAAATAATAAGTAAATCTAGGGATTCTTTTAGATTCTTAAAATAGAGAAATTATTTAAGAAATTAAAGATTTATTTTAAGAAAGCTTTATTATTTATATATTTTAAAATTAGATATTAATTATTTATAAAAATTAATATATCTAGAAATATAATTATTATAATCTTTTTATAATTAATAGATAATAGCTATTATTATCTAATTATATTCTTTTTAAAAAAATAAAAGATATAGAGATTAATTATAAAATCTATAATAAAAAACTTTTAGTAATTATTAAAAGATTTAAAATTTATTACTATTATCTTAAGAATTTATTAAATATCTAAATAATATCTAATTATATTAATTTTAAGAAATTTATAAAATAAGCTATATAAAACTATAGTTTATATTAAATAAGATAGATTATAAAGTTTATTTCTTTTAATTTTATTATTAAATATTATATAGAAAGTTTGAATCTAGTAGATATACTAAATTAAAGATCTAATTATATAAAGGAAACTAAAAAGTTTAAGAGAGAAAATTAATCTTAGAAAAAATTATTCTCTAAAATTAAATAAAATCTATTATAGGATTCTTATATTAATAAAATTAAGAGAAATAATATTCTTATTATAATATATATATATAGTATAAAGACTTATAATAAATCTCTAAGTTATAAAATAGAAGAAGATATATTTTTAGAATCTATTTTAAATAGATTAATATAAATTTTAAAATATATTTAAGATTCTATAATCTATAATTAATCTTCTTAAGAAATTATAGATAAATATTTAGATAATAGTAATATAAATATTCTAGACTATTTTACTACTTAAATTAAAATAATAGATATTTTAAGAAAAGAATTATTATTAAAAGATAATCTTAATAAGCTATTAATAGAGCTAATATAAAAGATCTAAGATTAAGATCTAAAGCTAAAGCTTCTATATAATAAAATAAATTAAAGAAATAACTTTAGATATATTAGGGATATACTATAAAATATATTAAAGAGAGATAGACTATTTTATAAAGATAAAAGAATTTATTTATTAAAAAATCTAATACTTCTTTATAAAATAATATAAATTTACTATAATAATCCTTAGATTAAATACTATTATATAAAGAGAACTATTAAATTAATTAAATAGAAATTTATATAATAAAATATAAGAGATATAATTAGAAATTATATTAGGAAATATAAGAATTATTAATAAAATATAATATCTTAATATCTTAAATATAGTCTATTTAAATCCTTATCTATTCTAGAAAATCTATTTTAATAGATAAATATAGATTTTATTATAAAGCTTCTATTCTTAAAATAGAATAATATAATATATAATACTATTCTTATATTTATTAATCTATATATAAAATTTATAATCTATATACTATACTATAAGAATATTAAAACTTATAAATTAGCTTTATTTCTTATAAACTAATTTATATTATAGATTAGAATATTATTAAATCTAATTAGTAATAAAAAAAATCTCTTTATAAATAAATTCTAGAATTATTTCTATTTCCTATTTAGAATATATTAAAAACTATCTATTATATTCTATCTATAAATAGATAGATAAATAAAATAGTAAAATTAAAATCTTAAATATTATCTATATAGCTATATAAATTAGAATTAAAATAATTAGATTTAATAGTTATCTATAATATAATTTATATATAATTAAACTATTTACTCTATATTAAAAATATTATCTATTAAAACTTTATTTAGCTATAAATCTAAATTCTATTTATCTATTAAAGATCTTTCTAAAGTATATTCTATATTTATAGAAAAGAGAATTAAAAGAATAAAAGAGATATATAGTAAACTAAAAAAAAGACTTAAAGAAATAAAATAAAAAATAAAACTCTCTATAAATAAATAAAGATTAGAAATAAATTTTAATATTAATAATTAGATCTAGATAAATATCTTTTAATTTACTTTAAAATATCTAAATTTAAAGCTTAATAACTATTAAATTAGATCTTTTTAAATATTATATAAAATTAGAATATAAACTTATTAATTTATCCTAATATCCTAGTTCTAGAATATTTATCTAATATAATATATATTATCTTTTAAACTAGTTTATAGGAAGTTAGAAGTAGATAAGAGACTAATATTAATAGAAATTAATAAGATATCTAAATTTATTATTAATTATATTATAAATTATAAAATTTATAGAAAAGAAAATTAGTATTTAGTTTATTAGAAAGATTATATTTATAAAGATAATATCTAAAAATCTTAAATTAATCTTAAAAATATTAAAATATTAGATATTTAGAAATAATTAAGAAGAGTTTTAATATTAAAGAAGAGAGAAAAGGAATCTAAAGATTTATTAATATAATTATAGAAATATTAAAGGAATTATTCTTAGAAATTAAAAAGAATTTCTTAATTAAATTTAATACTAAAATAAGATTTTTAAATTAATTAGCTTAGAAAGATCTAAAATTATTATATATATTATATATAGATATTAAATAGCTAATATTATAGAAATAAGCTTCTAATATAATAGAATAGTTAATAATATAGATATATAAAGCTATAGAAAATTTAATAATATACTAATTATAATTAATATTAAGTTCTAGTAATAGATTAAAACTAAGTTTAGATATTATAAAGAATATTTATAATAATAGTAATTATAGTAGATAAGACTATTAAATAGAAAATAATATATTAGGGATATATCTAATATTAATTCTAATCTATAATATAGATCTTAGTAATTAAATAGTATTATAACTAGGCTATAATAATATATATTAGATACTAGTAAGTATTAAGGGAAGCAGATATATTAGTATATATATAATCCTATAGGTATTTTATCTAAGTATCTAAAGATCTATAATAACTTTCTCTATTAATAAATACTTCCTATATATAATATTATACTATAGATAATAATTTATATATAATCTTCTTTATATATTTTCCTTATATTTTACCTAGAAAAAATATAAAATAAATTATATAATTATTAATCTAAGTATAACTTAGTTATAAAATCTTTATATTTAAATATTAAGTAAATTACCTACTAAATTAAGGGGTAAGTTAGTTAATCTAATTTACTTATTTCTAACTAAATCCTCCTTTCCTCTATAATTTATATAATATTCTATCTATTCTTTAATATTTTTTTTAGAAATAATTTATATTTATAGTTAAACTAAAAAATTAGAATTCTAAATATTTCTAGTTTTTTTAAATAATTTTAATAATATATCTATAGAATTTATTTTTTCTAATCTATATTTTATTAAAAAATTAAATAAAATAAGAAATATATATTATCTTATTTATTAATTATTTATTTTTTATTATTTTATAAAAACTTATAAATTAATATAATTAAATAATATTTTAATAGTATAATAGCTTTTCTTTAAATAGTATCTCTAGTATTTAAAGAAATAAATTATTATAAAAAATTCTAAATCTAGGATTCTATAGTTTATCTCTATATTATTAAATTTTTAAGACTAAAATATTATAAAATAGAAGATATTTTAATTATTAGATTATAATATTATTTCTATTATATTATATTTTAATATATTAATCTTAAGATATATTTATTAGTTTAGATTAAAATAATATAGTATAGATATTTTCTTAAATATATAAATAAGAATATAGAAAACTATTATTTTTTTTTAGATAGCTTTAATTTTCTAGACTTCTTCCTATTTTAGCTTTTTTTTAATAGAAAAGTTAGAGATTTAGTAATATAAAAGAAATTTTATATAAAATAGTAATAGAAATTATAGAATTTAATAAAAATCTAGATATTTTAGAAGATTTAAGAAATTAGCTATAATTTAATAGTATTATTTTGATTTGGGTCCTGGGCGCTGGAAACGGCAGCTCCCTAACCCTAGTTTAGTGTCTGCCCCTATATATCCTAAGTCTGGTTTAGTACTATCCCTATTGGGTTTAGCCGTTATACTATATCTTAATAGATAGTATAGGCCTCTTACTATCTAATAGCCGATCCTATTAGATTTATAAATCTATAATATATTACTTTATTGTTAATCTATTTCTCCTATCTTTCCCTTCTTCTACTAATTCCTAAAGTTTATAGCTAATTAGATATATAGATCTTTTAGCTAGCTATCTCTTATTCTAGTTAAACTAAGGGATTTTCTATTTAGTCTATCTCTATCGATATCCGGTTAATTCCCTATCTTATTCTAGTATATTAGTTAATCTAATCTAAAAATTATCTAGTTATAATATTGAAGGTTTTGCTATAACTATAATAAATCTAATATATATTTATCTACTCCTTAAGAAATATTTCTCTCTCTATATCTAGCTCTATTAATTAATCTATAGTATTAAAACTTAGCTCTAGTCTAGCTAATATAAAGTATATATTATTTTAGGAATAGATCTAAATATTAGTTAAGTATAAGATTTTAAGAGCTTATATAGCTATTTATCTAGTTGGGTAGTATTATATTAGGCTTAGTATTATATAGTCTATTTAATATACTATTTTTACTATTAGTTAAGATAAGTCTATATAGCTATAAGTCTAATATTAAGTCTTAATAAAAAAGTAATAGAAGTTAAGTAGTTTTATCTAATTATATAGTGAAGTCTTTATTTATATTATCTTATATTAGAATATTTCTAATCCTAATAGTATTTATTATTTATCTAATATAATTAGTCTAGACTCTACTTATAAATAGGAAGTTTAGCTAATAGGATATTCTATAACTATAAAATTTTGGAGTTCTCTTTATAGAATCTATTAGTATTTTAGTCTTAGATCCTAATTTTACTTAGGACTAGAAGTTAATTTTAAGCTTATATCCGAAAGTTATATTATATATAAGGATATTAATAAAAATAAGTAAATTAGATAAAAAAGTAACCCTTCTTTTTTCTAGAAGATATATAGGAATCTATAGAGCTGGACTTAAAATCTTTAAGAAGGTAGTCTTATATAAATAGGATAGATATAGTTATAGATCTTAATTTCCTATCTTATTAATATCTCTATAGTATTAGAAGTTCTAGCTAAGCTATAGAATATACTTTATTATTTATTTTCTCCTAACTAGATCTATTATTTATAGATTTAAACTAGTGGAATTCTATTTATTATTTTATTTTCTATTTATTTTCTTATCTATTTAGTTATTATATCGGTTATCTTTAATAATATTTAATTTTACTATAGTCTATTAAAGTCTATAAAATAGTTAAATTTTATTTTTAATAGTAAGTAATATAGGAGTAGACTAAAGATATTATTCTATATATCTATAATTATAAATAGATTAAGCTATAGCTTTCTTCCTACTAACTTAGAAGAAAGTATAGAATAATAAATAGCTTACCTATTAAATTTATTTAATTTAGAAATAACTAAGTTATAGGAAATAATATTATTATCTAATAAGTATAGTATCTACTATTTAAAACTAATATCTAATTATTATATCCTAGAATATTTTAGGTATATATAAGAGCTCTAAAATAATCTCTATAGTAATTTATTTATTCTTAAAATAATATTATTATATAATCTTTATAAAATAATAGAACTAGTCTTTCTAAATAAAAGATTAAGATCTTCTTTAATCTATCTTAGTTTACTATTACTATATATAAATTTAGAAGAGACTTCTTTTCTAAAATCTATTAATATAATTTAGAAGTTCTTAATCTTATATTTACTAAGTAGTAAGGAAATTTTTAATATCTATATTTTATATAATAAAGATAGCTTAAGTAGTTTATTTTCTAGTATCTTATTATAGACTAGTCTTAATAATAGGGTAGTAAATAAAGAAAATATATCTTTAATATTTAAAAATAGTCTTAGTAACTATATAGTAGATTTATATCTAAAAAATTTAAATCTCTTATTAAGGAATATTATATTAGATAGTATTAGATCTAATAATATATATATTAACTTATCCTACTTAAGAGATAAAAAGTAAATAATTAGATATAGATCTACTAATTCTTATTCTAAGTTAATAAGTTTCCTAAAAGATACCATCTAAATATATAAACTAAGGAAAGAAAGTAATAAGTCCTTTTCTTATAAATAAAATAATATAAATATATATATATCTATTACTATAGAGATATCCCTACTATACTACTACTATTTATAGAGATAGTACTTAAGTTTAGAGTATATTATATTAGATAAGAGTTAGAGTAAAAATAGTTTAGATAATAATAATTTTTATAATAAGGATTTTCCTTTTAATATAGTAATACTATAAGTTTCTAATACTAAAAAATAAAAATTATTAATAGAAAAGAGCTTTTATTTAATTTAAAGTTTCCTATACTCTTTAGCCTATATATCTTATTAATTAATCTACTAGTATAGGAAAAATAATATTATTAGATAAGTAATTCTTACTATCGAAAAACTAGGTCCTAAACCTCTTTACTTTTTAATTTTTATATCTAATAATATTAGTTAGATACTATCTATACCTATATATAGTTCTCCTATCTTTAAGAGATTAACTAAAATTAGTAAGGGAGTAATTAGAGACTATATAACTTCTATTAAAAAATAAGATCGATTATATTTGACTAATAAAGAGCTTTTATTTATTAAGTTAAAAGAGTAAAAAAAATTTAAATAGAAAGAGATTATAAGATATTTTCCTAGATATATTTTATCTTTATTATAGATCTACTATTCTACTAAATTAAAATCTTAAAAATCTAATTAGAATAATAAATAAGAATAAAAAAGAGTAGGGAGTAGAAAATATATATAATAGACTATATTATTATATATAATAAAGTTATCTAGTAATACTCTATTTAGTTTTTAAGCGATTATTAATATATAGTTAATTTAATTTTTAAATTTAAACTAAAAGTATATAGAGCTATATAGATATTTAATTTAATAGGTTGATAATTTAATAATACCTCTCTATAAGAAAAGTAAATAGCTATATAATAGGAAAGTATAAATTTAGGAAGGTAAGCTAAGTTTACTATTAGTATTATCTAGCTATATTTTATTCTACTTTAAGATATAGGAATTCTATAACTTATTATATATCTATACTTATCTATTTTTTTTTTATTTATTAGGAAATTATCTTTTACTATCCTAATCTTTAGTTTATTTAACCTTTTTTATCTAAATACTCTAAAGTCTACTATTTTATATTCTAAATATTATATATATATCTAAACTATTGATATAGCCTTCCCCTCCCTATATAGATTTTTACTACTTCTATATATTATTATAATTACTATAATAGATTATCTTTTATCTAATATTTTGTCTAGATATAGTAATTTATATTAAATTAAAATTATATATATATACTTTTTTTAAGATATAGTTATCTTTTTATTCTTTAGCTAAAATTTTATATAGTATTCTATATTAAAATTAATAAAAAAGAAAGTAATTTACTTAAGTTAATAAATTCTTTACTTTAAGACTTTAATCCTATTTTCTTTATTCTAGTATATATTAAATACTTTAATATATAACTATAGACTATTAATTATTATATTTTTATAGCTATTAATAGACTAAATATAGTAATATCTAGGTATTTTATCTTTAAAAAAAAATAGTGACTAAGTTATAAAGAAAGGCTATAGTAGTAAATATTAAGAAATTATAGAGAATAGTTTTAGATAGATAAGGATATAAATTTAATATTATAAAGAAAATAAATATATTCTAATAAAAGAGTATACTCTTTAGGACTATTAACTATCTAACTATATTTCTAAACTATAGAGGATAAGAACTAAGACTTAAACTTATTAAATTTATAGAAATTCTAGTAAAAGAAGAAGAAGAAGTAATACTATATAAGCTCTCTAGATTAGATAGAATATATAAATAAAAATAATAGATAAATAGTAGAAGGTTATAATAAAGATATATAGGTCTATAGGAAGTTATCTAATATATTATTAAAATAGGAAAGATATATTATAAGTAACTTAAGGATAGTATTCTAAGCTAGTAGCTATAATATAATTTATTTTTAGAATTAAATCTAGTATCTTTCTTAAGTAATAGCTTTATAATTATCTCTTATCTATTTACTATAGCCTAGAATAATAGGGTCTAGCTATCTCTATCTTTAGAATTAAATCTAGTACCTTTCTTAAGTAGTAGCTTTATAATTATCTCTTATCTATTTACTATAGTCTAGAATAATAGAGTCTAACTATCTTTATCTTTAGAATCAAATCTAATATCTTTTTTAAGTAGTAACTTTATAATCGTCTCTTATCTATTCTATATAGACTAGAATAGTAGGATCTAGCTACCTCTATCTTTAGTATTAAATCTAGTATCTTTCTTAAGTAATAGCTTTATAATTATCTTATATTTATTCGCTATAATCTAGAATAGTAGAGTCTAGCTAATTATATCTTTAGAGTTAAATCTAGTATCTTTCTTAAGTTATAACTTTATAGCTATCTTAATTCTAAAATAAGATATTATAAGTAGACTATTAAATCTTCTATTTAAACTATTCTATCTAATCTCCTAATAAATCTTAGATTAAATTAATAAAATACTAGAAAGTAGACTATATATACTTAGAATAAGAGTAATTAGACTAGAACTAATACTAATATAGGCTATATAAGTATATATACTCTAGCTATTTACTATATAATCTAGAAAAATATATAAATTGACTAAAGAGTCTCCCTCTTTAATTTTATTTTTAAATTTCTAGGAACTATTATTATAATTTAAGAAATCTAGATAGATTATATTTATTTCTACTAAAATAATATATATATTTTGACTAGTAATAGAATATTATTAAGCTAAGCCTAAGATATTAGATATAGATAATAGTAAATTAGTAAATAAGAATTCCCTAGCTATTTAATATAGAAAATAAATTTTATTATAATAAATTGAAATAAAAAGCCTATAGCTAGTCTAAAGATATTCTCTAAAGTCTTTATTTTTCTCTAGATTAAGATCTTATATATACTTTAGAATATTATTAATATTTAATATAATATTTATTTTAGAAATTATTAATAGCTAGCTAGTTACTAAAATAATATTTAAGATTTTTTAGACTATATCTTATTCTTTTAATTTATTTAGGATCTACTTATATATCTTATTAATATTTCTAGATAGAATTATTATTATAGAATCTATCCCTTTAACTATCTTCTTAAAAAATATAGTCTTTAAGAAGTTAAAAATAAGATAAATCTAGAGATATATATAGTAGATAAACTTAAGTAGTCTCTTAGCTAGATAGTTTTTAATAGATTCTAAAAGTCTTTTCTCTTTTGTTAACTTTTTAATCTAATATTAGATAATATAACTAACTTTTTAGCCTATTTTATCTAACTTCTTTTCTTTTAGTATATAGATCTAAGAGAAGATATATAGTAGATTCTTAAAATTATTAATTATCTACTTATATAGATAGTTTATTAAAAGGAACTTAAGTTTTCTATAGTCTAATTAGAGACTATAATATTTTAGATTCTATATAAGATTCTTAAACTCTAATTTAATATATTTATTAAAAGTATCTAATATAATAATTATAGATCTAATCTTAGGATTATTTAATACTTTTTCTAGAATATTCTAGAGCTATATTATTAATTTAATTAATTTTAGATTATCTATCTTGAAATACTCTATAATATATTTAATTAGAGATAGTTTTTATAAGAAGAGTTGGTAAAGAATAGTATAAAGTACTAGATAGACTATATTCTAATTATAATCTTTAAAGAAAAAGTAGTAGATAGTTAATATTTATAGTAATATAGTATTAATTAGATATTATATTAAGACTAATTTCCTATAATCTAGATTAGCTAAGATTAGTAGTAGTCCTAACTCCTATTCTAACCATATCTAGAAATTTATATATTTTAGAAACTACTTATAGGTATCTTCTATTTAGTCTTCTATATAATTTTTATACTACTTATATATAATATTAATAGTATCTATAGTAAGAAGGAATAATTAATAGTATTCTTCTTATTTTTTAGATAATCTCTATTAAACTATAATCTCTTATAATTTAAGTTACTTCTATATAATATCTTTATAATCCTCTATAATATTTTAGAGACCTATTAATATATATTAGATTTTTAAATAAAATAATATTCCTTTATATTAGATTAACTAGATAGGATATTATAAATCCTCCTCTTAGTCTCTATCTTATTTAGAGAAATTTAATATAATAGATCTTTAATATATATAACTATTATTATTACTATATAACTTTACTATCTTTTATTCTTATATAAGTCTAAGTAATTGTAAATTTCTTAGATTACTAGATAAGGAAAGATATTTATTAATCTTATAACTTCTATTTTAAAATAGAGAATACCTTTTTCTATAGTAAGTTAATTATAAATTAAAATATTTTTTATTAACTTATTACTAGAAGTAATTAATCTATAGTAAATAGTAGAATTATTTTTATTAATAGCCTATTTAGTTTATAGTACTAAGCTTAATAAACTATTATTATATCTAGTATAGTCTTTATAGATATAAATAATATTAGATTAAAATAATCTATTAGTAGATAGATCTAGCTATTAGTATTTTTAGTATAATCTTAGATTTCTTTTAAGAATATCCTAGATAACTTTCTTAAGCTAATATCCTTTTCTCTTATATTATATTTGAATTCCTATTATTATAGTATATAGTATTATTAGTAGCTAGTTTAGGAACTATATATACTAAAATCCTTAGTCCGATATTATTTTACTAAAATTATATTGAAATATACTACTATTATTATCGTGAGATATACTAACTATTATATTATCTAGATAAATATTATACTTTTTGCTTAGTATACTACTATTAATACTAATTATTAAGTCTATTCTAATATTAGGAAAACTATTTAGTATATTTATTATTATATTAATAATAGAAATAGTCCTATATTTACTATTAAATAAGATAATAATAATAATATTATATTATCCTATTTTACCTAATATATAATTATTTATATTATTTAGTAAGATAAAGATAAACCCCTTATATTCTTTATTAAGAAACTTTTAGGTAGTAATATATTTAGTTATTATAGTATAAATCTATTCTATAATATGATTTGAAGGATTTAATATATTAAGCTAAGAAAGTTTATACTAGGTAGATAGATTACTTTATTATTTTATATTATATCCCTTTATTTTAGTTATAGTAATAATATATAACTCTAGAAAAGAATAAAATAGAAATCTTTAGAAGAAAGAATAGAAATACTATAGGAAAGATAATATCTACTAGAAATATCTAGCTATATAATAAATATATAATAGTAAATAGTAAGAGGAGAAATATTATTAGTAAGAGCTATCTCTTTATATCTAAAACCTTAGCTATAAAATCTTAGCTATAAATTATAAAATATATCTATATTATCTAATTTATTATATTAAATTATTAGAATTTATTAATAGATTATTAATTATTATAATCTTAGATATTATTACTATATTTATCTATCTCTTAATATAACTAGCTAATAATAATTAATCCTCTTCTAAACCTACTAATCTTATTTAATTATATAGTATTATAGAAAAGCTATAATCTAGAAAAGGAAATTACTTTCTTCTTTTAGTCTTATTAAGATATATACTATTTAATAGAATAGAAATAAATAGGAAACTAGTATAGTATCTATAATATTTATTTTTAGACTATATTAATAATATACTATAGGTTAATACTCTTATAAAATCTATAGCTATTTAGAATATTCTAACTCTATTTAATATAACTATCTTCTTACTAATTTTTTTTAGATTAGCTATTATTTAAATATAGTATAGCGATAAAAGTTAATAATTAGTATCTATCTAAGCTCTTTATTCTAGAGAATATTATTATTCTAAAGATCCTTATTAATCTTATACTAGAGATTTTTATAGATAATTTTTAAAATATTAATTTTCTTCTCCGATTTATAAATCTCTTTATAAAGTTATAACTTTAGTTCTATCCTTACTATATTTTTACCTTTTTAGATTATAATAAGTATATAGTAAATATCTTTAGTTCTATAAAGAAAGTAAACTTTTGCTAGGTCGATTAAACTAAGAAAAATAGGTATAGTAGATTCTTAAGTCTTCTATAAGATTTAGTAAATCTATATTTTATAGAAGACTTCTTTCTATAGATAAGATATAGTTTTCTTCCTAATAATAGTATAGCTATATATAATATAAGTTAGTTTAAATAATATACCGGTTTCTCTATAATTTCTAATAGATATATAATAATTAATATTCTTATCTAGTTATATTTTTAATATATATATTAATCTATCTATAGTAATAGAATATTTTAAATTATCTATATTCTAGTAATAAAGTATTATATTTAGATAAGACTTATCTAAAATACTACTAGTCTATAGTCTAAGTAGATATTTTTATATATAATATTATATATTATAGTATCGGGACTAGTTTCTCTAGTTATATCTAATATTATATCTATATATAGTTAGTTAGATAGATAGTAAAGATTTAATTTAGCTAAAGTTCTGTTTATATCTAGTAGTTTAATTTAATTTAGAATCTAATAAGTCTAGTAATTATGAGTAGTACTATATAGTTGGAAGTATATAACTAGCTTAAGATTTTATACTATTATAATCTTTTATTATTAGAGATTCTAATAGAGATAAAAATAGTTAATAATCTAGATTTAGGTCTATAGTTAATTCTAGGCTAGTATACTTAGTATTATTAGAGTTTAAAGATAGTTACTAAAGTTCTAATTTTAGAATCTAAGAATAAATATAATTAAAATTTATTGTCTAGAGAGAGAGATTTAAATATATCTTATTTCGCTATTTATAATTATATAGAGAGGAATAAAATACTATTAGATATAGATAAAGGATATATATAATAGAGGTCTTTAGCTTTTAAAGGATTTCTCTAATTTTATTCTTTAATTCTCTATTTAGATTATAGAAGAAGTACTATAATATACTAGGGTAATTATATAGAATCTAAAGAAGGATATAAGTAATCCTATTTACTAATTAGAAGTATTTAAGTCCTTCTTAGATTATTATATAATACTTTTAAATAAGAGTAAAATAGATAAGCTATTTATTATTATATTTTAATTTTAATATTTTTATTTTAAGTATTTTATTTAATCTAATTATTTTCTTCTATAGGTCTATTTATCTAAGCCCTATATAAAGAGTTTTAGTAGAAAGCTTATAAAATAGCTTATATTTGATTATAGTAAGGAAAGTATTATTTCTATTAATCTAATAGATATAAAATTAATTAGGCTTTAGATTATATATATTTGATATTTAATATATATTTGTTTTTATATATTTATTATAACTAAGAGTATTTATATAATTATTAAACTAGATTCTACTACTAAGACTAAACTTATCTTAGATAGTATTAATCTTATATAGCTATATAACTATATTATAAATATAGTCCTCTACTATAACTTACTTATAATTCTTAATACTCTATTTACTATATATTAGATTATAGTAAAATTATCTTATATTAGCTTTAAAAGTAATTAAGGAAGTTAATAACTATATTAGGGATTCTTTAGCTAGCTAAAGATATTTATATATAGTATTATATATTTCTTACTATTAGTATAGATAATCTATCTATAGTTCTAATTATATCGGATAATATTTTCTAGTTAGAGTAAGTATTATTCCTATTATTAAGTAAGAGGGTATTCTAACTCTAAGGGGCCTTAAGAGTAAGTTATGACTATAATATATTAATTCTATAAAAGTAAGTAATTAATTATACTCCTTCTCCTATCTAACTTTATTTTTAGCTTATTCTTATCTCCTTTTTTCTTATATATAGAGATTTTTATAATCTGGGGAGCTATAATTGGATATTATATTACTAATAATAGTAGATACTAATAGTATTATTATAAGTAAGATAATTAGAAAATTACTTCTTAGAGTAATAATAGATAATTAATAAAGATAGTATAGCTTCTATCTAACTAGGTAATAATATTAGACTATAACTATTAATTTATAGATAACTATCTATATTTAATATACTAGTCTATCTTTTACTTAGTAAATAAATTATAGGTATTATTATAAATAATCTTATTAGTATCTAAAAGAATAGTATTTCTTTAATTTTATATTTTATCTATAATTATTATTATTATCTAATACTTATAATTATTATATATTAATAGTTTATTAAAGTTATCCTATTATAATCTATCTAATCTACTATATTTTATATAATTTATTCTCCTACTATTCTCTATTAGTATTTAGCTTTTATAATAGTGCTTGACTTTTTAAATAAATCTTATCTATTTAAGAATAATTTAATAGAGAATACTAATACTGAAAGGGAAATATTTATAAAATAGGCCTTCTCTATCTTATTTAAGAAAAAAGCTAATAATTTTAAGATCTATAAGTCTAATAAACTAGATTCTAAGCTTACTATATTTCTATAGTAGCTTAGTCTTTAAAAAAAGATATATAATCTATTTTAGATTTTAAACTAAATAACTTTAATAATAATTAGGAGTATTTATTAATATAAATATTAGATCTATAAAGTATATGCTTCTATTATATCTATAGTTATATATTAATAATTCCTATATAAATACTATAAGATAATTTAAAAGCTTTAAAGATATCTCTATATAAAGGAAAGCTACTCTTTATAAAGATAAATCTTTAGATAGAAATCTAACTAAAGTTATGTTTACTTTTTATTTTATTTTAGTATGGGATTATATTTTATATAAGTAAAAGATTTAATTATAATGTTTTAGGAAATATAGAATATAATATTTAGGTGAGTATTAATAATTATGGATCTTGTGAGTTCTTAGAAAGTATATAGAAAGTATCTGGATTTTAAGGGAATTGATATAAATTATTAGGGCCTATTCTAATAGATAATCTATAGTTGTTTAAGTCTATATTTAGAAAGGTAGAGATATTTATAAGCTTATATAAGTTATTATTAATATTAGGATAGTTAATAGAGTATAGATTATTATATATAAAGTTTGGAATAGTTGAGAAACTTAAGAGCTTATATGAGTTAATACTAAGATTAGGATAGTTGATAGAATATAGATTATTATATATAAAGTTTGGAATAGTTAAGAAACTTAAGAGCTTATATAAGTTAATACTAAGATTAGGATAGATAGTAGTATACTAATTATCTAATACTATAGAGGGTAATATTAAAAAACCTATAAGTTTATAAGAATTTACTATTATATTAATATAAGGTATTTTATAGGTCGAATATTCCTTATTATCTAAAATACTAATATTATAAATTATATTAAATTCCTTTTCTATTCTATAAAACTAATTGGAAAAAGCTTTTATATTTTTAATATTAATATTACTATATAAGAAGTATATATATTTTATAAGTTATATTAGGTCTATTATCGGAACTTTTTCGAATTTAATATATTTATAGATTAAGAATAAAGCTCTAATATTTAGTACTATAGTATATTTCTCTAAATTATACTATAATTCTTCTAATAACTTATAAAATAGAAGTTGATTTAATCCTTTTTAGATACCCTTCCTATAAATATTATAATATTTATTTTATATACTATAATCTCTAAGATATAAAATTATCTTTCTATTTTAGTAGGATTTCTTTCCCTTTACTTTAGTATTAGTAATTATTTTAATCCTAGGTTTTAGGCTATATAATCTTTTCTACTTAGTAAATTTTTAAGTTAGAAATAATTAAGTTAAATCTCTAAGAAGTTGTTTTTTATCTATTATAGTTTATATTAAAGACCCTTTTTATAGAAATATAATTTTTTTATCTAGTAACTCTATATCTAGCTATATTTAGATAAGAATAGTAGAAATAGAAGGGGATTTCTAGTAAATTTTAGATAGATTAGTAAGATAAGTTTTTATTACTCTAATAAAATTAATATAAGATTTACTTACCTTATTAAACTATCCTTTATTAGATTACCCTTTATTAGATTACCCTTTATTAGATTATCTTTTATTAGATTACCCTTTATTAGATTATCCTTTATTAGATTACCCTTTATTAAATTACCCTTTATTAGATTACCCTTTATTAGATTACCTTTTATTAGATTGCTTCTTAATAAATATAGAACTTATAACTTCCTTAATAGATATTAGAGAGTTTGAATTTAGAGAAGTTGAATAATTTAGATAGTATATCGATTTAGGATCTACTTCTATATTCTAATAATTATTTAAATCTATATAATACTTAGTTTTATATATAGAGAGTGCTAGTTTAAGTCTCTCTAAGATTTAGAATAAAAGATTATAATAGATCCTAAAAGTTTTATATAGAGTATTATAAAGAAGTTTTAAAATAGAAATAACTAGGATTTTATAAGATATAATATATAAATTAAATAAAACTAAGGATTTCCTTAGTAGAGCTTTTGAACTAATAGAAAAAGGATATATTATTTATTAAGTTTCTAAAATAATAGATTATTTTTAAATCTTTCTTATTCCTAACTAATATATATTATACCCTTAGAGCGCTATATCTATTATATTTATTCCCTAATTCTTATAAGAATATATATATTATTAAAGATATTAAGTTCTTTAAACTAAGAAATTTATATCTAAAGAAGATCTACTTTAATTTAATAATTATAGCTTTAATAGTACTTAAGATATTAGAATAGATAGATTATTATCTTATAATAACTATCTATTAAAGGATTAAATATATTATTATAAGCTTTTATAAGGTATAATAGTAATTTATTATATAGGTTTATATAAAGTCTAGAACTATCTAGATCTCTTAAAATTAGCTATATCTTTATTATTATTAATCTTATTACTTATATTTATAAAAAGATTTATCTTAGGCTTAACTAATATAATAAAGTCTTAGTAAAATAACTTTTAGGTTTTAATTAGTACTATAAGTATAGCCTTCTATAGTTAAGTAGAGATATAGAAGAGATAGATTACTTATTAGCTATTAACTAGATTTATTAGTTTTAATTAGTATTATAAGGATAGTTACCTATAGTAGAGTAGAAATATAGGAAAAATAGATTATTTATTAGCTATTAGCTAGATCTATTAGCTTTGATTAGTATTATAAGGATAGTCTACTATAACTAGATAAAAAAAAAAAAGTAGATAGGATTTAGATTAATCTAGTTCCTACTAATTTAGTATAGAATCTATCTCTATAATAAAATATAATAGTATATCTATTATAGCTCCTATTAGCTAAGAGGAAGGAGCTATAGTAAGAGGTCTATATAATATACTAAGCTATAGATAGCTCCCGAATTATATAGTTTATTATATTTAAAATCCCTATTACCTATATTTTAGTTTCCTTCTTTATTCTCTACTATTAAAATCTATATTAGACTATTATGATTAATAGAGTAAGTCTTTACTAAAATATAGAAAAGAAAGCTCTTCTTATATTAATCTAGTAAAGAATAGTAGCTCTAGACTAGGTATTATTATTATATAATATATTTTAATTTTTATAACTTAGATCTATAACTAGGAGTCTAATATTTTAACTAATATTTATAATTATCTTAGATCCTATACTAAAAGATTAAGTTTTAAGGAATATACTTTAACTAGATTTAGAATAGCTATACTATAGCCCTACTAAATCTAATTAGTTTAATATTTATCTATATTATATTACTAAAATATCTTCTCTTTTCTTTCCTCTATATATTAATCTCTAAATTATCTCTAGATAGATCCTAATATTAGCTATATAGCTCTTAGGAGCTATTAGAGGTCTTAGGATATTTAAAGAAGGTACTAAAAATAAATCCTAGTTTCTTTTATCCTGAATTCTTATAAATTACTAGATATTATAGTATATAGATATTAAATAAGTTAAATAAGATATAAAAAATAAAATATAAAGAGAAGATATTATATAGCTAGATAATTATAAATTATCTATTAGCTATTACTCTAGCTATTTTTCTAATTAATAATATTATATTTATATTAAGATATAAGCTTTAGGATTTATAATATATAATAAGTTAGGTATAATTAATAACTAATGGTTTTTACTAGGTATAGTCTATTGATTATTATTTATACTATTATTATAAGTTATTAACTATATAGACTAAATACTATAATTTTACTTTTCCTTTTTTATATAAAAAATAGAACCCTAGACTAATCTAGTCTTTATAGAATAAAGTATTCTATTATTTTATTATAATAGAAAAGAGGCCCTATTAAATATTATTAATTAGAAGCTAAGCTCTATTCTTATTCAAATATCTAATAATATATAGATATTAATAATTATTTATCTTTAGAAAATATAGTCCTATAAAGCTTAAATTTACTTTAAAGTTTATAAACTTTTGCTTTAAGAAATTATATATAAGAAGTATTATTATTTTAAAACTAAAAGTCTTAATATATATTTTAGATAAGTAGAGGGATAATAGGAAGGAAAAATATATATAGCTATATTATATTCTAATAGTTAGAAGAACTAAAAGTAAAAATAGGATAGAATATATCTAGACTATATATTTATATATAAAGATATTATATCTGAGTATTATAGAGATATAGGCTTTATTATACTATATATCCCTTACTATCTTCTTTTCTCTAATCTATTCTCTTTTTTTTAAATAATCTCTTACTCTTTTATAAATTAGGCTAAATCTATTATACTATATCCTTTGAATCTACTTTTTTTCTCTATAATCTTTCTTTTTATTCTCTTTTCTTAAACTATAATAAATCTCTTATTCTCTAAGTATAATAGCTACTAGAAATATTCTAATATAGTTATTTAATTAGTAAATATTTAATATTAATATAAAGGAAGACTAATATTATATTATCTAGTTAAGGTATATTTAGATAGTATATTTAGATATAAGAACCTATAAATTATCTAATTAAGAACCCCTAAGTAGGGGTTCTTAATTAGATAATTTGTAGGTTCTTATATTATTATTTATAGAGTTACTATAGAATATTTAAATAGAAGAGATTAATATTATAGTCTCTTATTAGAGATTTAGATTATTAATAATTTATATAGAAGTCTAGAACTATATAGACTTTCTACTATAGCTACTATAGATCTAAAAGTAGAAAATAGTTAATTTCCCCTTCTAAGATTAATACCTAGACTCTTAGAGACTTATACTATAACCCTATTTACTACTTTATTTTCTTTTCTCTATCTTTATATTTTTAATTTTTTAATTTATAGCTACTAAATCCTAAAATAGTAATAATTAGCTATACTTTCTTATTATTTCTATTAGCTAGTTTAGCTATCTAGAGCTATAATTATAAAAATATATTTATAAAGAGTTATAGACTCTATACTAAGTTAAATACTAATAGATAGATATAAAAGGATATTTAACTATTTTATATATCTATCTAGAAGTTATTTCTATTACCTATCTAAAAATTTAATTCTAAGATAGTAATTAAGAGATATTACTATACTAGATATTAGCTAATACCTAATTAGTAATATATACTAATAAAGATTTAAAACTTCTACTAAGTTTCCTAACTATATAGGTCTAAAATAAGCTTATATCTTATTTAATTCTATCTATAACTATATTTAATAGTATTAGTTAGCCGAAAATAGAGATAGTCTTTATAACTCTATTATTCCTACTTTATAAGCTAATTTAACTAAATATAGAATAAACTATCTAGCTTATAGAGAGTAAAATAATAAGAGAAGAGAAGATATAGCTTAGTAATTATCTAAAGTTATTATCTATTATAAAATATAGTAGTTATATAGAATACTATATTTAATATTTTAGGTCTTCTTAAATAATCTAAGTATTATTTATTCTTTTAACTATAATAATATCTTTTCTTAATTCCTAAGAGAATTCTATTTTTTAAAAATATATTCTAGAAAGTAGAAGCTCTATTCTAGTATTACTTTAGGATAATATTATTATTAAGATCCCTTTAAAATATCTTTAGAGTAATATATATAAAGTTGAAATAAATATATAAAAACTTAAATATAAATAAGATATATATTATTGTTTATAAGACTTATCTTATAATAATTGTTTAAAAGGGATTACTTACTATATTAGGATATTAAATAAATCTATATAATTTACTTATATATCTAATAGTAATCTTAAGTCTTATCTTAAAAAATTATAACTATCTCTATAACTTTAATTTTTATAGTACTATAAGATAACTTAAATACTTATCTTTATTTATAATAGATATATCTTTATTATAAATATTATAAATCGGAATTTTCTTTTTAATTTAGACCTATCTATTAAGTTTTATGATTTTTTAGAAATATCTATCCTTCCCTTAGAATCTAATATAAAAACGATAGATAATTATAGCTTTAATATCTAGATTAATATAGGGTTTCTTAGAATGGTTATATATAAAATTATAATAGGTTAAGAGCTTTAAGTTAATTTTTTCGAAAAAAACTTTTTTATTAATAGTTGCTCTTACTAGCTAAGAAGAGAGCTTTTATCTAAAATAACTAGTATATAGCTTAGAGGAATTATTAAAAACTACTAGAATAGAAGATTTTAGACTATTTAATATATACTATAAGTTTTAGATAATATATCTAGCCCTTTAGTAAACTAATTAAATATCTATCGATTTAATTAGGCTATTATAGATTTAATTAAGAATATAATTAAAGACTATCTAGTTATAATTATTATTAGTATTAATAGTTTACTATTTATTCTTAGAAAGAAGATAGTATTATAATTCTAAAGTCTTTAAGAAAATATATCTTTTTAGCTCTAGCTACTATTGATTATAAAAGCTTAGTTATATTCTCTAAAAGCTATTAGGTGACTAAGGAGGAAATTGAGGAGGATAGTTAGGTAAAATATATAAAGATATAACTAAAATATCTAAACTTTAGATAGGTATCTAGATTTAGAAACTAATATATTTTATATTAAAGATAAGCTAAGATTATATTTAATCCTATAATTAGTTATTTTAAAAAGTATATATAATAAAATAAGTCTTAGTAATAAAACTACTAGCTTCTATTAATCTTAGAATTAGATCTAATCTTTTATTTTCTATTAGACTAATATCTCTTATAGAGTCTTAGTTATCCGATAAATTCTATTTACTTTAAAAAATAAAAAATTAGTATATAGAAGTACTATAATAATATATAAGTCTATCTTATTATTTAAGATAGTAATTATTCTCTTCTTTTCTCCTACTTTTATCTTAATAAGTATATTTTTATTAGTATTTCTACTATAATATTTACTATTATCTTAATTAAAAATATTAATATTCTATATTCTAAACTTTAGGAATAGAATATTAATATTAGATAGTTTTCTACTAATACTATTATTCTTAGTTTCTATCTTAATAATCTATCTATACTATATATTTTATTTTACTAATATACTCTATTTGGTATAGATAAAGCTAGAAATATAAAAGAAAATCCTTTTCTTAATATATAGGAAGATATTAGAGAAGAGATAGAGCTATAAGACTATACTTTACTAGAGATAATAGTCTATAAGATATTTAAGTAGATTAGATTAGAAGAATAAAGTATTTTAAGTTATATTTATTAGATTAAGTTTTCCTATAAAGAATATTAGATAGTAAAATATATCTTAATTATAGATATTCGTTAGAAAATTAAATATTAGTAACTATAATCTAATAAACTATAGAAGCTCTTTAGTTTAGATAAGATATAAATTAAATTAAATCCTAATAAATATATTAACTATTTCTAGACTATAAAAGAATAAATTTAGAATTTAATTCTATTTAATTATAATAGTAATAATAGGGAAGATCTTATAATACTAGATAGTAATAAGGATATTTTTCTAGACTTTTTCTAATAGCTAAGAATTTATAATTCTAATATAGAATACTTACTATCTAAACTACTATCTATAAGGATTAATTAAAGATCTTAAAAATTTAAAGAAGCTTTTTCTACTACTATATTTTAAATTTTCTAAAATAATATTATCTAAGACTAATTTCTAGAATTATAGCCCTTCTTTATCTTCCTATACTAATTTTATATACTCTATATTTATATATTAATATATTTTCCTAAATATCTTAGAATTTCTTATAAGATAGGCTTAATAGTTATAGATAATCTATAAAATAGACTTAATAAATAAGCTATATTAGAATAATCTTTAAACTCTATAATTATTCTTAATATCTTTAAAAATAAATTAGTTCTATAATAGGAAATAGTTAAAATTAATATATATTTTTAGTAAGAATTATAAATAATAAGAAAATAGTTAAGTAATAGAATTTACTATCTTATTATATCTATTCGAAAAGATATAAATATTCCTATAATAGGGAAAAATAATAGAAGGATTAGAATATAAACTATATATAGGAAGATTTTAGATTTACTTTTTTACTATTAATATAGTATTCTCTCTAATATTATAAAATATAATAATAAAAAGAAAGTTATTAAAATTCTAGGAATTAACTACTAAGGATAAAAAATAGAGTTCAAAATATTAATTCTAGAAAATAAAGCTTATCTTTATTAGTTAAAAACTATCCTTTAAAACTAATTTTTAGTCTATAAAAGAGATTAAATAATTAGCTTATATCTTCCTATTTACTATATAAGTAATAATCTAATCTATAAATTAATTCTAGCTTAATTATTAACTATATTTAATTAAATTCTTAATAATCTAGATCTTATACTATATATTTATTTAATTTAGTTTATTTTTATAGCTATTTATCTTTTATTATACTAATACTCTAGATAATATTAAATAAGAATATCTATCCTTTATTATCGAATTAATAAATTTTATTTTAGTAAAAATTATCTTCTCTTAGTAGCTAGAGAAAAAAATTTAAAGTCTAGTATATTTAAAACTATAGTTTCTATCTTTTTATAAGATTTAAAATAAAATAGGTTTAAGGCCTATAGATTCTATTTAATATAGTTATTATCCCTTATTATTATAAACTCTATTCTAATCTTCCTAACTCTACTTTCTAGATTATAGAGAATTTTATATCTATTAATTTATTATTAATAGTCCCTTATATTTATCTTTATTAATAATCTCTTTTACTAATCTTTTTTATACTTATTTTATTTATATTTATTAGATTATATAATTCTTTTAATACCTATCTTAGAAAAAATACTACTAGATAAGTATCCCTATAAATATAGAGAAAAAGATTATATCTAGATATAGGGCTTTAAATATATATAGGAACTTAACTGGTACTATAATTAAGTTTATAAGAAAAGAAGATCTTTAAATTACTCTTATAATAATTATAATTATTATATTTTAGGATTTATAAGTCGACTTAATTTAGATAAGTATATATATTAATATTATAGCCCTAATACTATTAATAAAAATATCTTGGTATTAGTAAATTTTAATTTACTATTAATAATAAATATAGATAATCTATATTATAAATAGAATAAATTATTCTATTTAAGTTAAGATTAAGACTAATATATATAAGAGCTAGAGAAGACTAGAGATCTATATTATAAATAGGATAAATTATATCTCTTAAGTTAAGATTAAAATTAGTATATATAAGAGCTAGAGAAGAATTAGGATAGTCTCTAAATAAAGGATATAAAGTAGTTCTAGTTTAGTTAAATCCTATTTTACTATAGGAAGATAGACTTATATATATACTTTAGGACTATCTTAATTTTAAAAGTACTATAATTAATTAATACTATTTATTAATTTATTAGAATATAATATATAGTAAAGAACTATACTAGATTTTAATAGGGGTCTATCTTTTCTCTATTATTAAAACTAAGGAATTATTTTATATTAGAAGTAGTAATATAATTTTCCTTATAATAATCTACTAAAGAATAGTAGTTTTAGTCTAGCTATTATTATTATATAATAAATTTTAATTCTTATAATTTAGATCTACTATTAGAAGTCTAATATTCTAACTATTATTAGTAAATATCTTAGGATCTATAGAAAGAAGTCCTTTAATTTTATATCTATATTATAATAGATAAAAAGATACTAGAAGGGAATCTATTAAATCTAGAATTCTATTATAGCTATTATTAATATAGAAGTAGAAAATAATTAATTATTTTTCTAAGATTAGTCTAGTCTTTTAGAGATTTATACTATAGCCCTTTTACTAATTAATTTTCTTTTTTCTATCTTTATATTTCTAATTAATATATAGCTACTATAAAACTAATACTATTTTATAAAGTAAGGGATAATCTATTATATAATTAAGATAATACTTAGTTTCTCTTCTCTCTTTTTTAAATAATATTATTTTATTATATATAATAATAGGATAGACTAGTACTCTACTATAAATTATTAGTATTTACTAATATACTATTTTATTTATCTTCCTATAAAAGATCCCTTCTCTCTCTAATTATTTTCCTGGTTTACTATAAAGAAATAAGTTACTTATATTACTAAAAGGAGATAAATATATATATATTTTTTATTTAAAGTTATTACTAAAATATTTATTAAATATTTTCTAGATATATTAGATTATTTAGGATAACTAAGTTTAAGCCCTTAGAGGAATAGAATATAAAAATATTTAAAAGAGGATATTATTACTATAGTAGAACTTTTTTTAAGTAAAGTCTAAGAGTGAATCTTAAATTATTTCTAAGTTATTAATAAATATTATTTTTAGTATAAAAATATTAGCCTATCTAATTAATAATAATAGAAAGTTAGATAATAAAAGTCTCTTAAATTTATTCTAAAGAGATATACTTATATAAGACTTTACTATACTATAGATTAATAGGGAAGGGCTACTAATAGATAGCTTCTAAGATTTATATATTAATTCTAGATCTTTATTAATATTTACTAATTAAGATAAATTAGTATTCTATAGATAATTAATAAGAGTAATAGAAGAGCTTCTATCTATCCTAATTCTAAAGAAGAGATAATCTTTACTTTATATTAAAAAATCTTTAAATCTAATTATTCTAACTTTCTATCTAAATAGATTTTTATTATAATTAGTAAGATTATATATAAAGAAGAAATCTGCTTTTTATAGAGTAAAATATAGATAAGACTTTATTATTCTAGAGTATACTATTCTAATAAAGATTATTATCTTTAATTTACTCTTATATTTAATTAAATTTATTTAATTATATTATATAGATATAGTATATATAATATTAAGGGAAATCTAATAATTATTTATTCCTATAGTCTAGATATTTAGGAAGTAAAGTTTTTATTAAAAGTCTAGGAGTTAGTCTATATAGTAAGAGATAGCCCGGCTAAATTACTTGAAATAATTTACTATAAAGATCTTAGTTCTTTATCTAAACTAAGAGTATTATATAGCTATAGTAATAATTCTACTATTTAGAAATTTTGTTTTATAATAAATAGTAGTATCCTAAGTTTAAGAATATATTATACTTCTAATATTTACTATACTACTTTTAAATTATCTTTTTAGATATAATAATTTACTATTTATTTAAGATCCTTATAAGATTTAGAAGAGTTTTCTTTAGAAAAGAGATCTAGTATAGTATAATAATTAAATATATTTTGTTATAAGTAATTTAATTATATTATATTTTTAGTAAGAATGGTTCTAAATATATATATATTTAATATAATTACCTATTAATTATAAAGTATAAGTAAATTTAGGACTAATAGTACTATATTTTATTTATTATTATAAATATATTACTATTATTATTTTTTTAATATATTTAAGTCTATTATTTTGAAAATGTTGAGAATAGTTAAATCTAGTATTTATTAGAGAGATATTAAGATAATAATTACTATTAATTATCTATTTATTTATATATTTTTATAGCTATAAAGCTTAATAGGAGACTAAAGGAGATCTGGGAGTTAAATAAGGTCTTATATACTAAATTTTATATAAATTAAGTATATTCTTTTTTTCTATTATTCTAATAAGAGAAGAGATATAGTATTTTTAGTAAAAGCTATCTTATATTTATAGAAAAGATCTTATATACTATAATATATTATTGGATTATAGGGTAATTAAATAGTTTTATAGATATATTATTTTTTCTAAGGATTAGTAATTAGAGGTTTACTATAGTTATAAAGAAGTCTAGATCTAATAGTTAACTACTAGATAGTCTTATATTATATCTATTTCTGACTATCTAAGTTAGATATATAATATATATTATCCTTCTCTGCTATTTGGTTTTCTATTTATTAATTATAGGTTATAGTTTTAATTTCCCTATAATTAAAATATAAAGTCTAAGTAGAAGAATTATAGGAGTTTAGTTAGACTAGTATTTAAACTTAATATTAGTAATTTATTATTAATATATATAGAATCTATTCCTACTTATAATAATAGGATTTTAATTATACTAGAATATCTAGTCTTTAGTATAAATAGTAGTCTTCTAGGATTAGAAATTAGTAGGATTTACTTTTCTAGAGTTATACTAGTCCCTAATAGATACTTATATAGTATATAAACTAGTATTAAAAACCTAATAAATCTATTAGAATCTTAATTTTATAATACTATAATAGAATATTATCTAGAAATATTCTCTGATATCTATTTATTATTTTAGTAGGATTAAGAAACTATTAGAGAGTTATAGTAATCTTTTTTCCTTTATAAAAACTATATCTCTTAATTATAAAATATAGTAAATAATTAGATAGTTTCCCTATTAAATAGGAATAGAAAATTAGTAGATTAAAAAATAATTCTAACTTAAGCTCTAACTTATATTAAAGGTTATCTAAGATTACTTAAATATAATAAAATTAAATCTTTAACTAGAAGTTTTAGATATATCTTTATCTACTATAATTATTATAATATCTTTATTTTAAAGAATAGCTAGAAATACTATATTAGAATTTATTATATATAGCTAGGCTTTTATTAATATAATATAGATAAATATAAGTATTTTAGATATCTAAACTATAGTATCTAATCTAATTATTTCTATTATAAAGATCTATTTATATAATACTAGTATTATATATATTATCTATAATATCGATCTAAATAGGAAAATATTAATTTTAAGGTTAGATTAGAAGAGGTATATTAATATTATTAGTAGTATCTATAGTATACCCTATAAAAGAGCTATTATATATTCTATAAATAGATATTTTTAGGCTAGGGGAGCTAGGATATTTATATAGAGTATATTGATTAGTATTTTAAGAAGTAAGATAAATAGTATTTTATTAAGGAAAGTAAGAATAAATTCTTAAAGGATTAGATATTGAAGGAAGGGATTTTAGAAATTATAAAGGGATAATATTAATTATAGTCTAATTAAACTTATAGAATCTATATTTATCTATATAAGCTATTAATATATTCTACTATCTTAAATCTTAAAATAAAAATTATTCTATTAAATCTTAAGATTCTAAATAGTAGTATTATAGAGAATATAGTTTTCTAATAATTGCTATTTATATATAAGGAAATCTGATATACTATAAAATAAAGGTCTTATCTTATTAGACTAAAAGTAGTTAGGTAGTAAGATAAGGATATCTAAGGCTTAATCTAGTAAGATTTATATTAATATAAAGACTAGTTCTCTAATTATATAGCTATATTTTATAATACTACTATATAAAAAATAATACTTATTAATTAATAATATTAATATTTAAGATATTTAAGATCTTAAAGTCTATATATTATTTTGCTTCCCTTTTTCTTTCCTCCTCCTTCTTTCTTCTTTATTATCTATTAAAAAAAATAGTTTTATTGGGGTTGTTTTATAATATCTATAATCTTATATAATATCTATATTAATAGTTATATTACTAAGGACCTCTTTCTCCTATAACTATCTTATAAAAGCTAGCTATTTATTTCTATAGATAGCTTATTATATCTTATATAGTTAAGTCTCGATTTATTCCTTCCCTCTATATTTAGAAATATAGAATCTAATATAATATAGATAAATTATCTTTCTATAAGAGAGTATAGATAGGCCCTATCTAATACTATAGTCTATAATTATAGTAATAGGTAATCTATTATAATTAAACTATATACTTCTTACTTCTCTTAACTATATAAGATTATTAATAAAGCTTCTTAATTAGTATATATAAACTAGGAAAAGATAAATCTATATTAGATAGTTAGACTAGAATCTATTCTTATTTATATAATAGGTATTATAATCTGGAACTTATATATTTTTAGTAGAGATAAAGTAGGGTTAAGTAGAAATTAAGATTTTCTATATACTATAAATCTTTTAAAGATATACTAAATTAGCTAAAGGAAATATATATCCTCTAGCTTATTTAATATAGTTGTATAATAGATTTTTAGTTAATTAAAGTTTTGCTTCGGTTTCTCTTAAGATAAGAATTTTTTTTATAAAGATATTATCTATCCTTAAAATAGAAACTATTATTTCCTTTACTATAAAGCTATTTTAAAACTTCTAGATAGTTCCCTATAGATAGTTTACTTCCTAGAATTTAAAATAGACTATATAGAGACTAATAAATCTATACTTAAATAGGAAGTTATACTAAAAATAATTAGAATATAAGTACTATATAATATTAATCCTGATTATTATTAGCTTAAGTTTACTACTAAATTTAGTAATATTATTTAAAAGTACTCTCTAAGTAACTTAAAGGAAATATCTAGTAGTCTTAATACTCTAGCTAATTTTAAATAGTATTAACTATATAAAGAGTAAATAGAGGCCTGCCTTAATAAGGAAAATAGGATAAATAACTATATTAAGCTAGATAATAGAGAAAAGACTATAATATATAATAAAGCTCTCGAAATCTATCTTTCGATTTTCAAAATTTAATTTTATTTAGACCTATCTAACTAGAAAGTAATATCTAATATTTAAATATAAATATTAGTCTATTCTAGAATTAAGTATAATTTAATAAATAATTATACTAGATTAAATCCTTAAAAAAGTTTAAGTTTTATACTATATACTTATTTAATTTAGCTTATTTTTATAGCTATTTATCTTTTATTCTATCTTTTCTCTAGATTATACTAGAAAGAAAGATCTCTATAATAGATATACTAAGATAGTTATAGTAAATATTATCTTATTTAATAAATATAACTATATTAACTAGGAACTAGACTAATAATTCTTTTATTTATAAAGTAATTAAGCTATTAGTAAGGGATATATTATAATAGCTACTATCTTTAAAAATAGAAGAGCTTCTATCTAGTAATAAGCCTAATTTAAGTAAAGATACTAGAATTCTATTTAATAGGATTTAAGAATTATAAAATAGTTCTTAGGAATTAAGTAAAAAAATTTATACTATACTTAGGAATAATAAGATATTTATTAATAGGATTAAAAAATTATAAAATAGATTATAGAAATTAGATAGAAAAATTAATATTATATATAAATATACTAAGATATTATTTAATAGTATTAAATAATTAAGAAATAATCCTAGATAATTAGAGAAAGTAATTAATACTATACTTAAATAGCTTAGATATAGTACTTTACTAAAATTAGCTTTAATTTATTAGATAATACTACTAGTTATTTTATCTAGATCTAAGCTATTAATAAATAATATTAATTAACTAGTTTCCTTTCTTAAATATTCTAAGTATATTATATTATTTAAGATTAAAAGATTATATAAAAGGAGAATAGGATAGTATTATTTAATAATAATATTTAATTTTTTTCTTATAAATAATATTAGTATCTAGCTATATATATCTTAATCTATAGAACTATAAAATTAGTTTCTAATTAGTCTTATTAGAAACTATTTAGTATTCTATAGCTTAAAATTTATTTTATTTATATCTTATATTAAGAAAATTATTTTAGGACTAAAATTTCCTTAATATTCTTTTTTTAAGCTTAGATATAAAGATTCTAAAGTAGACTAGGTTTTTTATTTAGCCTATTTAGGGATTATTCTATCTTACTATAGATTTGAGGATCTATAACTTATATTATATAAAGAAAGTATATTATATTAAAGGATCTTCTTATTCTTAATATTATAAAAGATATATAATCTATACTTTTATTCTAAAGTAATATTATTATATATAAAAAGAAAATAAAGTAGAATATCTATAATATAGTATTAATAGAGTCTCTTATTTAGGGAACTTACTATATAGCTAATATATTTTATTTAATAAGATATATAAATAGAATCCGAATGATAATTTAAAGTATAATAAATACTATCCTAAATGGCCTAGATATAATTATACTAGCCGATACTAGAACTAATTATATAATTATATAAATAATAAAGAACTTAAAAGGAGATCTAAAGTATATTTAATAGTCTCTCCTACTAAAAATATAAATTAATTTCTTCTAATATTAATATATCTTTTTATTATCTCTATTAATATAGATAATACTACTATTGTATAGTAATTAATTTAGTACTGAAATAAAGATTAGGAAAAAAGCTTTAAACTTTAGTATTATTAAATAATACTATAGTAGATATATACTTAAAATACCCTTAAATAGATATCTATCTCTATAGAAGATATATTATATTAAATATAGTATCTCTTAGATATTCTTTTAAAACTAGTATTCTTATCTTCTTATTCTCTATATAGGACTTAGGAAATAAAATATTCCCTATATTAAATATTTAGATTAAAAGTAAGTATAGCTTTAGTCTCCTATTATTTTATAGATATACTAATTATTATAGACTAATATAAATATAAATATTAGGACTATATAGAAATAGTACTTAAGGAACTAGTATTAAAGCTTAGTTTATCTCTAATATTTAATATAAAGATTATAACTAATTAATTATAAAAAATTATTAAATTAATAAAAGTTATCTTAATATTTAAGGATAGATAATATTAATAGTTTCTCTCTTAATATATTAATCTTAATAATAGTGAAATAGTAGTAGTCTATTATAAATAGATCTTTATAGTTTTAGATCTATAGATTATCCTAATTTTATAGAATTAACTTCTTAGAAATTAGAGTCTTAAATATAATATTAAAAAATAACTTTTAAAAAATACTTAAATTAAATAACTTCTCTTTTTACTTTTCGGTTAAATTAGATAGATACTATTAAGGAACTAATCTATATATTTAGAAGACTAGATCTTTCTAATAGAGGATATAATCTTTTTAAGGGATTAGATATTTATAATACCGATAAATATATAATATTAGAAATTATTTATATTAGATTTTCTAAGTTAATATATTTTAGGGATTAATCCTATAAGTTTAATATTAATCTCTATCCTAGTATAGACTAACTATTTTTTAGCTACTTAATCTAATATCCTTATTAAATAAACTTCCTCTATTCTAAATATAAGCTCTATTTTAGTAACTAGTAAAAGAGTATCTCTAGTATCCTATTTTAAGCTAATTAGTATTCCTAAATATATTATAATATATTAAGGATAAAAAAGAGTAGAGTACTTATTAATAAATTAGGGCTCTATTAAATAGAAATATTACTAAGTCCTTAATTAGGAAAAAAGTATAGGATAGAATAATTTTTATTAGAAGGGATTATAGTATAATATATATTTTATAGACTATCTTATCTAAATTTTTGATAGAAATAATATAAAATTATAGTAAAAACTAAATTTAAGAGTCCTATATTATATAGTAATAAGATCTAAAGATCTAACTAATATAGGCTTAGTCCTAATTTAATAAATAAATCTATAAATAAAATATTTAGATACTTATATTTATAGTAAAGGAATTACTACTAAATATTTAGTTTTAGACCTAAAAGAATCTGAGAAAATAAGAAAATATTAGAAGAGTATATAATATTTTAATATATCTAGTCTAGAATAGAATAATAAGTAATATATAATTTTATTAATATATACTATATATTAGATTAATAAGAATCTAGACTAGGTATTATCTTATTATTATATTAGTATTATAGAAATAGAATAATTCTATGGTATAAATTTTGATATTAGATAGGATTATTAGAGAAATTTAGTCTGATAGATATAAATACTTAATCTATCCTATACTAGTAAAATCTTATATATTATATTATTTTTAACTATTATTTAGCTAGTCTTTTAAGCTTCCTAAATAGTCTATATAATAATACTAATTCTAAGTTCTTTAAAAAATATAAAGTCTTCTTTAAGTAAGAATATTGTCGATTTTCTTAAATTTATTACCTCTTAAAAATACTATATATTCTAATTTACTATATATTAATCTTTTAATATTTTAGGAAGCTATCCTTTAAATATTATTAGAAAGACTATATAGTATATTTCTTAACTAAAGAAGCTCTATAGGAATATTTTGATACTATATATTATATATTATTTTAATAAAGAAATATTATATAAGCTACTAGGAAGAAGTGAAGAATAATTTAGAGATAATATATATTATATATAGTAAGATAGGAAAGGAAAGAAATTTTAGGACTAAGAGAGAAGTTTTTTATATTAGATAGTAGTTAGTAGTTGAATAGGGCTTTATTTAGTAGATAGTAGTAATAAGGAATATAGGAAAGAGAAAGTAAAAAGTAGTTTCTTAGAGAGGATTTAATCCTATTCTATAAATATTATAGTTAATATATAGTCTAGTTCTTCTAATAGCTAAATTCTATATAATAGCTAAACTATTATAATATATCTAAGATTTATTTTATAGAAAGTCTCTAATAAAATTATTATATCCTTCTATTCTCTAGAAAATAAGATATATCTAAGAATTTCTTCTAATATATCTATAATTCCTCTAAAAAATTCTTTTTTTTTATAATATTAGTATAATAGTTTATTATAGTGCTAGAGTCTATTTATATTATATAAAATAATAGCTATTAAAAGAAAAAAGAATATCTAGATAAATAGATAGATTATATATAATATATTATTACTTATCTCTTCTTAGTATATCTTAAAAGATCCTTATTTAATCTTATTTCCTTCTACTTCTTTTAAATTATCTTTTAATTTTAAATCCCTTAGAAATTCCTTAAGTATATATAATTATTATAGATATATACTATATCCCTAAATCCCTAGATCTTTAATTTTCAATCTATAAGTAATAATTCTATCTTATAAAAAAATCTAATTTTTTAAATCTTGAATTTTTGAGAAATATTAAGATATAAAACTAGAAATTATACTATAAATAGAGATTTATTATTAGTACTAGATTTATATAAAGTAAAGTAGAAAGAATTAGAATAAGAATAGAAATCGGAAGATTAATTTTCTATTTCTCTCTAAAATATATATAATAAAATATCTATCTACTATAGAGAATTCTAGTAAGAATAAGCTAAAGTTAAATTTATTAAGAGAGCTATATAGGAAGATATTATAGACTCTTTTTATTTGTAAGATAGTCTTTTTATAGAAGAATATTCCTATTTAAGAAAATATAATTAGATATAAATATATCTCTACTAAAAATTTAGAAGATACTATAGCTATCTAGATATTAAAGACTAATTATATTTAAAGAGATAATAGATTAATTAAAAAAGTATTTATCATACTTATTATTAAGAATAGAAAGGAAAGAATTTATAAATATAGATTGAAAGAAGTCTTAAAACTTTAGAGTAGAGTATTAGCTATCTAAAGATATATAAAATAATAGGGAAGCTCTATAAGAAGATTAGTACTAAATAAACTATTTATATTATAGATAAA
Organism: Talaromyces sp. PF30-5; assembly: GCA_023626375.1. NCBI lineage: Eukaryota > Fungi > Ascomycota > Eurotiomycetes > Eurotiales > Trichocomaceae > Talaromyces > Talaromyces sp. PF30-5. Next base: position 46,446 of record JAMAGU010000038.1, on the reverse strand, counting down.
AGTATTATCCAATAGTTCTAGGTCTATAACTAAAGACCTATATAGAACTATTATTCTAAAAGGTATTAACTTATTTAGTAATAAAGAATTTCGAAGTTAAGAGTAGAATTAAACTTCCCTATATATATATAATATATTTATAGCTTTTTATATAATTAGTTTAAAAAGGTTCTAGTAATAGGAATTATTATAATATAAGTATTATTTATATAATTATAAAAAGATTAAAAATTAATAAGGCTTTAGTATCTAGCCTATAAATAATTTAAATTATATAATAGCTAGCTATAATTTTTATAAAAACTCTATATAGTAAATATAATTAGTATAAATTAGGCTGGTTAGGCTATAAAATTTATAGATTAGTATAATTAAATAAGAAAAAGTATATTTCTATCTTCTTCTAGATATCTGTTTACTTCTAGTAAGTATTATGGTTATTAAATATAACTTAATTAATATTCCTGGTATTTAGAAGATAGTATATTATTAATAATCTTCTATATAATAGATATTTATAATATTAGGCTTTAGACTAGTAGGAAAGATTTAAATAAAGTATCTTTTAATAAAATATCTCTAATTATTAAATAGCTTATATTTTATGAACTATAAGAAACTTCGATTCTTTGTAATATTATAAAGCTAAGTGAAATATAATTAGCTTTTTAAGAAATAATCTATATTTATCTAGATAGTAAATATTTTATAAATTAATTAAAAAGTAAATAGTAGTCTCCTAAGATATTTATAATAGATCTTTTTTAGATTATAGCTTTTACTAAATAGTTTAATCTTATTTCTAGTTTAATTAGTATTATAGATCTAATAAAAATTATTTACGAAAGCTAATTTATTATATATATAGCTATAAATATAGGAGATAATAATATAGTCTGTATTTATTAGGAAAAGATTTATAATATACTAAGTATTAGAGAGCTATTTAACTATTATTATTATATCTATTAGATTTATTAATTTCTTAAAGCTGGTATAATCTTTAAAATACTATCTAAAGAAGTAATATTTTTATATATTAGGAGTTTAATATATAAAGGCTTTTTAATCTAGTATATAATTATAAACTATCTAATACTAAGCTTAGTATTTAAGCTCTTTTAGAAATATAGGGAGTAGTCCCTATCTATTTTAAGTCTTAATAGGATTAAATCTTCTCTTTTTTAGGTAACCAAAAATAATTATTATAATATAGTCTATTAGTTATTAGAGTATATAAATAAGCTTAAAGATTAAATTAGCTATACTTAGAAGACTACTAAGTAAGATACTAAGGCTAATATATTAATTTTAGATATAGTCTTATATTATATTTCCTATATATATAGAAAAAGTAGTAAGTTAATAAAAATTCTAACTAAGAGTATTATCTTTTTAGTTAACTATATATATAGATATAGACTTTAAAATAAACTAATTAATAAAAAGATTAAGCTTTAATATTTACTCTAAAGGGTATCTAATCTTAATTTAGACTATTGGATTAAAATAAAATATAAAAGATAGAATTAGATAATAAGGAATAGAAGGAATTAAAGTTAAAATTTATATTAATCTATTCTAAGAAGATTTATAAGGTAACTATCTACTAGAGTTATATTTTAAGGGATAGGACTAAATATTAAGGTCTACTTTATTTATATTTATAAAATATAAAATAAATTTTTTATTCTTCTATTGAATAATCTATTTTATATTTCTATATATAAATTAAATATATTATAGTATTATAAAAATTTAATAGAATCTAAGAAAACTATATAATAAAGTATATATCTACTTTTAGATAAAATAGGTTACTATTTAATATAATTTAATTATCTCTAAAACTTTACTATAAAATATTACTAAGTATTATCTTTATTATATAGTATATCTATATAACTAATTAAATCTAACTAATATAGAAAGTTATATTATTTTTAGGAATAATATTAATTTTTATTAACTATATAAGTAGATTATAAATATATAGATTATCCTAGTATTGGAATATAAATTAAATTAATAGAGTTATAGATATAAAAATATTTTTAGATATAACTAGGATTATACTTAGTTGTTTCTACTAGTTAGTATATATATACTAACTATAAACTTATAAGATCTTAATTAGATCTAATATAATTTTTAGAAAGATTAGCTATATATATATATTAGAAAGTATTCTATATAGATTTCTAATAAATAGGTATTAATATATAGAATCTCTTACTCTATAATATTTTATTTTATAATTAATCTATATATTTAATTAGATATCTAGAATTTTAATATATATATATTAAGATAATCGAATAATTTAGATTTATAGAATCTAATATATAGATAATATCTATAATAAGAAAAGTTACTATAGTAAAGAATCTTTAGATTTAGTAGACCTTCTAGCCTAAATATCTAACTTATAAATTAATAAATATTAGGAAGAGTAATAGAAAATTCTTCTTTAGATTTATTATAAAATCCCTTTTAATAGCTTTTAAATACTAGCTAGCTAAAAGTTTATATATATAATAATTATAGATAAGAATATATATATAGCTAAAAAAATATTAAGTATTTATTATATTTACTTAAATCCTTTAGCTATATTAAGATAATATCTATAAGATCTTTTAAAGAAAGACTTATTTCTAGATAAATAATATATAATATTTAAGTCTCTAACTTAGACTTAGATTATTTTACTATATATTTAAACTATTTTTAATATACTACTTAGTATACTAAGTATATTAATATTATTATAAAAAATACTAAATTATTTTAGTAGTCCTCTAAAAAGAATATTACCCTATTATATATAAATAATTATCAAAGAGTATAGATAGAGATAGGAAGCTTTTCTAATTAATATTTATTATATAGGATAGATAATAAGACTATATTTACTAAAGTACTACTAGATTATACTAATATATATTAAACTATTCTAGTATATTTAATCCGGAGTTCTAATATATATAAAAGACTTATAATAAATATACTAAGAAAATAAGTTAAGAATTTTTATTACTAATATACTTTAAAGCTTTAAAGTATTAAGAAAGATTAATAAATTTTATTTTTTATAGGACTTAGACTATTCTTAAAAATAAAATAAAAAAGGGTTAATTTATTAATAAATAAACTAGATTACTACTAAATAAGGAGAGCTTAAAATATAATTCTTATATAATAAATACTACTCTTATTTTTATATAAGAATCGTATATATTAAGCTTAATTTAAAATAAAGATAAGGTAGTAAGGTATTTTAATAAATAATTCTAGTACTATTTAGATTATAGTTTATTAACTTAATTAATTAGAATTATAACTATAATTATATTAGTAGCTTTAATAATCTTTTATTAGTATAGTGAATTAATTTATTATACCTTATCTTATCTTAAATAGAAGTAAGAATTATTATAAATTAGAAGGAGAATCCTATTAATAATTTTATATAGTAACTATATAAAAGTTAATTATAATTAGAGGTTATTTCTATATAGTAGTATAAATAATAGATATATTTATAGCTATCGATTAGCTTTTATTATACTATTAAAGTAATCTATATATATAAATTAATATTATAAGACTCCTAGAATCTAGACTAATTTTTAAAATAAAATAATTATAATAGGATATATTAAGTATATATTTATAAAATAAATTATAATTATATTTTAATAATGATCTACTTATATACTTAATATATTTATTTCTTTAAATATTTTATAATTATTAAGATAGTAGTATCCTAGTTCTTCCTTTTATATAGTCTTAAATATACTAAATACTCCTATATTCTTAGCTTAATATAGTATCTACTAAATAGAAAATCTAGATTTTACTATATTTTAAACTACTTTATACTATTTAGAAAACTATTTATTTTCCTTTTAATATCCTCTACTACTTATAGTAAAATAGTTATAGTCTCTATAGAATATTAAATATAAAAGGAGATATATTAATTAAATAAATAGTATAAATAATATAATTACTATTCTAAGGATACTAGATTTTTATTATCTATAATAAATATTATTTTAGATAGGTAAAGTTTTTAAAGGCTAGTAATAATATCTTTATATATTTTGTGATATCTTATTAAATCTTTATAAAGATAAAAGCTGTTCTTATATATAAGAAGATTATTTAGTTAGAAATAGAAGTTAGAAGCTAGAAATATTATTATAATTTTAATTATCTGGTCTTATAAATAAATATAAATTTAGTTTTTCTATAATTAGAGATTATTAATATTATTAAGTTAAATTAGAAAGGAAAGTTTAGTATTTAAATAGAAAAAGTTCTATTTATATTATTTATCTAATCTATTTCTAATATTACTATATTATATATAGCTATTAAGGAAATCTATAAAGGAAGTCTATAATCGATATAAGAAGTATAAATTTCTTTTTATAATAGACTTAGAGGCTTCTCTAGTCCTAAGAGAAATAGTAATATTATAAGGAGTATATTTAGTTTAGATATAGAATATTTCCTATATAGTAAGTTTAATAGGATTTAGAAAGATAAAACTATTATCCTAGTATTCCTAGCTAGTAATAGTAATTAGTTTAAAGAATCTAATATTATAATTAGTAGAGAGCTTTAATAGTTATAATTTTATATATATTAGAGCTACTATAATTACTTATATCCTGATTAATATTAGCTTATTTATAAGAGAATAAAAGATCTGAAAGTAGACTAATAATTATTATAATAGAGGTTCTTTATTTTTATTCTCTAGCTAAACTACTATATAGTCTAAATAGAATAAGAAAATAGTATATCTATATAGGAGATAGTATTTACTAATAGATAGTATAGGGCTATTATAATTTATAAAAACTAATTAAGTATTTTTACTAGATATAGTAGTAAAGATAACTTTAGTACTAGATATTATATCTAGAATATACCTAAAAAGTATTCCTAGTAATATATCTTATAAAGCTCCTTCTAAAAAATATTTATTATATATTATATTACTTATAATATATTTTATAGCTACTTTAATCTAGTCTATAAAGGAGCTAGATATAGAAAAATATCTATAAATAAGATTCTTAAATATATAAATATATTTAGAGATAGGCTATTTTTAGTAGAATTTAATTAAGATAGTTAGGCTATCTTCTTTATTAGCTTCTAGATCTTAGATTATCTAAAATAATAATTTATTAGAGCTTATTCTAAGAGTAAGATTAATTAAATCTTTAAGTAGATAGTTCCTAATATACTTCTATATCTCTACTAAAAACTTAAGAGATATTATTTCTTATATCCTATTCCTATTAATTTTTATAAATTATATACTTATAGTATTTAATTTAAGATTAATAAGTAGTTTACTACTATTATTAAAGAGGTAGCTAACTATAATTTAGCTTTCTATTTTTAGGATTAGAATATTAAAGGTAGTAGTATATATTTTATATACTAAATAGTTATAGCTTAAATATCTCTTAAATAGCTAATATAGATATTAGAAATATACTATATTTATAAAGATAGGATAAAGAAATATACTATATTTAAAGATAGTAGCTATATAAAGCTATATAGTATTAGTATAATCTTCCTTTAGGATTTAAAAAATTTAGTTATATTAGCTTTTAACTTCTTATTCTAAATACTTAGAGTACTAGGATCTATATATAATCTAAAAGGTCTAGCTATAATAAGATCGATATAAACTTTAGTAGATTAAGTATAGATTAAATACTATTAATAGTTAGTTACTAATTATATATAACTTAATATAATAACTTATAATATATTTATCTAGGATATATATTTATAATAATACTTAATATAATATATAAAACTATTATATTATATAATATCTTAAGATCTATATATTTATTAAGAAATATCTAAAGTAACTACTAATAGTCTAACTAGATAGGATATCTTTCTTAAATAACTTAAATAAAGTTGAATTTTAAGACTAGGTTATTTACTATATATACTATAGTATAATTAAAGAAGTATATAAAGTAAGATACTAAAAAAAGGAATTAGAGATTTAATCTAATTAACTATATCTCTTCTTTATAAGATTAGATTTCTATCTTAAGTCTTTAATAATATATTATAGAGGAAAGATATTTCTTTATTAAGTAGAGAACTTTTATAGATAAAAAGACTAATAAAGATTTTAAGTTTAGAGTATATATAGCTAAATAAAAGTCTTTTATCTAATATTTATTAAACTTACTATCTTTAGAGACTATAATAAGTAGTTTTAGATAAAGATCTAATAATAATAAAAACCTATTCTCTATTTTAATCTATATTATTAAATATAGTAGTATTACTTCTAATATTTAGAAATTATATATAAATAAATAGATAATATTAGTAAATATAAATATAAGTCTAGAATAAAGGATATCTATTATAGTATATAATATACTAGTATTCTATATTATAGAGTAATAAATACTTTTATAGTACTAGATATAGATCTTCTTAAAGAGTAGAGATTAGAATAGATTTCTATTAGTAAATAGGAGAGGATTATTATAATTAAAGAATATATTATCTATATATAGATTAATAGTTGCTTGATTCCTATGATAGATATTATTCTATCTAAAAATAGTTTGTATAGCTTTATTCTTAGTAGAAGCTCTTAAGAAGAAATATAATTAAGAATACTAAATAGTTAGATTTAATATTTCTAAATAAGAGCTATAAGATAATTTATTCTCTCTATAATTAGCTTTTCTAGATACTAATATTCTATAATATAAAGCTATTCTATATATTTATAGGAAGTTATAATTTATAGTTATATTATTTTAATTTAGAGAAAATTCTATTATTTTATAGTATTTTGATTTAAATTAAGAGTACTTAATATATCTAATAAAAGAAAATAGGTATATACTAATATAGAGATAGTATTATATATAAAATTATTAATCTAAATATAATATTCTAGCTATAAATAAAATATACTATAGCTTATTTCTTCCTATCCTGAAAAAGATTCTCTATTAGTATTAACTACTTTTAATTTAGTATCTCTATATTAGAAATACTATTTTTAAATTATCTAATTAAATCTATTAGTTTCTAATTAGATTAAAGAAAAGTAGTAGTAATCTTAATATATTCTTAATATTTTATATAGAGAGTATTAATAAAGTCTTTATTCTTATTAGGATTATATATAGTAATATTTTTAGGTATCTTAGGCTAGTTTTAATATTAGAACTAGGAATAAAATTTATAATAGTATATATAAATTACTATTATCTATTATATACTATAGTTAATATAAAAATCTAGGATTTTAGAAATAATACTAATTAAAAGAAATAGTATTTAAATATAGAAGTAGTTAGAGCGGTAGACTATCCTAAATTAAAAATTTTAAAAAGTTTATAACTTAGTAATATTATTTATAAATCTAGAATTAAAATAGTATTTAATTATAGTAAAATAGTTAGGAATAATATTTATAGGGATAGTATTTATAAGATATAATTAGAGTTAATAATTATAAAGCTATAAAAAAAGGAGCTGGATAGAGTTAATATCTATAAGATATAATTTATTCTACTATATAAATATATAAATAAGATTTAGTATTCTTATTGGCTATATAGAATCCTGTTTATATAATAATATTCCTATAATATAGAGGCTAAAGACTTTAGAATCCCTAGAGAGGAATATTAAAAAGTAGATATTTCTATAATATTATTAAATAAAAATAAGGATAAGACTCTTTATTTATTTATTTTGATTACTAGTAGATTTTTAGGTTAAGTAATCTAATAAGATAGATTACTATACTAATTATTATATAAAGTTCTATATCTATATATTATAATCCCTATTATATCTATTTAATTTTATAGACTAGATAATTTATTAAGATACTAAAGTAGAAGCTAAGTAGTATATAGAAATCTAAAATAGCTATTAGTATTTATTTATAAGCTGGTTTTTTTATAGTTATATATAGTTTATATAGTATATTAGTAGGATCTATAACTAGATTTTTTTTTCTATTAAAATAAAGATTCTATAGAAGAAGATATATAGCTAATAGATTTATAAGAATTACAATAAGTATATTTAACTATATAAAGACTACTATATTAATAAGAAAGAAACTATTACTAACTAATAAAAATAAATAATAGAAATAAAGTTAATCTAAATATATTTTCTATTCTAAATAACTAGATTATTAAATTTAGATAGATTATTTTTTTAAGAGCTTCTTAATTAATAAACTAAGCTATAATAGGAATAGCTAAAGACTCTTAATATAAGCTTCTAGTTTAGTAATTCTTTTATCTAGAGTTAGTATAGTATATAGATAGTATTATCTATTAGACTAATCTTTATTTCTCTATAATCCTAGTAAAATTAGAATCTAGGATATAATTTATAAAAGAATATACTATATTAGATTTCTAAATTATCTAAATAGCTAATAAGTTTAGTAATTAATCTATTTAATATCTAAATCTTATAGTTATATATAGAATCTAGAGAAAATTCTAGAACTATCTTAACTATCTTAATTTTCTCTTTAATCGGAGCTAGTATATTAAGAGGAAATAGATCTAGATAATTATTTAAGAATTAATTCTAAGAAAATAATTTATTATTATCTAAAATATACTATAAATTAGGAAAATTATTAATCTTTTTATCCTATATAAGAAATAATTTAAGATCTATTTAGTCTATATTAAGAATTTAAAAGATAGAATATAGTATAGTTAGCTAAATTTATCTTACTATACCTATATATATTTATTTGATTAGTAATAAATTATTAAAATATAATTAGTACTTATACTATAGTATAATATCTATAAGATTTTTATAAATTAAGAAAAAGTTAGTTTAAAAGGGTAATTTCCTAATAAGATACTCCTATCTTAGATTATATAATAGGTCTAATCCTCTATTATTATAGAGTTTATTTATTATAAATTCTATTTAATAGCTATCGAGCCTATTATCCTTAGATATAATAAGATTTACTATAAAGAAGAGGAGTATTTTCTAATTATACTAAAGTAACTTAGAGATTTAATCTAACTAGAAATTATAGTTAGATTTAACTAATCTATTTCTTTTAAGTAATAATAATCTTCTTTAGTATTTAAAAATAAATAGAGAGAGATAAGAAGTAGATATTAGTAAGATATATTCTATTAAATAAATTATTATTTATTAATAAAGATTTATAATATAGGCTAGAGGCTAATATCTTATCTTACTTTAGATAGAAAGTAGGATTCTAATAGGGGTATTTAAGTTCTAGTAAATAGAATACTATATAGGAAATAAGGAAATAATTAGTATATAATTATATTTATTAAGCTAGTATCCTCTTATATAATACTAATAGATACTAAATTATATTATATAACTTTATTAATATTTAAGTCTTTAACTATATCTTTATAAATTATAATCTATTAATCTATTATCTATAAATAACTAATCTCTATTATTATTATATAAAATAAAGAAGTATAGGACTATACTTATTCTATAGTAGTCTTTCTATTCTTAGCTAATAGAAATAAGATTGATCTTAAGTAGGTTATACTTTTATAGAATATTATATACTAGTTCTTTAAGTAAGAATAAAAGGATATCTATTTAATTATAATCCTTTAAGATTAAATCTTATTATTATAAATCTTATTATAGATATCTAGCTAGAGAATTTAGTATATAATTATTAAAAAAAATATATTTTTAGTTTATTATAATTAGCTCTATTAAGACTATCTTAAGCTTTTTAAGACTTATAAATCTCTTAAGTAATATATTAATTATAAATCCGAAGTCTTAAGTCTTATTTAGTCTAAAGAACTTAGAGTTATATAATTTCCTAAAAAAACTATAGTATTAGGAGATCTTAAGATTAATAAAATTATATAATCTATTTAGAGAGTAGGTTATATTTAAATTTATTATAAAGATTCTAGGATAGAATAAAAATATTATTAAGAATATTTATTTTATAAGACTCTTAGTCTTTATTATATCTAATTCTATTTCTATATATTCTAAACTTTTCTTTTCTTAGACTTTTTATAGCTAGAGAATCTTAAATAATTATTAACTATATACTAATTTATTTTAAGTAGAGCTAGATCTTTAAGTTCTAGCTATTCTTATATACTCTTTTACTATCCTATCTAATATAGTTCTTATTCTAGATATAATAGATTTTAATATAATTTATATATTCTCTTATATAAAAGCTCTATCTTTTATATCTAAATTAGTAGATATAAAATTATTCCTTATAAATCTATTAAGATAGTCTTTAAATTAGTTTCTTATAATAAGCTATCTATATAAATAATTTTTATTCTAAATAATTTCCTATATAAAATTATATATATCTTTATATTATATAGTTAAATAATAGAAAATAATATTTCTAACTACTAGATTAAGCTAGATATTAGTATAATAAAAATTATTAATTTTAATATAATTAGTTCTAGGAGACTAATTTAATTTATATTTATTTTATTGATTGATTATAGTATTGATTAAGATTAATTACTTTTTAATCTATTTATACTAGTCTTTTAAATACTAAAGAAGGAAGATAATAAATATAGTTATTTACTTCTAAAAAATTTTATAAGGTCTACTTTCTATAGCTTAATTAATACCCTTATTAATATATAAAATAAAAATACTATATAGTCTATCTTAAGAATTATATTAGATAAATCTATTATTAGTAATTATTTTATACTATATACTAGTTAGAGATAGTAAATATAGAGAAATTAAGTCTATAGAAAAGTAATTTAGCTTATTTAAATTAATAAATCTCTAGTTTTTTAAATATCCTTAAATAGTTACTCCTTATAAATACTATTTATTATCTTTAAATAGGAATATATTTATAAATTTTATAAATAGTATTTATAATATATTTAATAAATTTAGAATAAATCTTATTTCCTTTAATAAATATAAAATCTTCTATTCTGAAATTATATATAAATTACTTATCTACTTATATAATTTATTATATTAGATTATAGTTATAATAGCTATAGTAAAGGGGATATCGAGGATTTAAATTATTAAAAAAATCTTATTAGGATTAAGAATAAGTAAAATAACTAGATTTATTTAAGTAGTTATAGATATAGGAATTCTAATAGTAATACTTTTACTCTAGATATTAGGGGAAATAACTAAGAAAGTTATATTAGAATAGAAAATAGTAGTTAAAGTAGCTCTAGCTACTATTATTATAATAGCTGATATAGCTATAATAATACTAATAATAATAACTATAATAATAATAGAGAAGATATCCTACTAGGCTTAAGATATATTAGAAGATAAGAGAGCTAAGTTTAAATAGATATAGAGTATAAGAATAATAATAAATTAGAAGTATTCCTCTAGTCTATATAGGAGGTCTTAGATTTATAAAATTATACTATAGAAGTATTAGGCTTACTAATAAATAGTATAGTTCTTATTTAGTATAGTAATAATACTAGAAAGTTAGTAATAGTTAGGTATAAGTATAATAGTTCTATTATAGTATAATTATTATTAGCTATCTAGTATTATATTCTAACTAGAGTATCTTATATATTAATAAAAAATCTTAGTTATTAGAAAGACTATATCTAGATAGAGTATAATATTTAAGCTTAGGAGTTAGTTATATAGTAAGTAGATAAGAAGTTAATTAATTAAAATCTAATATCTTTATTAAAATCTATAAAAAAAGTATAGTATCTAGAGATTTATATCTATATCTATTAGTATAATAGAGAATAAAGCTAGGAATTCTGGGATACTCTTTAATATATTTATATTAATAATACTCTAAAAATAGATATATTAATATATAATATAGTAATTATATAGGAGGCTAATTATTAATTTTTATTAATAGAGATAAGGCTATAATATAGTTTAGTAAATACCTAAATAGTGAATGACTATTAGAGAAATATAAATATATATAAGGATATATATTAGCTTCTATTATATATATAAAAAAATAGATAGATAATAAATATTAAATATAAACTAGTTATTAGTAAGGATTAGGATGATTTAGATAGTAGGATAGATATATTAGAATATTTAGTAGGTAATAATAATAATTATACTTTTTAAGAAAGTAAAAAAGGGAATAAGGAATATAATAAGGATTTCTAAAAGAAAGAAAATATAGGAAATTTTAATAACTATAGATAGTAGTAATAGTCTTATTTAAGTCCTATTTTTAAAGAGAAGAATTATTTAAAGAATAATAATTTTTATATATCTATAGTTATCCTAAATAGAGCTTAAAGGAATATTTAGATATAGTAAAGAAATAATCTATTTATCTCTTAAATAATTAGGTTATCTAGTATAGAGGATAGACTTTAGATCTAAGAGCTCTTCTAAATACTAAGTAACTTCTAATTATAATTCTAAGACTAATAATAATAAGAATAGTATTCTAATAAAAGAAATTCTATTAATTAAGATATCTCTTAATAGATATTAGATTTTAATAGTTCTAATTATTTAAGCTAGAGTAGTTAGTAGTAGATACTATAGTTAAATTATTCTAACTATTTAAATTAGAATATCTAGGGGTAGATCCTATAGTCGAATTATTCTAATTATTTAAATTAGGGTATTTAGTAGTAGATACTATAGTTAAATTATTCTAACTACTTAAATTAGAATATCTAGTAGTAGATACTATAGTTAAGTTATTCTAACTATTTAAACTAGGATATCTAGGGATAGATACTATAGTTAAGTTATTCTAATTATTTAAACTAGGATATCTAGAAATAGATACTATAGTTAAATTATTCTAATTACTTAAATTAGGATATTTAGGGATAGATCTTATAATCGAATTATTCTAATTACTTAAACTAGGATATCTAATAATAGATACTATAGTTGAATTATTCTAATTATTTAAATTAGGGTATCTAGGGATAGATACTATAATTAAGTTATTTTAACTACTTAAATTAAGCTAGTAGTATTTAGTAGTATAATATAGGAATAGCTAATAATAAATAGGATTAATAATATAGTCTAGGTTATTACTAATATATAGGTCCTACTATAAATAATCTTCCAATATAATAAAGTATTCGATCTATCTAATAACTATAATAATAATAGCTTAGTTATTTCTAATTTTAAATTATTATATATTCTATTAGATTTAAATTAATTATCTTTAATTATTATTTATTATTATATTATTAGACTTATAATATCTATAGTTATAAACTAAAAGTTTTAAATATTTCTAATAGGTATTAGCTATTCTAATATCTCCTATATAGTTAATTAGGGAATATAGATATTTATAGTTATATTAGATAATTAGGCTATTATAGTATAGTTTAAAAAGTAAAGGATTATCTATTATATATAGAAATATAAATTCTTATAAATTAATAAGTCTAGTTAGAATAGGAGTTTATAATATATAGGAATCCTATACTAAGTTAATAATTATATTTCCTATAATAATTATTTATAGATATTTAGGTAAGGATTTTAGTTTTTATAAATTCTAGAAATTAGAGGTATATTATTTAACTATAGTATTAGAAAATAAATAATTTCTATTAATAAATAAATAGTAGAAGTTATAAAAATAGATAAGTAAAAAAAGTATAACTATATATATAGATAAATAGGTATTTATAAATATTCTATCTTACTTAAATATATAAAGTATTAAAGCCTATCTATAGTATATACTAGAGATATAGTTCTCTTTTTAATATTAAAGAGCTTAGAAAAGAGCTATATCCTTTATAAATCTACTATTAAGAACTATATTCTTTATTAAGGTAGCTATTAAATTATTTTTAAGAATACTCTAATATACTAAAAAGTATAATATTATAGAGCCTCTAATTATATTAGTTCTTTAGGATTATTTTAGTAAAAGGTAGTAGACTATAATTTAACTAGACTCTATTAATAACTAAATTTATTTAAAGAATATAAAATATAAGATTCCTAAAATAAGTAGGTATATTAATATTATTATATTTAGTATAGCTATTAAATATCTAGATTAAGTTTTAGCTATCTTTATTAGAAGTAAAAATAAACTATTATTCTATTATATTAAGAATAGATTAGAGAAAAGTATTAAATTAGGGAATTTATCTAAGGTATAAAATATTAAATAGGAAGACTTTCTAGAATTCTATTAATAGTAATTTAGTAGGATATTTTCTATAATTAATATACTTTACTCTAATAAATATTTAGTTAGTAATAAAACTTAGTTTTAAAATAATTAGTATACTAGAGCTAATAATAATAATAATAAGACTATAGAAACTAAATTTAATAAATACTAAGATAAGAGTAAGTATAATAAGAAAGAATATTTTAGTTTTAATAATAAGAAGTAAGATAAGAATAGATATTAAATAGATAAAAATAAATATAGTAATAATAAAAAAGATAATAAAGAAGAGGAAGATAAGAAGATAGAGATAAGATAGGAAGATAATAATAATAGTAAGAAGAAAACTAAAAAGGAATATAATAATTATAATTTTAAGAAGAATAAATCTAATATAAATAATAAATATAGAAAAGTAAAATATCTAAAGCTAGTCTATAATATAGAATATAAACTAAAGTATTTCGATATTAATTTTATTAAAGACTAAGTCTAAAATTACTATAGACTTCTTTTAAATTTAGGATTTATTCTTAGTTAGTAGAAGATAAAATTAGTAGAGCTTATAGTAGTAATAGGATATAAATATAAAGATAAGTAAATTATTTAAATAAAGCTTTATAAGGATTCTAGTAATAAGAAAAAGTTAATAATAAAGGATTATTTTTTATTAAAAGTTCTAGATATTAGCTTAATAGTCTAATAAATAGACTAAGATTTTATCTCTAAGCTAATTAAATTACTATATTCTACTCTAAATAAAACTTATCTAGTAATATATATTATAGTATACTAGGAGAGTAATATCTAGATCTAGGAATCTTATAAAGACTTTTATTTTTTAATAAAAGATATAAGTTAGTTAAAAGTTAATATCTTTTTATATTTTATAGCTATATTCTAGAAAGATAACTATATTAAGACTATAATAAGAAAAAGACTATTATTCTCTAAGTTAAGTATTTTAATCTTAGATATTTAATTAGTTAGTTAAATTAAAGTTATAGTTAATTTAAATATATTAATTCTTTCTTAAGATTAGGATTAATAATTTTACTTTACTATTATATTTCTATTTAGTACTTTTAAATATTAAATCTATATAATTTAATTATTAAGTATAATTATATACCCTTTATAGAAATATAAAATCCTAGCTATACTATTATTATAATATATAAGCTCTTCTATATATTTATAGTCTAATAATATAATATATTATCTATATATATATAGTATTTATAATATAAAGGAATATCTAATTATCTCTTATAGTAAATCCCTATAGTAATCTCTTTAAGTTATTAGATCTTAGATATTAAAAGACCCTTATACCTTAGCTATAGTTTAGTCTAATATTTTCCTTTCTTCTATTTAGATAAACTAGTATTAATCTATATTTCTATTATAATAATAAGTCCTACTAATACTATTCTTATTATAGATAATAAATAATCTTCTATCTAGGTATTACCTCTAATCTAGTATAAAATTTATCTATAAAATCTAATAGTTTCTTAGCTAATATCTTTTAAAAATCTAACTATTAAATTAAATAAGCCTTTAAACCCTAAAATTATTTAAAAATATAAATAGGCTAAAAAGGAATACTTAAATACTATAATAAAGCTTCTCTAAATTTCTTATTTAATCTAAGATTAATAATTAATAAGGATAAGATATTTAAAACTATTTATAAAATAATTAATTATAAAGCTAAAAAGCTATAATAAGATATTTAAACTCTTTATAATAAACTTTAATTTATAAGAGATTAGTATCGAAAAATATAAGATAAACTTTTCTATTAATAAAAGATAAGGATTTTAAACTATAAAATCTACTATATATAGCTAGATTATTAGCTTACTATATTATATAGATATATAATTTATAAGTTATATATAGAAAGTCTTAATATAAAAGTATATCCTTTCTATAGAATAGACTTTTTGGGATATATAAAATACTATCCTTTTATATAATAGATATCTATTTATATATAAATTATAAGTTAAGAAGGTTATATACTATAATAAGAAATAATATTTATATTTTATCTATTAAGAGTAATTATTTTATTAAAAAGACTTTCTATTTAGAGTATTAGATAGTATATAATAATAAAAATAAATAAATTTAGAATTATATTATAAAGTAAACTATATTTAAATATAGGATCTAAAGACTATTATTTTACTACTTAATCTTTTTAGTATATAGATTTTAAGCTCTTATATAAATCTAAGACTATTTAAAGTCTATTAAAAGAAATTTCTTATTAAAAAAATCTATATATTTCTAATTCTCTATATATAAAATATTTTATAAATACTTCTCTTATCTATTATAAATTTAGCTTAACTATTTCTTATAGTATAAATAGTATTCTAGTCTTTTAATAGCTAAAGTATAACTAAGTTTTAAGGATTATACTTTTTGGATAAATTATACTAAGAATAAAATTTAAGAATAGTAATTTCTAAGACCTAATTTTTAGTTATAATTAATCTAGTTTAGCTTTTTTATTAGTATAGAGGTCCTCTAATAACTTATCTTAAATTTATTATCCTATATCTTTAATTAGCTACTAAATTTATATTTCTTTATCCTATTTTATTTCCTTATTTTTATTTCCCTTACTATATATTAGAATAGCTATACTAAGTAGATAATCTATATTTATCTATATAAATAATATACTACTATAATATACTTACTAATAAGTCCTATTTTTAGGATAATTCTTAATAATAAATATATTATTATAAATTAAGTAACTTAATATACTAAGATTAGTAATAGGGATATATTATTTATCTCTATAGAATATATATTTATATATAAAAAGTATATATCTATTTATTAATCTATTAACTACTTAACTCTAAAGTCTTCTATATATATCTAATCTTAATATTAAAGATTAAAGAGAGTAGTAGTAATTAAATTAGGATAAGATTTAATAGGATTTAATTTATTCTTAGTAGTTTTATAATATATATTATCTAAAGTATTAAAATAGATAAAAATAATAGTATTTTATTTAATAAATCTAGATAAAATATAGAAATTATATAAAAATTAGGATCTATAAGGATTAATAAGAATTATCTATACTAGGACTATTAAGAGTTAAGGGTCTAGTAAGGGTTAAGGGTCTAAGTTTTAGATTTTTATAATAGTAATTCTAAGATCTAAGATTATCTAATTAGACTTAATTAAAAGATTTTCTAATAAAGATAAGATATATTAGTAGATTATAAATATAGTAAAACTATTTAATAGTATACTATCCTTTTCTATAATTATTCTTTTCTTTATATTAATAAAAATAGATCTATAAGTTAACTCTTTATAACTAACTCTAGAAATAGCTAATTAAGTACTAAAAACTCTCTAATTAATAGCCTATATCTAGACTAATTATCTTAGACTACTACTATTAATAGTATTATAAATATTTTATTTAATTCTTATTAATAAGAATTTAAGATAAATCTCTAGAATATAGATATAAAATTATTAGTTCCTAATAATAATAGTAGAAGATAAATATTAAATTATAGTCTATTATATTAAGCTTAATTATATCCTTTTTATTAAATTCTTTATTCTTAATAATAAAGTAATTAGTTATATATTCCTTCTCTAATCTAAATAGTATTTAAAATCTATAATCTATTTTCTTCTTTTATTTATATTAATTAGAGCTCTAATTACTAGAAATCTTATTTAAGTATACTATTTTATATAATATATATTAGTAGTTATACTAATTATATATAGAGAAGATAAATTTATTTCTAATAAAGATTTTTAAAGGCTATATAAAGATAAATTTACTTATATAGAATTAAGTCCTGCTGGATATCTTATAAGATATATCTAGGAAGACTAGTTATAGAATAAGCTTTTTCCTTCTACTATTATAGCTTAAGTTCTCTTTAAGATAAATTATAAAATATAAAGGGATAGTTAATATAATATTTATTATAAAGAGTTAAATAAATAAGTTTAAAATAAGTATCTTTTTATATATCTAATCCTTATTCCTACTATACTTCTATATCTATCCTTATAAAGTTATACTAGGAATATATCTTTAGACTCTATTATATAAAATATATTAGTAATCTAATAGCTGTTATTAGAAGTATATTAAATTCCTAGTCTAGTAAATAAGTTAGTAAGTTAGCCTATATAAGTAGGGTAAATAAAATAGATTAGTATATACTTATATTATATTATAATTAGAGTAAAATAGAAGTAATTATAGACTTAGGAACTAATCTAGTTCTAGGTTTTTAATAAAATCTTTAAGTATACTTAATATAGATAGAAAGGAGATATTAGGATAGTAGTATATATAATTAGGTTTATAGTTTAAATACCTATAGAAAGAATTATACTAGTCTAGTAATTCAAATAATATTACTTTTTATATAAAGAAATTATAATCTAATTTTAGAAAAGAAGCTATAAGTCTTAGTAGAAGTAAATTATTTAACTATATTTATATAATTAATATCCTATATATAATTAAGTAATATTTAAATCTATAATCCTAAATCTCTTATAAAAAGGTATCCTACTTTTTATAAAGAAGATTAATTATATTATTAATAGTCTTCTTCCTATATTTATTAATTAAGTCTATAATACTATTAGTTTCTAAGTATTTAAAAGAGTATATTTATATTTATCTATAACTTTTTTAGGGATCAGAAGTTCTAGAATATTAATATAATTATTATTCTATAATATAGTAATAGAAGTTAATAATTTAAATTAGGAAGGAAGTTAGAAAAATTAAATAATCTAAAGCTATAAAACTAAATCCTAAAATATTATTATATAGATCTTTTCTAATTTATTAATCTATATATTTATTAATAAATATAAAGCTTAATAATATTTATAGTAATCTACTATAATAGTAACTTTAGTAAGTATTTCTAGGGTTAGCTTTAGAGGTATAAAATAGTATTAACTATAAATAGTCTAAAGTACTATTATAAAAGCTTTAATATTCTAGCTATCTATAGTTATTTTAATTAATCTCTTTTAAGAATAAATAATACTTTCTTTTTAGTCTCTAGTTAGTAGCTTTTTAAAAAAAGAAGAGATAAATATTAAATATTTAGTAGAGATCTAAATATAGAAATAATCTTAAGTCTTAGATTTAGAAAAATATTTTTTAAGAATAATCTTATTAGTAGTAGCTTTTTTAATAATAGTAAGATCTTTAGTAGATAGTAACTTTTTAATAGATAATAATTCTTTAATAGATAGTAGTTCTTTAATAGATAGTAGTTCTTTAATAGATAATAATTCTTTAAGAGTAGTTTTTTTAATAAAAGACTTTCTTTTCTTTTCCTTTCTCTTATTTTTCTTTTTAGTTATACTCTATTTCTTAAGGCTTAGCTCTAGCTATTAATAATAAAATTTAGGAACTTTTATAAATCTCTATAAACTTTATCTATTACTAAATAACTATAGAAAGATACTAAAGATTTAGGAAAGAAATAGATTCCTATCTAATTATATAAAAGATTTATTTATATTATATAATATTATTATAATTTTACTATCTAGATTAATAGTATAAATTAATAAGTCTATAATAATTTATAGATTAGCTTAATATAGAAATATTTACTTAAGATAATATAGTTATTTAATCTTAGCTACTAGGTATATTTAGATAGAGTTAGACTATCTGATTAATATTAATTAGATATTATTAGATACTATTTATTTTATAAAGTTTAGATATCTTACTAATTAGTTATAGGAAAACTAAGGAAAATAATAATATTAAATAAAAAGAGGGATATAGAAAATAGATAATTAATTGTCTAAATCTATTTGCTTTTATATAGTACTTTATTATACTACTCTATATATAGTATAAGAAAAATATTATCTAGTAGCTTATTAACTATACTAAACTATTATAAGTTCTATTATTAGATTTATATCTATCCTATTTTTAGCTAATTTAATAAGTTATATATAATCTTTTAATTATACTCTATAGTAATATCTATAATATCTCTACTAGTAATCTAGTTACTTATATAGTTATTATTTATAGAATATTTATTTCCTATTTTTATTTATATCTTAATTATATATATAGTATTAGGGTTATACTATATAAAATATATCTATTAATTACTATATACTATAGTAGTAATATATTATCCTTAGAAAGTATAACTATTATTTTAAGATAAGATAGACTATTTACTAGAAGGTATTTATAAGTATCCCTAAGACTATATTATAATTATATTTTATATTCTTAAAATTAATCTTAAAAAATTAGTATTTTTAAATATTATAGCTAATATCTAGATTTAAAATATTATATAAGAGATATAAGACTATAAGATTATAGTTGTTCTATCTAAAGTTTTATAATAATATTATATAACTATTAGATATAGAAGGATTTTATTTTAACTTTTTTAGTACTAATAATAAGAAGTCTAATATTAAGAAGTAGGATATAAATATTATAGGTCGATTTATTTGCTAAAATAGTAGATATTACTCTAGTAGTTAGTTAAGTAAAAAAGTAATAATTATAATTTATATATATTCTTAATAGTAATATAATATATATATATTATTAGTAATATAGAAATTATAGATTAGTTAGTTAGCTATTCCTAGATACTAAATACTATATAGAAAGAGTAATATACTAGCTTAAAAAATAGAATAGAATTAAGATTAAGTAGCCTAGTTTTTCTAACTAGAGTAGAGGATTGTATAATAGTAAACTATATAAAGGGTATAAAGCTAGTTATTATTCTAACTTAAATAAGAATATAGTATTAATATTAGTAAGATAAGATTAGTACTAGGAATTCTTATATATATAGTAACTAATTATTCTAGATTATTAATTTAAATACTTTTCTATAAGGAATTATTTATTTAGTATATAGATTATCTTTAATTAGAAAATTATAAATCTATCTTATATCTAATCTAAGTTAGTACTATTTTATAATTACTATAATATTAATTATTAATAAGATACTACTATTTAAGTAAGGCTTATATTATAGTAAATAATATTTATAATACTATTATTAAAATATATAATTCCTTTATAATAAACTAATTAGGATTTATAGAATATCTATAAATAGATTAATATAATTTTAAAAATTATATATTTTAGATATACTATACTAAGATATAGTTTTCGATTATAATTAATCTAGTTTAGCTTTCTTATTAGTATAGAGGTCCTCTAATAACTTATCTTTACTAAACTTATTATCCTATATTTTTAATTAGTTACTAAATTTTTTAGCTTATTTTATTTCTTTAGTTTTATTTCTCTTATTATAGATTAAGATAGCTATACTAAATAGATAATTTATATTTATCTATATAAATAGTATACTACTATAATATATATACTAATAAACCCTATTTTTTAGATAATTTTTAATAATAAATATATTATTATAAATTAATTTAAGATACTGAGATTAATAGCTATAGTTGATTTAAATACTATACTTATAATATTTAGACCCCTTTACTCCTTTATACTTTTAATATTTTCTTTAATTAATTTTTACTCTAAATTATAGATATAGTACTTATATAAAATATTTATATATTTTTATAATATATATAATTAAATATATATTACTATAATAGTTTAAGAATTAAATCTAATTTACTAGAAGTTACTTTATTTTTTTAGTCCTTTAGTAAATTCTTTATATCCGATCTAATACTAAAATTATTTAAAATTATAGTAGTCTAAAATTATACCTATTATAATATTTTATATCTTAGAATTTTTTTATCTGTTAATTTTAAAGTTTATCTAATATTATTGTTTATTAATATTTATTCTATTTAATATTTCTAGTAATTTAATATTAAATATCTAAAATTTTAATACTATTTAATTTTATATTATTAATAAAATTTAATTATACTAATTTTAGAGTACTTTTAAATTTATATATTATCTAATATTTTTATATTAAAATATTTTTTATTCTTAATATATTCCTTAATAAAGATTATTTCTAGGATAGATAAAGATATTATAAGGATAGAGTAAAAATATATCTATAATATTTTTATACTAATAGTTTAGAAATATATACTATTTATACTATATATATTAATAGACTAATTTAAGTTTTTAAGTCTAGAGATTTTATTTACTTAAATTCTAAAAATTATATTAAGATTTCTATAGATCCTAATCTTTTCTAATAAGTCTTAGTCTAGAATAGCTAAATTAAAGTAGCTTTATATAGTCTACTATAATTTCTTAATCTCCTAGATAATATCTAGTTTAATATACTTTATAGAAATTACTATCTTCTTACTACTATAGAAATATCTATATAGTAGTGGATAGCTAAATTTTATAGTAATAGTAAGTATATTATCTTATTAGTAATTAGTAAGTATTAACTAATATAAAAGATTTAAATCTAGAAATTATATAAAGGATTTAGGAAGAATATCTAAATATCTAGGCCTATTATAATAGTAATATATATAGATATATCTAAGACTATAAAAAATAAGACGATATAGAAAATAAGCTTAAATAGTATAGTAGATTTAGTAAATATATATAGAAATAACTTAAAAGAATAGAAATAGATTTTAAGAAATTAAAGAGAGCTTTAGATAGGTTGATATTTTTTTCGGAATTATAGTAGGATTTAAAACTTTTTTATTTTAACCGATAGTTTTCTTTAAATTATTCTAAGATAAATTAATAATAATAATACTAGATTAAAATTTATTAGCTAATTAATAAATAAGGAAATTATTTAATATCTTAATTCTATATATTAGTAATAGTCTTTTATAATAGGAAATAATTTAGTAGTACTTCTTAATCTAGATATAATTAAATAGATTAAGGCTATAATATCTAGAATATCTCTATATAATAAAGTAGTTATAGAAAATAAAATAGAAGTATATAAGATATTTTATAATTTAGGCTTAGAATAGAATTATTCCTAGATACTTAGTTAAATAGTAATATTTTAGGGGAGGATATTATTATTTAATATATTTACTAAGGACTTTATCTATTTTAAGATCTATATATCTACTCTTAAACTACTATAATATATAAATCCTAATAGTATTATATATAAAAGACTCTTAAGAAGCTATATAGAGTATTAATCTTATATTTATAATATCTAAGTCTCTAAAGATTTATTTAAATAATATAATAGAAATATTAATAGTATAAAGATATATTACTAATAACTTTTCCTATTTATTATATATAATTTTCTAGTATTAATAGATTTATTACTATATTATAATAGTAAGAAGATTAAGTAGAAATTTTTAGGTTTTTAATTAGAAAGGATATTTAAATTAGTCTAGCTTATATTAAGGCTAGGATTTAAAAATAATATAATCTAAGATATTTATAAAGAGACTAGTTTTAATAGATATTAGATTATTACTAAGGAATTTCTTATCTAACTCTAGCTATTAGATTAGTATATTATTAATAGGGATTCTATTTAAAATCTAGTTAATTATATCTCTAAAGATATTATTAATACTCCTATTATCTACCTATTAATATAAAAGATATTATTTATAATAGATCTTAAAGATCTATTAAAGAAACTCTATTATAATAGACTATATAATAAAGACTATAAGTATAATTAAGGATTTTTATTTTTAGATATTATATATTAATAGGAGAATTACTTAAGGTTAAATCTAATATTATTTATAGTATAGTATAATATTTTCTTCTATTTTTTTAGAAGATTAGATTATTAATCTAAAGGCTATAAATCTATAAATAATCTAGATAAGATTTATATAGGAGATATCTTATTTAAAATAACTAATTTTAATAATCTATTACTAGTTATCTTTTAGTCTTAAGAAGATAGTAAATAGATTACTAAGTTAATCTAAAATATTAAGAATAATAGACTATATAATAAATTCTAGGAAATTATCTCTATATATATTTCTAATAGTTATTATTTTAATAAATAGAGTTAGGAATTAAATAAGAATCTATCTTAGATATTATAGCCTACTAATTTTACTACTAATTTCTTTAAAATATATTCTATCTCTATCTATTCTAGTTTAAATAGAAAGATTAAAATATTTTTAATATTTTAGTAAGAGATATAATCTTCTAATTTTATCTTAAATATTCTAGTAATAATAAATAATATTTTATTTTTTATTTAGTAAAATAGATATTATATCTAGCTATTAAATAATTCTAAAAATAAGTATTTCTTTTTTAGGATAGTTTACTAATTAAAGAACTAGTAATAACTATTTATTTTAATTTAGGATTCTCGAGGATCCTATTTTATTTTTAAAAATATCTTTAAGATTATAAGTTATAAAAGACTTATTTTAGTTAGACTGAATATTAATTAAAATAGTAGTAGTAGGATTTTTATATTTTAATTATAAGAAGTAGAATTAAATAATTTCTTTAATAGATTTTAATTTAGAAATAGAAGTAAATAAGATAATACTAAATTCTATTAATTATAATTATATAATATTAAGATTTAAATCTTAAAGACAGGGACTACTAAATAGCTCTTCCCTACTATATATAAAATAAAAATATCCTATTTAGTATATAAATTAGTATTAATATAACTTGTTTTATTCCTTATTTAATATAATAATAAATCTATAATAGAACTAATATTCTAGTATATATAGTTTTCGAAATAAATATCTATAATTAATTATTATCTAATAATATATATAGGCTATTTTAGTAGTATCTAATTAAAATATTATTAGAGTTATATATTTTATAAAGTATATAATTAATAGACTTAATATTAAATTACTTAGATCTCTAATACTACTTAAGTAAAAAAGTTATAATATTTACTAGATAAAATAAGTACTATTTAGTATAAATATAGAAAGATACTTACTTATCTTAATATTATCCTAGAATAAAATAAATATATTATTATTTATAACTATAGTATAGTAAATTACTAGATCTTAATAAATATACTAAAGCCTATATAGGAGCTATTATAATATTAGTTAAAAATTATAAAGTATTTAGATATAAATATATCTCCTTAGCTATAAATCTAAGATCTAACTCCTTAAGTTTAATATAGGATTAGAGTTATTATAATAAAACTTCTATAAGCTTATAAATAAGATAAATAGTCTTAGACTCTTTAAATATATTTAAAAGATTTATAATATTTATATAATTAGTTATTTATAGATAAAAAGCCTTATCTATACTATCTTTCTTATATTCCTTTATTATAATAAGTATTCTAGATAAATTAATAGTATTTACTATATATATCTTCCTAGACTTTAACTTTTATTTAATTTTTTTATATTTTATTTAGGATAAGTTAGTTTTATAGAAAGGTAACTTTAGATATTTTTTAGCTGGTTTTTCTATACTTATAGTATATATAATAGGAATTTATAGCTATTATAATATTCTATAGTATCTTTTAGCTAGATTAGCTTACTAGATTATTATTTCTATAGTAGAAGCTTTCTATATAATATCTCTAACTTTATTATTTATAGGGAAAGTTATAATTCTTTTTCTATTAATATTATTATTCTCTCTATTATTAATTATATATAAATAATTCTCGATAGTATTAGTAGTAGTTCTCTATATATTATTTATCTCTATATTTTTCGGGAAATATATATTTCTATTGGGATTTGAATTTATCTAGCTATCTATCTTACTAGGGCTATATTTTATTATTCTTAAATATTTCGAACTTATATAAGAGTGATTAATATTAATTAGTATAATACTTTTATAAATCCTATTTATAGATCCTATTTATAGGTAATATATTAATAAGTAGTACTAGCTCTACTTATTTTCCTAAATTATTAGGTACTAGGAAATATTAAATTAAGAATATAAATATAATTATCTATATCCCTTTTTACTCTTTCTATAATCCTAGGTATTATTATTATTATATCTATAATAGTTAGGATATATATAGATTTTAATATAAATTAAGTATTAATTATAGAACTATCTTATCTTATAATAATACTAATATCTATCTAATAACTATCTTATTAATATATTACTATAATATTTATTAGAATAGCTATATAATAGCTAATATATATCTTAGTCTAGTAATTATTCTTACTACTAACTAAAGCTAATATATTTAATTACTATTTAAGTTAAATACTAGTATAGCTATTATAATTATTAGTATTAATAAAGTAGAAGAAAAGATCTTAGATAGAGAAGAAAATAAAATAATATAGTTTTTAATCTTATTTAAGCTATAAGTTATATTAGTACTACTTATAAATCTAATACTTTAAGTTAAAGTCTATAATAAAAAGCTAGTTGAATATATAGAAACGCCCTTTAAGTATATTATTTTTATTTAGATTAAAATATAAGTTAGTATTCTTTATAAATTAGTAAAAGATTTATCTAAATATATAGTTAGAATCTTATTTTCTAAAGAAGTAATTATTATATATCTAACTATAGTACTTATTATTATTATAATAATTATCTTAGTAGATAAGGTTATTTAAATACTTCTTAGTATAATATTAATAGCTTTATAAGTAGTTATATTTATAATTATAAAAGAAAATATCTAGAAGAAAACTAAGGTAATAAAGAAAAGTATATTAATTAGATTATTAAAATAAGTTTATCTAAGGAATTCTAGTAGATTTAAATAGTTAGAGAGTATAATTAAATAATATTTCTCTTAATATATATATATTTCTTTTATACTTTAATATTTTATAATATTAGTACTATTTAGTATCTGGCTCTTAATTATATATATAAATATCCTTTAATAATATTCTAAGGTCTAAATATATTAATTAAATAGTAATATTATTTTCTCCTAGAAGATATTATTAGCTAAAAAATAATCCCTTATAGTTTTAGTCTATATATACTTACTACTATTTATAAGAAAGTATTTAGTAAGAATATAAGTAATATAGATATAATAATAAATTCTAATAAATATTATATAGAGGAGTAAAATAGATTTACTATTAATTATAATTTTAGTTCTAATTAGGGATTCTATAGATAATTCTAATATCTTAGAGGTAAAGATAGAGATCTCTATCTAGTTTAGATCTTTTAATACTAATATATCCTCTATAGATATTATTTTTAAAGTATAGTAGAATATATATATAGTCCTCTTTATCTTATATAATAAATATATATTACTATAAATATTAATACTATATTAGATTAGTATTTAGATTATATTTATATTTTTAGATTAATATTCTTAAGTACTATATTACTCAGCCCTATAATTACTATTATACCCAGACCGGGAATTCTATAGTCTATAGTATTAGCTTTTATAGGATATATAATAATATAAGTTATTATAATAGGCTCCTACTAAATTTTAGAATTTAGTAATATAAAAGCTTAATAAATCTATCTCTAAGAGAATAATAGTATATAGCTTATAGTCTTTAAAGCTAGGTAATAATAAATTTATACTATAAATAGTCTTTAGAGTAATAATATAGTATATAAATAGATATTTAAATAGAAATATCTTTATAATTTATTATATTATATTAGATAAGAATACTTTAAGATAGCTATATATAATATAAATAGTTTAAATATTATATATAAATATAGATTATAATTACTAGAAGTGAACTATCTATATAGCCTTACTTTATAATAAGTCTTATTATATTACTATTTCCTTAGTAGTATATCCTTAGAAAGGCTTAGTCTTAGAAATAATTCTTTTAATAAGAAATAAATAATTATTGCTTACTAGAATATTATCTTTTAGATTTATAATATATTAAATCCTACTAATAGAAAATATACCTTAGAATAGAGAAGATATTAGGAAGATCTTATAAATTATATTAGTTAGTATCTAATAAAAGTAATTAACTAAATATTATTATTACTAATTAATAATAAGATAAATAACTTAGACTATATATTAGTCTATTAGAAATTTATTTTTAATCTTCTAAGAAAGATATATATACTTAGACTTTTAGCGATATAACTAGCTATTTATTTAAAAGATATCTTAGTAATATATTAATAAATATATATATTAAATTATCTAATAATATTAAATATAGAGATATTTAAGTAATATATAAAAATTCTATCCTATCTTCTTTTGAATTTAAGATAAGTATCTATAACTTTAAATCTAAGATCTATAATCTTAAGAAATAGTTAAAAGAGATAAATATTAGTATTTTAAGACTAGAATTTAAGATTAATAGCTCTAAATATAGAGAGATAGCTCTCCTTTATAAGAATAAATAGTTATATTGGATATTATTTATTTATCTTAGAAAAGCTTATAATATTAACTAGTATCTAGAAGAAATAGAGTAATAGATCTATAATCTTTTTAATACTACTAAGCTAAATAAATTAAATTATAAATAATTATTATAGATATACTTAAATACTCTCTCTATTTATATTATCTAAGAATATTCTAATTATCTAAAGAAGATTAGTTTCTAAATCTATAAGTTTATAAGATACTTATTATAGAGACTATTAAAGAAAAAAAGTAATATTCTAAATATTATTTAATAGCTTAAAAAGAGTCTTATCTCTAATATATCTTAATTTAGATTTAAGTAATCTCTTTTAAAGATAAGAATAAATCTCTCTTATATTTATAAAAAGTTTTATAAGAGCTTCCCTTTACTATTAGTACTAAATAATTTCTTAATAAAAATAAGTAATTTCTTATTTAATATTATTAATCTAGGATAGTTTTCTATCTATTATTACTAAATATATTAGAAAATATTTAGTATTCTAAATCTATTTATTATCTAGAAAAATAGATAAGATTAAATTATAAAACTATTAATCTAGATTTATTAATAGTTATATAGATATAATTATAGAATTAGAGTAGTAAAATTTTTAAAATATTTAAATTTAAAATATACTATATTAAATAGAGTAGTATAGTAGAAGTAATAATTTAAATAATAGTAATATAGTCTTAATAAATATCTATAAAATAATATATAGATATAGATTAGTATCTTATTTATAACTATCCTATTTTAGTTATAATAAAAGTTAGATAGGACTAAGATATTAATTTAGTATTAAGATAGTTAGAGTAGAGTCTAAAGCTACTATCTAATAGAAGAAATAGGTTTAAAATTATTATAAGTATAAGTTTAAGGATACTAGATAGTTTGATTTAATAGTAAGTAATAGAACTAAATAAATAATATTTATCTTATCTCTTATAATCCTAGAATATTATTATCTATTTTAAATATTTAATATTAATTAGATATATTAACTAATACTACTATTACTCTTATATAATATAGTAAATAAAATTAGCGAATTTTCCTAAAGTATATTTTTCGGTAGCGGCTTTTATTAGAGTAGTCTATTAGTAGTAGTATTATATAGAGTATTTAGAGATTTTTTAAAGTATAGAAGATAATATATATATTATATATTTTAAGATATATATTATATTCTTTAAAATATCTAAAAATAAAGAAGTATCTTATTATTATATTATCTATAGTTATAAAATATAATTAATCTCTTATATATATGGTTATTTTTAGTTAGTCTATTAGTTATAGTCTAAGGATTTATTTAAATATTTGTTCTAATAATCTAAGATAAAAATATATCCTATATCTTTGATTTAAGATAAGATATAGATAATATATTTATTTATTCTATATATAATTATTCTTAGTAGTATTTTATTTTTATTTTTCCTATATATTAGAATATATCTATCTTTAAGTACTATATCTATATTAATTTCTAGTCTAGTAAAGTATATAATATTATTTATAATAAAGTATTTCTTCTATATATATATCTTTATAAAGAAGTTAAGGATATAGTTTCTTCTATAGTTAATTTATTGGTCTAGAACTATGGTAAGTATCTTTATATAAATATATATTTTATTTGATATTAGGATTTAGTTAGGATATATTACTATAATAAATTTATTATTTCTTTTTATAAGTAATTAATTAAAGTTTCTTACTAATCTTTTTAGAGTCTTACTATAAATATTTATTAGATTTTATAGGATTTTAGGAATAATATCTATTTTATAGGATATTCTTTATATATTAGTTATAATCTACTAAACTAGCTGGTATTTAAAGTAAAATCTATAATTATATAGACTTTTAGTAAGATTATTAAAGGTAGTAGTTACTAGGCTGGTTTCTAATTTTAACTATAAAGGTAATTTTTAGAATTATACTTTATATAGCTATATATCTTTTTTAAAGAATTATAAATAAAATACTATCTAAGATTTATAGAATAATTACTATTCTAATTGGAATTACTATCTTAGATTATTTAATTAAATATAATAAATACTTATTATTAAAGATATTAATTCCTATTATTAGGATTATTTTTATTATTTTACTTTAGTAGACTATACTTCTAATTTAAAATATTAAGTATTCTAGTATTATTTCTTATATAGAAATTATTCTAATAAAATAGTCTAATATTATCTAGATTATAATTCTAGTAAATTAACTATTTTATATTTAAGTTAGTATAAGAATCTATTTTTAGATATCTAGTATTAATATTTATTATATCTTCTAGTTCTATTCTTTTCCTATATTCTAATAGGAAAATAATATAAAAGATAATATTATTAGTATTATAATATTTACTAAAAAGTAAATAGAGTTTAATAGAAGATTATTTAACTATCTAAACTCCCGATATTTAATATAATTAGATAGACTATATAGCTATCTAGATATAATTAAAAGCTATAGTTAGATTCTTTTAATTACTATTAGTATTAATATTATTCTAGTACTCTCTTTTATTAGAAGATTAGTTAAAAGTAATTTAAATAGATATATATATTATAAGATTTTTATAGTATAGGAGATAGAATATAAATATAAATAAAATCCTAATCTATTTACTATATTCTAATAAGAGAAAAGTAAATTTTAATTAGATTTATAATTAGATAGATAAACTCTTATAAAAAGATAAAGATAGCTATATATATGAAATTATCTAGAATATAAAATTAATTTAAATTAATTATATTAGAATCTTTATTTTATAATATATATATCTTCTATAGATAGTAATAAAAGGGACTATAAAATTTAGAAAAATAATTATAGGAGGATATTTAGGATATATAATTATATTAATACTAAGAATACTATACCTAATAATTTCTTTAGGGATAAAAGAGAAGTATTAATTATAGATTAATATATAAATACTACTATTATCTTCTTTTAGATTTATCTACTAATAATTATATTTAATATCTATAAGGAAAGAAATTATTAAAGAGCTTTATAATATTATATCCTAATAAATAATTAGTCTTATTAATATTATAGGATTTTAATCTAAATAAATATTATAATTCTTCTTATAAAGAAATTATTTTTTTAGAACTTTAATATCTTAGATATAAAAGATATAAATTAGGAATATTAAGTATTAGATTAAATATTTAAAGATAATAAAATATAATATAAAAATCTATATTATTAAGTATCTAGAAGATTATAATATTCTATCTATCTATATTATCTAATAAATTTCCTAATATTTTTAGAAGATAATCCTCTAATTTAGAGAGTCTTTAAAAGATATATTATATACTCTTAAGGAGTAAGAATATAGTATATTAAATAATTCTTATTAATTATAAAGTAGTAATATCTCTATTATACTAAATAATTATTCTAAGAAGTATTTTATATAGCTACTTATATACTATTCTTATAGTACTAAAGAGATTTATAAGGGTTTTTTTTATCTCTTAATAATAAGCTAATTCTTTATAAAGATATCTAATCTTATAATATAGATCTTTAATTTTAGATAGTTTATCTCTCTTAGATCTTTCTAAATAGATTAATAGATATTTAGTATTTACTATCTAGCTACTATTCTAAAGGATAATATAATTAAGTTAGATAAGAAGTATTTTCTTTAATACTAGAGAAATATTTATTATAGGAATATTCTAAATATAGGTAAATTAGAATTTTAAGAGTATTTTAGGACTAATTAAAATAGAAAATCTTTAAGAAACTCTCTTATAATTTATATTAACTTCCCTTAGTATTATTATATATAATTATTATAAGTAAGCTATCTATAGATATCTCTTACTTAAGATAAAGGATTAGTAGGGCTAGTCTAGAATAGACTAAGAGAATAGCCTAACTCTCTCTAATTATAATATATTTTTATTTCTTTTATTTTACTAGTCCTAAATACTATATACTAGTTATTAGATAATAATAATCTTCTCTTTAAATAGTTTTAGCTAGTTTTATTTTATTATTTAATAGATTATTACTATTATAAATAATTGTCTTTTATATATTTATTATCTTTATATAGTTATCTAGTATTATAGGAATATAGATTACTATAAGAATACTAAAAGAAATTTTTAAATAATAAATAGGTAATTTAAAGATAGGATATATTAAAAATTCTATTTAACTATATATTTAATAGTTCTATAAATATTAATTATTTTAGTAATATAGAATACTAGAATCTATAAAATTACTCTATCTTATTTAATCTCGATAATTTATAATTAAATTAGATAAAGATATATTTTTAAAAAGGTCTTAAATTACTACTTCCTAATAATATTCTATTAGATTATATTACTTATATATTCTATACTATAACTCTTAAGAAGGAGATTTATCCTACTATCTTTAATATTTAGTTTTTCTAATAAATTTTAGTCCTATATTTAGATAGCTATTTTAACTAATATTATTACTAAAGTTAATTATATTAATAAAGTACTATATAAATAATAGATAGTATTATTAAGATAGTTTAGTAATTCTTATATTTTTTAATTAACTATTACTATTAGATAATCTAATTATAAAAATTATATTAACTTACTTTTAGTAGATATATTAGTTAAATTAATAAGATCTATTATTAGTTTATCTCTAAAAATATATTCTATCTATAAATTTTTATAATTATATATAAAGAGTATCTTATAAATAAGGATCTAGCGAATAATCTCTAAGTTAGATTTTTTAAATTTAGACTAGAGAATTATAGACTTAATAAATATAGTAATTAGAATCCTGATATTAGGATTACTTATTAAATTTTAGATCTTAGATAAGGTTAATCTAATTAATATTAGTTATATTAATACTAGATATCCTGAAAATTTTAAGAATCTCTGGATAAGCCTGGTTAAATATATTATTAATCCTATACTTTACTCTTTTACTAAAAAGAGGAGTATCTAAGTACTTAGTAATACTATTATTATTATCTAGGATATATATATATAGTAGTAGTAGTAATAATAGTAGTAGTAGTAATTTTATTTATATTATCTCCTTATAAAGTAATATATAAGCTATATATATATAGCTACTTAAAATTAGCTTTATCTTTTATTTCCTTTCTTTTTCTATTTAAATTCTATTATAAAATATACTATTTCTAATTTTATTTAGTCTATAATTAAATTATGAAATCCTTTATAATATTTTAGTATACTATTAGTAGAACTTTTATTTTTGTGAAACTTAAATATAACTAGTTAGATTTGGGTCTAAAGATTATTTATTATAAGTATTTCTTTCTATAAGGATTAAGATAAGTTCCTATAATATATTTATATATTTATTTAGGTTAGGAGTAATACTTTAAATTAATTATTTATCTTTATCTAAATTAATAAGAGCTATTAGGATAGAATAGTCTAGTTCTTCTATATCTTAATAGATTATCTATAAGCGGGGTAAATTATAAACTAGGAATTTAATACTAATTTAATTTTTTCTAAACTAGTAGCTCTTTATTATAGTTACTAATATTTCTTTTAATAGTATTAACTCTAGAATTTAGATTATAGAAAACTATAGAACTATTACTATAAATCTAAGTATATAAAGGATTATTAATAAGATTATATATAACTAATTTAGGACTACTATAAGATTAATAGGAAATATTATTAGATTAAATATATTTATATAATCTATAAATAACTAATTTCTATAATAATAAGGAATATATTAAAGAGATAAATAGTAGATTTCTTAAAGACTTATATTACTAGATTCTTAATAATAAGATTTTTAAATAGTAGTAAGATAGTTAAGATAATTATCTTCTATAGATTAGGGATAATCCTAGTAAAGATAAGATAATATTTCTATATAGGATTATTAAGAAGTTAATATAGTTATAAAAGAATACTATAATAATCTTATTCTTCTTCTACTAAGCTATTAATATATATATTAATAGTATCTTATTTATCCTATATAGTTTAATATATTTACTTATTAAGAATAATTAATTATTTTTCTACTATATATAAGCTTAGTATAATCCTATAGGGAAAGAATTATTTAAGGATATTAATATATAGAATATACTTATATCTATCTTTATAAAGATTCTTAAAAATCTATTCTTGAAAGATATCTATCTTATAATTAATATATTAGATAAATATTAAAATAGCTATTAAGACCTTCTAGATCTAATAGTTAAAAGTTTAATAATCTACCTAAAGATTAAATAGATTATTTCTAATTAAAATAAGGATAATATTATTAAATATCTTTATTCTATTTTCTAGATAACTCCTATTTTATTAGAGCTAAATAAAATATCTATATCTAATACTATAAATATATTTATTTAATATAAGATTAACTCTTTAATAAAAAAAAAAGATATAATTTAGATATTTATAAAATAGTTAGATATTATTTATTATTTAATTTATAGGATACTTTCCTATAGATTATTTTAGTCTAGAAAAGTCTTAATCGAATACTATAGAGATATATAATTAAAAAGCTAAAACTATTCCCTCCTAGCCTTAATTCTCTATACTATTAAATAATTATTAAGGTTTATAAGTTAGTTAATATAGAGGTTTGTAAATAAATCCTAGATACTATATTAATCTTATATTATTCTATTATACTTAATAAATTAGACTCTCTTATAAAAGAATGAAATAATAATTTTAATAATACTAATAATCTTTCTAAAATAATTGCTATTTATAGATTATTTCTTTTATTATAAGAATAGATTATTATATTTATTTATTAGTCTATAAAGAAGTTCTTACTTTAGGAGATACTTACTAAGATACTATCTAATGGTATTAAAAATAAATATTATATACTTTTCTACTAATCTTTAGAAGTCCTTAATAAGATATTTCGATATAATATTTTTAATCTTAAGCTATTAAAATTTCTTATTAAAGATATTAAAATATCTAGTCTAAATCTACTTATATTAGTAAAATATACTAGTATCTATTAGATAGATTATCTTTATACTAGTAAATATAAATTAGTATCTAGATTAAGCTAAGATAATAAGTTTTATATAGATAGGTTTCTATAATAAAAGTATTTTTATTAGCTTAAGAGCTTTAGTATCTTAGAAAGTCTTTCTAATAGGATATAAGCTATAAAAAAGCTATAAAATTTAATATAGGTAGATTAAGAATATATATACTATATAAATATAGATTAGTTTTCTAATAATAAATATTTCTTAGATAGGAAGAGAATAAGTTAGAAGGGCTAATAGAATAACTTTAAGATATTATAAGATTTATATAGTATTATAGGATAGGAATTAAGAGTAGCTTATTTTAGATATATTACTTATTTCTTATATTTAGTCTATTAAAGAGTCTTACTAGAAAAATATTTACTAATAAAAGATCTAATTAGATTATAAACTTTTCTTAAATAGAAGAAGATTAGAGTACTTACCTTTAAACTCTTAAGGGATATAGTACTTTAGTCTAGTTAATTACTTAATTGCTAGATAGAAGTTAACTTATATTAGAATTATTTAATAATATAGTCTATATCTAGGATTTAGCTATTAGCTAGAATACATTTATTCTTAAGATATATACTAACTTAGTCTCCTCTATTATATAGTTATTAGATAGAAGCTAACTTATATTAATATTTTTTAATAGATTAGTTTAGATCTAGATTCTAGTAACTAGTTAAAGTATTTCTACTCTTAAGGATTATAGTAATTAGATCTATTTAATTATCTAGTTACTAGATAGAAGCTAAATTATATTAGTATTAGATAATAAAATAGTTTAAATATAGGATCTAGCTATTAACTAGAGTATATCTACTCTTAAGAAATATAATAATATTATCTAGTTAATTATCTAATTACTAGATAAAAACTAACTTATATTAGGATTAAATAATAATATAGTCTAGATCTAGGATCTAGCTATTAGCTAAAGTATATTTATTCTAGAAGAGTATAGTACTTTAGTTAGGCTAATTATTTAGTTATTAGATAGAAGTTAATTAGTATTAGGGTTATTTAATAATATAGTCTAGATCTAGGATTTAGTTATTAGCTAGAGTATATCTACTCTTAAGGAATATACTAACTTAGTCTTCTTAATTATATAGTTACTAGATAGATTTTAACTTATATTAGGCTCTAGTAATAATATAGTTAGAATCTAGGATTTAGCTACTAATTAGAATATTTTTACTTTTAATAGTTATAGTAATTAGATCTAATTAATTATCTAGTTACTAGATAGAAGCTAACTTATATTAAGGTCTAATAATAATATAGTCTATATCTAGGATCTAGCTATTAGTTAAAATATATCTACTCTTAAGAGATATAGTAATTTAATCTTTTTAGTTATCTAGTTACTAAATAGAAGCTAACTTATATTAGGATTAAGAGATACTATAGTCTAGATATAGGATCTAGCTATTAGTTAAGATATTTCTAGTCTTAAGAGATATAGTAATTTAATTATCTTAATTATCTAGTCGCTAGATAGAAGCTAATTTATATTAATATTAAGGAATACTATAGTCTAGATATAGGATCTAACTACTAGCTAAAATATTTCTTCTTATAAAAGATATAGTAATTAGATTTACTTAATTATTTAGTTATTAGATAGAAGCTAAATTATATTAATATCTAATAATAATATAGTCTATATCTAGGATCTAGCTATTAGTTAAAGTATATCTATTTTTAGGAGGTATAGTACTTTAGCTAGACTAGTTACTTAATCGCTAAATAGAAATTAACTTATATTAATATTAAAAAATTATATAGTCTAGATATAGAATTTAGTTACTAGCTAAAGCTTTTCTACTCTTAAGAAGTATAATAATTAGATCTACTTAATTATCTAATTACTAAATAGAAGCTAACTTATATTAGGATTATTTAATAATATAGTCTATATCTAGGATCTAGCTATTAACTAGAATATATCTATTTTTAAAGATTATAGTAATTAGATCTGATTGATTACTTAGTTACTAGATAGAAGCCGACTTATATTAGGATCTAGTAATAATATAGTTTAGATCTAGGATCTAATTATTAGTTAGAGTATATTAATATTTCCTATTAATCCTACTAGCTTTATTAAATTTAATATTGCTGATCTAAATTATCTATATATTAATACTAGTATATTTTCTATAGGATTAATAGATATTATAAGGTCTATATATAATAGTTTTATTTACCTATCTAAGTAATATAGATATAGACTTAGTAATAGCTATTTCTAGATAATCTATAATAGACTTAATCTTTTATAGCTATCCTTAAAATATTAATCCCTTTATATCTCTTTTTTTACTATATATAAAGCTAAAATTATTTTTATCTATTTATTAAATTATATTATCTTCTTTATACTTTTAAGATATTATCCTATACCTATCTAGCCTATAATCTATATCTATATTATAATATATTAATTAGAATCCCTATTTTACTTGAAATTATAATATTTATTGATTATCTACTATATATTCCTTTTTAATACGAAGCTATAGGAAATGCGAATAAAGTATAATTAGATATTTCTAATATATTAGTATTGTTATTAAAGACTATACCTGAGGTATATTTAATTTTATAAATAATACTAGACTTAACTATATACTAGAAGATAAGGATTATTTTATTAAGTAAATATATTTTATTTTATTTCTTAGGATATAATAGGATTAATATATAAAAATTTAATTAAAAATAATAAAATACTAAATCTTAATTAAACTCTATTAGTAATAATTATAATCTATTCCAAACTTGTCTATTAAATCCTAATATCCTATACCTACTTTATAATCTTATCTATAAACTAATATATAATATCTATTATCACCCCTTTCTTAATAAAAAAGTTTAGATTCCTATCCCTATATACTAGTATAGCCCTTATAATTTTTAATATTATACTTAAGATATTAATAGAAAATAAATAGTCCTTTAATTTCTCTATATTAGGGGAGTAGATTTATTTAGAAAGTCCCTAATTAGTTTAGGCTATAGAAGCGGATATCTTCTATTTATAGTAATTTAATATATAAAATTATATTATTACTATGCTTTTCTAAGTTAATAATATAGTTTATATCCTATTCTTAGTAGCTCTTAATATATATTTTATTTAGATTAATAGAAAAAGGAAAAAAATGATAGGGAATAGGAGAATAAGAGTTAGTTATTTACTAGTCTTCCTTTTAAATAATAAAATTATATATTTTATAGATAACTGGAAGATTTAGGTAAAGAATATTTAGATAGGTAAATAGCTATCTAAATAGCTCTAAAGAGGAGCTAAATAGAGTAGTAAGCTATCTATATCTAATTATTAGTAACTATAGATATTATACTTCTTTATTACTAACTCTAATTAGCTACTTTATACTAAGAAGCTCTTATAAATTGTGAATCTATTTATATTTTTAGCTTATTTTCTAATTTTAATTATATCTATTTCTTTAATTTTACTAAAGGGATAGGAGTAATTATTTACTTAAATTATTATAAGATATAAAACTATAGTCTTTTTAGAAGAACTATAATCTTTAATTAAAAGGACTGTTTCTTTCTTACTATATTTTAAATATATATACTAACTATTTTTCTAACTATATAAATTTAGTACTTCCTTTATCGATTTTAATATATAATATCCTACTAATAAAGAAGATAAATAGAATATTTTAAGAATAATTAGAATCTTCTAATATAAAGAAGAAATAACTATAATAGAAAAGAGACTAGTATAAGTTATATCTAGAGAAAAAGTTATAGGAGTATAGTGATATATATAGGATAGATATTTTCTTAGATATATATATTTGAGAGTTA
Source organism: Talaromyces sp. PF30-5 (assembly GCA_023626375.1). Classification (NCBI taxonomy): domain Eukaryota; kingdom Fungi; phylum Ascomycota; class Eurotiomycetes; order Eurotiales; family Trichocomaceae; genus Talaromyces; species Talaromyces sp. PF30-5. The sequence goes on along the minus strand of JAMAGU010000038.1, from coordinate 6,880 downwards.
GGATAAGTTTTTATTTTTTTTATGGATATCTTAGAATTCTAGTTATTTCTTAGCTCTTAATTAGTAAGTTTATATAGAAATATATAGCTATAAGTTCTCTAATTTTTATAGGGCTCTTATTATTTAATATTAATTAAGTAAAATAAAAAGAATCTTTAGGAGGGGAAGCTTCTTAAGAAAATAAATAATCGATTAATTTAGAATATATTATTTATATATAATATTATATATATTAGAAGCTAATTTAGGGATAGTAAAGGAGGATAGGATAAAGTAGTTATATACTATCTTCTAATATTAAATATTAAATAGCCTTTATATAGAGACTAGGTTACTAAGTAAATAGTAAATTAAATATATATCTATTAGATATAGCTATAATTTCTACTATAATATAAAAAGGTCTATATTTATTCCTCTATCTAGTTATTATAGTAGTAGAGATCTTTAATATTAATTTTCTTATCTATTATTTTCTTCTTACTAATCTATTAGTTATAGATCTATAGTTAGTTTTTAGGAACTACTATAGGATTATTTAGTAAATATATTTACTATTCTCTTTAGTTATAATCTTATATTAGAAGTTAACTAATTTCTAGAAATATTTAGTAGTATACTAGTATAGTTTTAATTAAAAATCTATTCTATTTAATAGATTTAATATTTCTAACTAAATTTTATAAATAAAATAAATAGTATAAAAATAGTAATATAATCTATATATATAATAATTAAAATTTTTAATTCCTAATATTTTATTTATTTAAATCTACTACTTAAATACTTAAGAATTTCTTCTAAAGTAGTAAATTCTTAGGTTTTTACTTTATATTTTTTATATATATATTATCTTAAGCCTATCTTATTATTAATTAATATATTATATAAGTAGTAATAATATTTATCTAAATATATAGCTCTAAAATATTATACAAGATATATATAGTATAAATAATATTTTATATAATATTTCTCTAGTTTAAGAAGATTCCTATAGTATTAAAAGTATTCTAGAGACTTAATAGTTTCCTAAATTTAATTATTTATCTTTCTAGGTTTATTTAATAGTAAGTAAGAAGATAATTCTAAGTTTAGTATAGGATTTAGAATATTTATTTTTAAAGAATTTTATCTAATTAGAAATATCTATATTATATATTACTAATCTTATCTTAGTCTATTTTTTCTAATATTATAATATATTTAAATAGCTTCTATAGTCTTATTTTATTATCTTTATTCTATCTTTAATAATAAAGAAGTTAGCTATATTATTAGTTTTTTTAGTAGAAAGATCTATTAGAGAAATATCTATTCTTCTATTTAGAGTATCTCTTTAGTTTCTTTATTATAGAGTATACTTCTAGTAAGTTACCTCTTAATATTAATAATAGTTTACTTACTATTAAATTTATCTCTAACTTATTTTCTAAGATTATAAAGAAACTAATTATATATATTTATAATATTTTATTTTAATTAATTAAGCCTATCTAACTTTTTAGGACTATCCTTATCTTAATACTTAAATTTTTAGATAAGATAGTTTTATTTTTAAATAGCTTCTTATATCTCTAAAGTATATTCTATACTTTTCTTTTACTCCTCTATAAGCTTATAAGACTATTATATATTAATCTATCTTCCTATATAGATTATTATATATATTATAGTAGAATTAGACTCTAAGCCTTATATTAAAATCTATATATCTATACTAATATAATAGGAAAGATAATATTTAAGAAAGGTCCTAATATTATTATACTTTATAATTAAATTCTATTATATATTATTAATTAGTCCTATAATTTTACTATACTATATTAATATAATAGATTAATTAAGTTATAAATTCTTAAAGTAGACTTAATATATTATTTAAATTTATAATAGTTCTACTACTATATTAGAAATAATATATAAAAAGACTCTATTTAAAACTAGTAATTTCTCTAAAGATTTAAATCTAGCTAGAAAATAAGTCTTATATAATTAGTTCTTTATAATAAAGCCTAACTAAGTCTTTAGTTAATATTATTTTATAGAATATATAGTAATTAGTTTTCTTAGATTTAAATAGGATTTTTATTTATTACTGGCCCTCTTTAAAAAATAAGTATTAAAGATCTTCTATAGATTAAATCCTTAGAGTCTAGAATATATTATTATAAAATAGTATATTAAATAGAAATATATATAGGCTTAGTATAAGTAATAGATTATAGATAATCTCTAGAATTAGAAAAGTATTCCTAATAAGCTTTATAATAATATTTATTATATAAAATAATTATAAAAGAGTTTTAATATATCTCTAGATTACTCTAAGATATTTTTTTATAAATTTATAGATAATTTTAAGTAAGATATAAGAAGGTCTATTTTTAGGATTATATTAGATTAAATATACTAGATATTTATACTATAACTTTTATATAGTATTAATTTAGTTTATAGTAAAGTAAGCTATAAGATTATAAAGATATTATTATATTTTTTAAAGGCTAATATAGAAGTACTTCTCTATTATCTAGAGAATTATCTTCTATAGAGATACTAAATCTTTAATAAATATTAGGATCTTCTCCTTTTCTTTAGTATCTAGATTCTTTTACTTTATAATTTTCTAGATATTCTACTAATTATTAGCTTTAAATCTTCTATATAAAATTTCTACTAATCTTTTTTATATACTAGCTAAGCTTCTTATCTATTCGATTACTATTAACTTAGTTATAGTAATAAAGAAATATCTTCTAATTTATATCTAAAGTACTAGCTTTTTTATCTATTTATTTTATTATCTATTCTTATTATAATATATCTTAAGAGACTAGTAAAGGAATAATATTAATTTACTTTTATCTATAATTTAAAGAGTAATTTTTAGATTAACCTATTTTATATTAGAGGATATATAGTTCTTTTTTTATTACTTTCGATAGTATTTTATTAAGCTATTAGTATTCTTCTTTAATTTCGATTTATATTTAATATATCTTTCCTAGTAATTATATATCTATACTATTTAAATCTTAGTTCTATTAATATAACTATTATTCTTACTATTAAAAGAAATATTATTAGTTTTAATTTTTAGATCTATTCTAGAACTATCTATTTTAAAATTATTAAAGCTAAAGCTAAAATCTTTATTTAGCTAAATTTACTACTTTCGAATCTTTATTAAAAGACTAGATAGTTTTACTTATCTTTTATAACTAAAGTAGTATTCCTTATTATTATTAAATCTATAAGAACTATATAGAGATAATATATATTTCTAACTATATTTAATATTATAGATATTAAGATAGTAGTCTTTATAGAATATAAATAAAATTAGTTTTAGTATTAATATATTAGTCTTAGATCTAGAATTATTTATATTAGATTCTAAGTAAAACGATTTATAACTATTACTCTTCTAGTCTCGGTAGTCTTAATATATTACTATCTATTTATATTAGTAGTATAATCTAAATAATAAGAATTAATAGTATATTATAGAAGAACTATTTACTCTTTTAAATTAAGTAATCTTAAGAATAGAAGGGAAATATTAAGGATAGAAGATAATTTATTATTAGAAGATAATAGTAGAGGATATAAGTATACTAATCTTAAGTAGATTATAGATAGGATTTATAGGGTACTAGCTAGTATAGTATCTATAGATTCTTTCTATTTAGTTTATAGTATATAGATTAGTACTTATAGGGGAAAAAGGATAATAAGAAGATAAGCTAAGAGTGATTAGTTATAAAATATTTATAATAACTTATAAATAAGAGGCTGGGAGTTTTTAGAGGGCTACTATAGGTTTTAGATAGTAGGTTAAGTCTATATTAGTAGATATATAGATAGATTCTTTTAAGGGATATAGTAGAAAGGCTATAGGCTGATAATATTGTTTTCTATATTATTGAACACTATTTCTGGTAGCTTCGGATTAAATGGAAATTTTAATATAGTAATAATCTATTAGAGATCTATAGAAATATTTTTATATAATATAATATAGCTAAGGAATTTAATATAGTCTTAATAAAATATATATTTTAATAATTTAGTATATAATTATACTCTTCTTATTCTCTTTAAGATTTATTAAATATATTAGATATATTTTATTTTTATTTATAAGAAGATTAGAATATTATCTAGATATATAATATAAAAAATATTAAGGATTTTCTATAAGATAGTATAGATATAGCTTTAGAATATAGTTAGAATATTAATTAATCTAAATAATATTATTATATATTTATATTATCTATATCTTATATAGAATAAGATTAGATTTTTAGATATAAAATCTATATATATCTAATAAAAATCTTATTAGATATCTAATTTAGTAAAAAACTTAACTTTATTAATTTATTATATTAACTTTTTAATTAATAGTAGTAAATATTAATTTTTTTTAGTAATTATATTTAATTTCTAGAGATTAATATAAAAATATAGATTTCTATTAGACTTTTTTATAATTAAGATTAAAGAAATATAGGATAATATATTTAGAATAATAAAATCCTTAGTTATATTCAGAGAAAAGAAGAGTTTGGTCAGAAATGAATAATATTGAATTAACTAACTTGCCCTTTAATTTAGTAGGCGATTTACTTGATATTTAAGTATAAATTTTCTATAACTAAGTTATATTCAAATTAATAATTATATATTTTATTTTATATTTTTTCTAGGTAAAATATAAGGGGAATATATAAAGGAGATTATATATAAATTATTATCTATAGTATAATATTATATATAGAAAGTATTTATTAATAGATAAAATTATTATAGATCCTTAGATATTCGAATAAAATATCCACGGAATTATATATATATTAATATATCCGCTTCCCTTAATACTTACTAGTATCTAATATATTCTTCTAGCTTATAATAGTTTTTTAAATAATAGAAGTTATTAGAATATTAATAAGTCTGATTCTAGTAGTAAATATAGTATATATTTAGTTTATAAAATATTTAGTAAGTCTATCTATAAGTATATTAGATAATTTAATCTAGTTAATAGTAAGATATCTAGCTTATATTTTCTATTATATCTAGAGATATAATATATTAATATAATATATTTTACTAATATAAATTAATTATTCCTTAGTAAATAAGTCTACTATTTATTTATTATTATACTATAGGATAATCTTAGACTTTAGATTAAAGGAAATAAAGATAAATAGATATTTTAGTTAGTAAAATTATTTTATAGTAGCTAATAAAGTAAATAATTCTATCTTAGTAGTATTTAGAGTAATTATTTTTTATTTATATAAATACTAGTTAACTACTATACTATATAGTATAAAAATATAGCTGGTAGAACTCTTTTAGTCTAATATATCTATAAAGCTTATATTTAAGTATATCTTTAATATAGTAGATATAGCTAACTAGCTATTATAGTATAGGCTAAGATCTTTAGTATTATATAAATATAAGATTAAATAGTCTATAGTATCTATATATTATTATATAGGCTTTATAAGTATATATAATAATATTTAATTAGACTAAATAATATCTAGATATATCTAGATTATAGTATATAGAATAAAGCTAATCTTATCTTAGTAAAGGTATATAAATAATAAGTCCCTATATATAATATTTCTAGTTACTATATTACTAATAAATTTATTAGATAGAGATAATTTTAGATATTATATTATAGATATATAATATCTTATTACTAGCTATTTAATATATAGCTATTAATTTAGCTAGAGCTTATAATAGCTATAATCTTATATAATATAGATACTAATAAATTATATAAGTTTACTATAATCTTTTATTTAATATTATATTACTAGTTAATATCTAATAGATAAGATTTCTTCCCTATTTTTCTTAGGGAATACTACTAAGAAATTATCTATAAATACTATTAATATAATATATCTTTTTATCTAAAATAATTAATCTTTAGAAGATTAGATAAAATTAAGTTAGATAAATATATATTTAATATTATTTTCCTAATTTTTATTAATAATAGTAAGTCTATATAGAGATTATTAGAATCTAAGGTAATATCTATATATACTAAATCTAGATAGGTAGTAATAGTAAACTATATATCTAATATTACTATTTAGATAAGTATTTATAATATCTATTTACTATATATTAAGATTAAAGATAGTAATAATAGCTATAAGATATCTAAATATTCTTATTATAAGTATATATATTTATATATCGATATTAGTAGTTATTTATTAGTTATCTTAGATATAAAGTTATATTTTAAAATATATAATATAATCTTCTATATCTATTTTATAATCGAAGATCTAATATATAGATATAATTTAATAAGATAGGTATTATTTTTAATTAGTATTGCTATATAATTTAGTATAGAGATACCAAATTTTATTAATTTAAATACTTTTAAATATATCTATATCTTAGAGCTTCTTAAATTTAATATATATAGTCTCTTCCTATTCTATTTAGAATATATAATCTAGAATATTAGAATAATTACTTAGAATCGATAGTATTTCGGATTAATATATTTTATATAGCTATTTTATAATAGCTATATTAAAAATAAGCTTATATAGTAATATAATATTTACTATCTTATAATACTTATTTTTATTATTATTAATATTAGATAACTTATTAGTATTTCTTTTTATCCTAAGTATTTTATAGTTATCTATATTAATATTACTATTATTAATAAGTATTATTAGCTATATAGTTAGCTATATAGATATATCTTCTATTAGTTTATTATATAATTTATTATATACTAAGTTATTAATATATAATTTATTAGATTAGTTATATAAATTATTAAATTCTAGTAATTTTA
>JAMAGU010000037.1:0-81456 GCA_023626375.1 Talaromyces sp. PF30-5 | reverse complement strand
AGATTATTAATATATATAGTTTATATAATATTCTATCTATTCTCTAATATCTTTTTAAAAATAATTTATATTTATAGTTAAGCTAAAAAATTAGAATTCTAAATATTTCTAGTTTTTCTAAATAATCTTAATAGTATATCTATAGGATTTATCTTTTTTAATCTATATTTTATTAGAAAATTAAATAGAATAAAAAATATATATTATCTTATTTATTAACTATTTATTTTTTACTATTTTATAAAAATTTATAAATTAATATAATTAAATAATATTTTAATAGTATAATAGCTTTTTTCTAAATAGTATCTTTAATATTTAAAGAAATAAATTATTATAAAGAATTCTTAATCTAGAGTTCTATAATTTATCTCTATATTATTAAATTTTTAAAACTAAAATATTATAGAATAAAAAATATTTTAGTTATTAGATTATAATATTACTCCTATTATACTATATTTTAATATATTAATCTTAAAATATATTTATTAGTTTAGATTAAAATAATATAGTATAGATATTTTCTTAAATATATAGATAAGAATATAAAAAACTATTATTTCTTTTTTAGATAGTTCTAATTTTCTAAGTTTCTTCCTATTTTAGTTTTCTTTTAATAGAAAAATTAAAGATTTAGTAATATAAAAGAAATCTTATATAAAATAATAGTAGAAATTATAGAATCTAATAAAAATCTAGATATCTTAAAAGATTTAAAAAATTAACTATAATTTAATAATAATAATCTATTAGGAATCTATAAAAATATCTTTATATAATATAATATAACTAAGGAATTTAATATAGTCTTAATAGAATATATATTTTAATAATTTAGTATATAATTATATTTCTCTTATTCTCTCTAAGATTTATTAAATATATTAGATATATTCTATTTTTATTTATAAAAAGATTAGGATATTATCTAAATATATAATATAAAAAATATTAAGGATTTCCTATAAAATAATATAGATATAATTTTAGAATATAATTAGAATATTAATTAATCTAAATAATATTATTATATATTTAAAATAGCTATAATAGATTTAGAATATAGTTTTCTATTTATTTATCTCTTTAATATAGATTTAATAATATATATCTTATATATTAATTTTTAAAAAATACTATATTCTAGTAATATAGTCTAATATTTCTAAGATAAGAAATAATAGATAATAATTTTTTATTAATATATAGTTAAAACTATAATAATCTATATATAATTATAGATTACTATCTTTCTTTAGAATAAAAAGAATAGATATTTTAATAGGATTCTTTAATTTCTTAATATATTTATTTTATAGATTTTTATCTAGATATTCTTATAAAATTTTAAATTTATTTTAAAATAAGAGATAGATTAGTTTATATAGAGATTTAGTTCTTATTTAGAAATTAGTAGAATAGTTAGTTCTTTTATTTCTAAAGATAATTTTTATATTTCCTATAGAGAAAATATTTTAAAATCTATATAACTTAGTAGGAATTTATTATTATTCTATTAGATCTTTAATATTTTTAAATAATAAAATTTATTTTAATAATTTTATTATAGTAAAGATATAGATTTTATTTTTATAAATTTTTATAAATTAATAGAATATATAGAGATTAAAGTTATAGTATTTAAATTACTATTTCTTTTTCTAGAGAATAAGATAAATTTAATAGTCTATTAATATAGTAATTAATAAAAGAATAGAACTTCTTATATAACTTAGATCTCTATTAATAATAATATATAGATATATAATAGCCTTAGTATTACTATATAAATCTTTAAGAATAATAAATATCTTAAATATTCTATAATATAGGATCTTTAGCTATTTAATAATATTTAGTATAAATATTAATAGCTTCTTAATTAATAGTTTATATTTTTTAATAAATTTAAAACTAATATAATCTATTTTAGTATAGTTATTAAGATTAATATAGATAATAAATAAATTATCTATTTTTACTAATATATTAATATATATTATAGTCCCTATTATAGACTATAGAGTTAGAAAAAATAAGAAATCTATTCTAATTTCTTTATTTTTCCCTATTTAGCTATAATAGTTTAAATAATTTATTCTAATTTATTATAATTATTAATAAGATAGTATTAATTTTAGTAATAGTAGTATTATATAGATTTCCTATCTTTTCTATTAAAATTAGATTATTATTTATTATATTTACTAGGATTTATTTTTTATTATTTTAGATATAAGAAATATTTCTATTATTTTTATTAATAATTTAAAATTAAATTAATAGGGGTCTAGTCTTTCTTTTAAAATAATAATAATTTAATTAAATTTTAGTAATAAATAATAGTTTCTATTATCTTATCTTATATAGTTAATAGTAGTTATATATATTAATAAATTTCTTTTTTTAGACTATCTTATAGTTTAGAGAAGAAATTAAAAATATAATTCTTTTTTAAATTTCTAATAAAATATTATTTCTTTAAATAAAGATAAAAATAGAAGTCTTAAAAATCTTAATTTAGATATTAATATATATTTTTAATATTATCTTAAATATTAGTATAGAAATTAATAATATTTTTAATAAAAGAAAATATTTATTCTTTAAAAAATAACTATAATTCTTCTATTTTTTTTCTTATAATTAATATCTTTTTATTAAAAAATTTAATTTATTTAGTTCTATATAAATTTTCTATAAATTAGAGTATTTCTAGGATTTTTATTTTATTATTATAATATTAATATAGAACTACTTAAAAGATAATACTAAGATTAATAAGTTATTTATAATACTTTTAAATTAAAAAGTATAGGATAAAAATAGGAATATTATTAATTTTAATATTAATATTTTTTTAAAATTAATAAAAATAAATACTAAATATATTATTTAATTCTTTTTATAATATAGTAAGATATTTTTAATTAATTTTAAGTTTTTCTAGATATTAGATTTAGATTTATAAATCTACTTTTACTATCTAAAGATCTTATTTAGGAAAAAGAGATAAAATATACTATAGTTTAGAGATCTTAAAAATATTCTTTTTTATAGTAGAGATAGTTTAATAAATATTTACTATCTTTTCTTTAGATAGTAAGAGAAAGAAAAATTAGAATTATAATAATTAAATTAAAAGAGTTACTAGATAAAGAAAAGTAGAGATAGATATAGGAGAGGACTTAATTTAATATATACTAAAATTAATCCTTAAAGAATCTTCTAATTCTTCTAAGGCTTCTAAGATTCTTAAAGTCTAGATACTAACTAAATCAGGTAGTATTATAGGATATTATATTAGATACTATTCTATTCTAGACTCTATAGTTTTAGAGTCTTAAAGTCTCTAATAGATCCTCTAATAGAGCCTTCCTAATTATAAAGTATTCTATAATACTAATAGTTACTAAGATTCTACTACTCTTTAACTAGTTAGTTATATAGACTTATATTTTTTAAATATTAGTCTCTAAATAGATTAAAGATTAAATAGCCTCTGATTTATACTATCTTTATATCTACTTTACTTAGTTAACTAGTACTATCTAAATCTAGTAACTTTATTATAAAATCCTAGAAATAAAAGTAAAAATAAAGAAATTATATTAGATTAAAATAAAATTTAAAGAATATTAATAGAATATTATTAAATTCTAAATAAAATATTATAATAAAAAATATAAAATCTTTAAATTCTCTAAGAATATTCTAATAATATTATTAATAAGAAATCTATATCTTAAATTATTCTTAAAAAATTCCCGCTATAGTTTTCTAATATACTACAGTAGGCTACTTATATGTTATTTCCTTTTGCTCTATTATGTCCTTTTCGCTTTATTCGATTTTATTTTTATTTTTCCTTTTCCTTTTAAATTTTCCCTTATTTATTTTTAGGCTTCTTGTTTTTATGCCTGCTGTTTTGCGCCCGGGACAGGGCTTTGTGCCGGAGGGGCACCTGTTACTGCCCGGCATTCTGCCGGACGCGACCGGTTAGGTAGATAGATACCTAGTTAGCCGCCCCCCCCGAGGGGGGAATGCATGCTTATTACCCCCCATCGCTTACCGTGTAACAGGGACTGGATAACCAGGGCCGGTTAAATACCGAGGAAAGCTTTTCTCAACATCACGACCAGCAAATCGAAGGAAAAGAATTGGCGAGGCAAATGCATAAAAACACCGTTCAAAAGATGTGAATATCTTTCTCGAGCTTCAAGGAGTGGAATTAGATCTGGTGGTGCAGAGGCTTTTCGTTTAGTCGATTTCTTTGATATCTTGATTCCTTTATCCTGGGGATATGTGCTACTTGAACGTGTACAGTAGTCATCCAGACTTGGCCAGTCACATATTGGTTCTAGAGCGGCGACGGCATGTATCGATTTGGCTTCTGTAAGCACTAGCATGAGGGCTAATGATCCGCCGACATGCGAACCGAAGACTCCTAGGTGTGTTGGTCGGAGATTGTCTTGGATCCAATCAAAGGCAGCGAGTGTGTCGTGTATAGGAGTCGGGTATTTATAAAATTTGACAGGATTGGAATTTGGCTCTGGTTCGACGCCTGGGGACCTATCGTGCGTCTCGGGCGAGCCGAGACGATAATTCACCGTGACAATCGTTGAAGAGACCATGCGAGCTAGAGCATGCTGTGGAGAAATATCCTCTGGAATTGAGAAATCAATGTCATCAGAATTCATTGGAAATTTCCAAAGAGTAGAGTCGAGTTCATTTTGGCCTGGTCCCCCATGGCCGTTTAATCCCTTGAAGATGGGACCTGGTGGAAGATAGAGGATCACCCTGGACCCTAAAGATGAGTCATTTTGGATGTCATTTAACTTTTTCACGCTATATGCCATAAATCAGATGCATAATTAACACTTCTTGCTTGGAATCGGCAAACCTTATCGACAAGAGTCCATTGTTTCCCACTGGAAGCGAAAATGTTTCATCGCGGCAGCTCGATAGCAGTCGAGCTTTGGTAAGGCATGCACGCGAGTTTACTCTAGAGTATCTCGATAGAGACGTACCGAAGTGTGAATTCAAGATCAAAAAGCGCATCACGCCATTAGCTGAGGATGTTTACTTGCAATGTTGTGATGATCAGCCCAAGGGCCGGTGTTCACGTGACGCGCGTGTCAAGCATCGGATGTATAGATAAAAGACTGTGGCTGTTGCGGCATACCTATGGAATTTTAAACTTGATTTGAAAGATACTACAAACAAGAGACTGATGTATACTGATCTAGATCATTTACTACCTAGTACGTGCCTTGACTTTCTTTGTGATCAAAGTAACACAATAAATCAATAGATGAACTTGAAGGCTTTCATGAAATTAAAAAAAGTCACATAAATGCTTCAGCTATAAGTACATGCAACGCTATAAAATGACTCATTACCTCCAGCGTATGGTTAAAGGTTTTCATCGAAAATCTCAATCTAGATCATCATGTGGTTCCAAAATGACTTTTCAAGTGTCGCAGATGCAGCTGGATCGTCCATATCCAAAGGAGCTTCAGTGTCGTCCTCTGGCACTGGCTGGACCACTTCCAGGCTAAGTTTCGGGTCCTTGGAGTAGACCCGCAGTCCAACGACACACACAGCATTCCAGGGATCAGCCGCAGGTCCCTCAATCTCAGGCATGGGGCCCTTTGGCTTTGCCTCGCTATCATCTGGTGGCATATCAAGATCACTGTCAAATTCAAACCCATCTAGGAATTCCAGATCACTCATTTCTAAGTTGTCTGTGGCTAGACGGGTATTGAGACTAGGTCGTGGCGACTCGGTTCGTTGTCGTCGGGAGCCAGAAGGTGCATGTCGAGCATGTAGACCGTTAAATTGGATGGTCGGGACAGAGCTACTTGGAGTGTGTTTGCGATCGCTGCCATCGCTGGAGATACTCTCCGTAGGTGACGCAGTAGGCTTCTCGCCCAGAATTTGGGTTGGAATAGGACCGTGAGAGACACCATTGGGAATACGGCCGGCAGAACGGGCCTCCATGCGCTGTTGCCTTGCGGCCATCTTGCGATCACGAATGTATTCTTTCTGTAGTCTCCGCTTCGTTTCCTCACGGAGCTTCTTGCGTTCATGTGCTTTTCGGTGCTCCTTGTCTCTGCGCTCTTGTTCTGTTTCTGCCACTAGACCCTTGGCATGGGCTAGATCATATGAGAGGCCTACCTGCACGAGCTTCTCTCTTCGCACAGAGGCAAGGCGGCGGACAATCTCCTCGGTTGACTCAACTTCTTCATCTCGGAACGCGGTGATCTTCATAAGAACTTGGTAGCGACCTGGCTCGAGGTTGATCTCGGCATTGACAGATCGGCCCATGAAGTGGCTACTGTGACTACGCACCATATACTCTTCTTCCCCGTCCTTCTGGACACGGAATTTAAGTACGAAGCTGTATTCACCGGCAAGTCCTTGGAAGTATCGAGCATCAAGCTTTGTCTTGTGTTAGTAATTTCAAAGACAGCGGAGAGACATAGTAGACTTACCTGGGATAGAACGATGACTACTGGGCCACTTTGGGTGACATTCATCATGAACTTGGTGCTGTGATAATCGGCAGACCAGGGAACGTTGAGGGTTGTCCACTGCTGGGTGATAGTCCACTCAGGGCCGAAAAGGCGTGTGCGATCAAAGTGCTGATATTTCCGGAGAAGATCTTTGTATGAGATCCAAAAGAACTATGCAGAAGTTAGCATGTTGCCCGCAGTTCAATATTAAATGTCACATACCCCATCATTTCCGAATTTATGACCAAGGAGCTCCATCCACTCAGCTGTCCACTGCGAAGAACCATCACCCCAATCGCCATGCCATTCCTTTTTGCCCCATGGATTCCTAAACAAATTAGTAAAATGAGCTACTAAGATCCACAACTCGTAACTTACCGCAATCGAAGGAGACGATAGCCTTTGATCTCCCGAGCTTCCATAATCGAGTAGGAGTGGTTCTCGGAGATTCCCTTTCGGTCTCGCGGAGGACCCTTATACTTGGGATCCAACCAGTTGGAAAACAGACCAGTACCGCAGCCAAATAGGAACTCCTTATTGACTTTCATCAATTCTTCATTCCAAAAGCGATCTTTATCCAGAATATCATTGGAAAGGATCTCCGAAGTGACACCCCCAGTCAAATCTTCAATGGCCTCGCCGACGAAGCCCCCCTCAATAGCAGAGTAATCCCCATGGGCCTTTGCAAATGCTTTCTCCAGCAAAGGCAGCCATGTTTCATTCGGGTCCACACACTGTGCAAAGTAAAGTGCCCGCGAGCCTGTCTGCCAGACTCGGCGGTACTCTTCCTCGGCATCTGTGCCGTTGATATCATCCCAAAGGGGACGCTCATCCACTGATTCATCGTAATCTGCAGCTCGGAGATACAGCTTATCATCCACGATGCACTGTTGCCATTCGCCATCTGAATATTATTAGCTTTTCATCCTAAATACTCTAGAGCCCATGATATCGGAGAAAACATACCTCGATAGAAGACAAACCCGTAGATTCCAACAATCTCGTTACGAGCGACGCAGATCCTTTCAATCAGCTCTTCCTTGTTACCCATCGTGCACAGGGCTGCCATGAGCCAACAGTCTCCATCGTAACCCTGACGGACATCCGATGCAGTCGGGCCATTGACATAAAATTGAGGATTCTCAAAAATTTCCTATTTGTCTTGTAAGCAATTCGTCCCAATTTAATCCCATTGGCCAAATGGCCCAGAAAAATCCTATCAAAACTCACTGTTACTCTCTTGACGCCTCGCGGCCTCATCTCCTCATTTGTACTATCCAACCCGTAGAGGTAGTTCTTCCGACCGGATTTGAGATCCAGCTCGATGTCAAAATGAGGATCCGCGTACTTCTGATTAACTCGCTGGCATTCCTTCACAATGCGATCCACAGACTTCTGGCATTCTCGCTTGGCCTGCTCATATGATTTAACAGCTTCGTGGCCCTGAATCACACCGTTTGGCACCCTCTTGGCTCGAGTCCGAGCATAAGGATTATCCGGCAACACCGTATACACTTTACCGGGGTACTTGGTGTTAAATTGTTCCCAGAATTGCTTCACAGATTCCTGCGGGGCTTGACAGCGCGACCGGTGTGGAGGCCGGCTATTAGACCGGGAAGAAGCACCACCGCCGCAATACATTTCGTCTTCAAACTCCATATTGACGAGAATAAGTTAATCCGATTCCCTCCGGACTTTATTTTGTGGTTGGAAGGGCTCAAGTAGCACGGAGCACAGTATAAGAGTTTCTGACTAGGTGGGACCTTGTCTTTTTTTAGTCGTTATACAGCACTGACCACCTCGACCAACGACGATCTGGTGAAAACGTGAAAGGCCCGAGAAAGCAGGCAGTGCTCGACTTTAATACCGGGGAGAAGAAACAGAGAAAAAGTGCGGAGTATCTCCAACGCTTCCCTCCTCACGAATGACGCTACTTTGCATGGCCTCCGCCACGGCTACTCCGGCGCCGAGATTCGCGTCCACCAACACATTCGGGATTTGACCACTCAACGCCTGTTTTTCCAATGTTGTAAGGCTGCAGGGGCGTGCGTTAGACTCGTGGACCCGCGAATGAACAGGCGCTGCAGGCCAAGCCGCTCGTGGCCCCCAATACGTCCCCATTCTTCCCGTTCAGCTGCTCCGCCTTTTTTTTTAGAATCCTGCGTTTTTTTGGAATTTCCCTTTGTCAGGTTCATGAGTCAAACGGCCGACAGGATCAAAAAGAAATTGGCCCCCAATTATCTCAGCAGAATCCCGTATGTCATGGCGTATAATGGGAATGGGGAAGATGAGGGTGTCTAAGAATAACCATGGAGTGTAGGTTCGCGTGGTGCCCCACCGTGGTTCAGCTCTGACACAGGACGGGGAACCTTGAAATATGGGAAATCCATTTATACGGTCTATGGATGCTTCCTTTAGGGAGTTATGAATGCTCATTGGCAGAGAGATTATAGCTGAAGATGTTTCATCATTCCGTGATTGACAATGCAACCTTCATGCCTGGCAACCTGTTTCACCGGAAATTTGAGGCTGACAGGGCTGAGCACGCTCCCGAGGCCATGGTAACGTTACTTCCTAGAATCTCGTGATGTCGATACATAAAGAAACTTTAAAACACGAACTGAATATCCGAAATGGGTATGTACGCCTTGCATTGACTAAAAGCAACTGGTGATAGAGTAAGCCCGCCCTGGTCAGTCCCCGATGAACGCCAGATACAATGAAAAGCATGAAAAAACATGTCCCCGGGGAGCCCCTTTAGATGCCACCCGTCGTGAAGAAGGTTACAGGAATAAGATAAGAACCTAGAAAATCATCTGACATAACATCATTTAGTGAACCCCATTGCGGGTGCCGTTGCCACGGCCGGCGTAGTGGGCGCTTCCATGTCGGAAGTAGGGGTGCATGCAGGCCTGCTTGGCAGACAATCGGTGCGCCGGGTCATATTCAAGAAGAGCCTCCAAAAGTGCACAACCGGCTTCCTCCAGACCTGGAACAAGAGCAGCATCAGGACGCTTCCACTTGGGGAAGGTGGCCTTGTAGTCGGGGAATGAGGTGACACCAGGCCAAGCCTCTTCGTCGGGGGTACCGAGTACTCTGTAGCGATGTTAGTGCAAATAGCCCGGGTCATGCAAAGCAGAAATGCAAACTGGGGAAGGACCGACCGGAAGATTTTGAAAATTTCATCAATTTCCGAGTCACCGGGGAAAAGTGGCTTGCGAGTGCACATCTCAGCGAAGATGGCGCCCACGGACCACATATCAACACCGGTTGAATATTGGCGGCCACCAAGAAGAATCTCAGGAGAACGATACCACAGTGTAACAACCTATCAATCATCGGATATTAGCATTTCGGTTTCTAGTGCCGTATGTTTTAACGCTTGGGGCGCAACAAACCTCGTGGGTGTAGGTACGCAATGGAACACCGAACGCTCGGGCAAGACCAAAATCAGCCAGCTTCAGGTTACCCTCGCGGTTGATGAGCAAGTTCTGTGGCTTCAAATCACGGTGCAAAATACGGTGACTGTGGCAGTATCGGACACCCTCAACAAGTTGAGCCATGAACTTCTTCACCATTGCGTCGCCTAGTCCCAGGTTTGCACCCATCATGGAGCCATCCGGGAGAGCCTTGCCACGGCCACCCTCACTGACGGGCAAAGCCTCCATATATTTCTTCAGGTCGAGATCGAGGAATTCAAAGACAAGATAGAGCTTGTGGCCGTCGGCATGAACAATGTTGAATAATTGGACGATGTTGGGGTCCCGCATCTCCTTAAGTAGGGAGATCTCGCGAATGGCGGTACTAGGGACGCCCTCGTCCTCGGCCTCGAGACGGATCTTCTTCAGAGCAACGATTCGGTTGGGATGGTTAAGCTCTCTGGCCTTGTAAACAACACCGTAGGTACCTTTTCAGAAGAATTGACGCGTGAGTTGGGCACGGACAAACTTGGGATGTGATGGAGCCACACAGGCGCGTTAAGAATACGTACCTTCACCAATCTTCTCGATTTTTTGGTAGTTCTCCATGGTGGCTCAAAGGTCCTGTCCGTTTCTGGTGACAATTTGGTTAGCAAGGTGACATGGGATGGGAGAGTAGGAAGCGATTTGGATTGGAGCAAATGAAGGAGGCAGAGAGGGCGAGGTAAGGATGTAAGGAGGAGCGTAAGAGCTGCAGCGCCAAAAGAGACGTACATGTCAATCAATTGGTTGTCAGATTCCAAAATAGATACTTAAATCCAAGGATCCTTCGGTTCCCCACACCCAAGAAATGTGCTGTCTAGAAGACTTTTTTTTCTTTTCGTCGTTGATCTGGATGGTGGGGAGAAAAACAAGTAAACACTGGCCCCCGCGTCAAAGGCGGTCAGACCATATTAGCCGTCGATCTTTTTGCTCGGTTTTCTACTGTACAGGCCACATAGATCACGACCTGCATTCATAATTGAAAGCCTAATTACATTTTCATAGGCGGTGTCTGTATCTAATGTGCTTCATGCTTATTCAATTAAGCTCCATTGTCAATTACAAAATGCGAATTCCCCATGTTAATCCTACTAACTACGTGCATATTGATTGGTCCAATCATAAACACTACTATGAGAACAAACCTCCAGTGTCACAACATACTGGACGAATACCTGGGTACGCTTGCACTCATGTCGGATAATATTCCCCAGGAATGATGGTCCTATTTCTTACCGAACAGCATGTGATATGAACTTGGACTTGAGTGGAAATAATCGTCATTATGTAGACTGGATGCATATATTTATGGGTTGTTTGATAAATGTACATGGGGTATCGATGACCAGGCCATCCAACCATGATCATTGGCATGTCGGGCGGTGCCCTTGGTGCATTGTAATGTTCAAAAGCAAATGACTCAGACACGTATTATCCCCTAGTGGAAGGAGGGGGTGTTTGCCCAGAGGGCGCAGCTAAATTAGAGAGAATCGGGGTAGAGGAAGAAGGCCAGGGACCCGATGGCTTGGCTGAGGAGGGGGCCGAGTCAGAAGATGGCGCAGCTGGACCATCGGCTCCATTCATCAACCGAGGGCGTTTGGCCTGTGGAGCTCCAGCATTGCCCCCGGGCGGGCTACGGGTGTCTGCATGCGAATATGGAGAGGCGTAATTTGTTGAGGAGGCAGGGGTAGAAGCGGTATTAGCGTCTGGGCTCATCGCGATGGTCTGCAAAGGCCGTAGGCGATTGGGATGAGTTGAAGTATCTTCGCCTGGCCGTGGCGGCCGGACGTCAGGACTGTGTCTTTGCTGACTGCTATCCGGGTCGACCATCGTGCTACCAGCCGCATAACCCACTCCAATGCGACCCATTCCTCTGTCATGCATAACGACCCGCTTCCATTTTGAAACAACATGATCATAGTCCCAACGAGTCGAGTCAGGGCTTATTTGGCTCTCCTTAGTATCCAATTCCCGAGCCACGTCTCGCGAGAGTGGGAGGATGTCAGGTGGGAAGAGAGCGAATTCTCGGGGCCATTGACAAGAACCTAGACGATCCACTTGAGCTCGGAGTTGATTTGCTTCCTGCTGGACCCGAGCCAAGCGCTCATCCACGGACTTGCGCGTGTCAATTTCACGAGCAAAAGCGCGAGTCATTTCCAGAAGCCATGCTTCGCGACGGGCATCGTGCGAAAGCATGTTCCAATGGTTGAAAGCCAGTTCCAAGTGTCGCAGCCCGATTTCTTCATGCTGGTGTGCTGTTCGATAAATCATATTGTGATCCGGAGTAGCACCCATATGTTTTGCGTGGGCGCCGGGGTCTCCAGTGAGTTGATCTGACCTCCATTGCGCAATTTTGGAGCGGAGTGCTT
Source organism: Talaromyces sp. PF30-5 (assembly GCA_023626375.1). Taxonomy (NCBI): domain Eukaryota; kingdom Fungi; phylum Ascomycota; class Eurotiomycetes; order Eurotiales; family Trichocomaceae; genus Talaromyces; species Talaromyces sp. PF30-5. Next base: position 69,105 of record JAMAGU010000037.1, on the reverse strand, counting down.
GGCGAACAACATCAAGATGTTCTACAACAGGAGCTTGAAGTGGGAACGAGTCGGGCGATGGGAACGGGTGAGAAGCGAATAGACTCGGCGGGGGAGGTAAAAGGTGTAAGCAAAGGGACGGAAATGTTTGGGCTTGTATATCGAAGTCAAATGGCGATAGCCGAGGTCGAAAGCGTGAGCTAGATAATTAGTTGCTGTGAGATTGGATGCAACTCCCAAGTATAAGATGGGAAATCGGAAAATAGAGTCACTTACGTTGCAGCTTTAATATTATCGAGAACCTCATGCAACGCCAGTTCCAGCGCCTTCATAGTATCCGGGTTATTGGCATTAGCGCCGCGACTTGCATAGTCTGGCAGCTGTATGGATCCCGATCGTGACTGGGGTGGCAGAATTCGCGGGCCATCAAGCACGCGACTCGGGTTGGGAATATCATTGATGACGCCAGTTGCATGCCAAGTAGGTGTATTGAACATCATGCGCGGCGGAGGGTCTCGTGCTTTGGATGCCGAATCCCCAGTTGTATAGATATCGGAAGAGCCCTTTCTCTGACCGTGCTCAGGGCTGTCATCGCGTTTGCCGGAATTTGTGCGGGCCTGCCGACGAGTAATACCGCTCCGAATGCGACGAATCTCTTCAACATCGTGAACTCCATCAGGCTTCTTCTTGAATAGGAACTGATCCAGATGACGACCCAATGAAGAGGAGGTAAATGCTTGGCCACAATATTGACATTTGCGATCTTTGGAAGCCTGGTTGGCGCCCAATTTCGAGTTTGACTCGTCGGCGCGCGACTCTTCAGGCGTTTCTCTTGGTGTTTCGTCCTTCATGGTCGGCAAGGCAGGTCAGAAGCGGGGGTGTATGGAACTGTATGTAAGGAGCGTGTGATAGGCAAATTGGCGTGAAATTTAAAACATTAATGACTGCATGGCAGAGACTCGTGGGTACCTCTTTTTTTTGGGGGCAAGTAATTTTTGAGCCACGAGCGATCAGCGCGCCGGGGAAAAAAGGGAACGAGGAATGGGGAATGGGGGCGGAGCAGAGATGAGGAGTCGAGCGCCAAGCCTTTTAAGCTTTCAGCGGAGGAGCTGACACTACGTCTTCTATATGTCGGCGTGCTATGCTCGTATCTACATGGTTGCTTCTTTTCTGGCTCAATTCATTCTGTTTGAGGCTAAAACATACAAAGAAGTGTTTCTGGCTTGCCGAGATCATCTCAGACAGAAGAAGGCGCAATCTGCCTTGTCTTGCGTGCACTGAACCATCGTTTCATATTCCGAACGCCATGCAGATACAACCAGGAGAATGTGAATACCGCCATAAAATTGAAGAACACATAGGCGAAAAATATTCCCTACAAAAAATCAGAATTAACGTTCGAAAAAAAAAAAAAAGGATATAGAGTAAACTAACATAATCTCGCCATTTGTGGGCATAGAACACATTGAAGCTGGCCGCCTAAGAATGATGTACTGTTAGTATCAGATCCATACATGAAAAAGACGACATCAAGGTGAGAGTCACTCACAAACTCATCTCCAGTTGAATATTGACAATATGCGCACATCCTACTCCCGGCGTCGCGGACATAACCTCCAGCTTCTTGCGTATAGGTCTTTGCATACTCTTCACAAGTCAAACCCGCAGGTGGACTGAAATGGGCCTCTTCTCTTTCGACACATCTTATGGGAATATTATGGGTCATCACGCCTAGCACGCCTTCAAGGAAGTAGTGAAAAGGCGTAAGCCAATACATCCACGACTGCCAAAAATGAGGAAGGGCAACATAGGGGACAACAACACCACAGAATGAAGTTGTAAATGTAAAGAAAGCTGGAACAAGCAGTGATGCAAAAAGTTCGTTTGGCGAAAGAGCTGCGATGAACTGTCCAAACCCAACGTAGAAGCATTCGAACAACATGAGCATCATCCAAGTGTAACCTGAACTGAACGAGTCTCGAGGGAACCAGACTCCCCAGTACCTATATCGATTTGTCTCTGGTCAGCAATTCTCATCAATCTGGGAGTTTATTGATCATTTTCCACTTACCAGCAGTTGAAGTAAATTGACCCTGCGACAATGGAATAAGGAATCTCTGGTATGATACTGCTTACGACAAATGCAGTCCAAGAATAGATCTTGGAGTTAGATTCACGAGACTTATAAAGCCCACGAGCATGCAGATATCGTGGTTGCAGTTGTTGGATGAGGGGTGGTGAGATCGTCAAGGTCATGAAGATTGAAAAAAGCCTTGATTGCATATCGATGTAGCTGTTGCCGAGATGCCAAAACGTAAATGTATTGAAAAGGCCTGTGAATATGTGGAGCATGAACTTCCCCTGTTATAGTGTATAATGATTAGTCTGGAACTGCATTTTCAATGATAAGATCGAAAACATTTGAATGGACAAACCATTATGTAGTCAGGATTTCTCCAATAGGCTATGAATGTTCTCTTTGTCACGGCCACTATCTGGCAGCGAATAGGCATGGCATATTCACGATCATCTTTGCTAATGGATTCAGCCTGTATGTTGCTGCGAGAATCAATGATTTCCTTAAGCTGATTGGCAATATGCTGTGACTCCGATGATTTTGCCCATACATCGGCCCAGTCTTGACCTTCATAATCTGGGTTGCCTGCTCCGATAACCTCAAGCATGTACTGCAAAGGATAGTTATAAGACAGGGATACTTATTGATATGAGAGCCTTAAATTAGCTTACCTCAGCCGGATTTGAGCGTGGTGAGCATTCTTTACCCCCGTTTGCTTCGAAATAATTGATTAATGTGTGAGAGTCAGGTCCTAGAGGTCCATTGTAAACAACTCGTCCTCCACTCTGAAGAAGAATTAACTCGTCAAATTGTTCAAACAACACAGCTGATGGCTGGTGAATTGTGCAGAGAACAGCTTGCCCCGCGTCAGCAAGCTTTCGTAGGAATCGAACGATATTGAATGCTGCCAGGGAGTCCAGTCCCGAAGTTGGCTCATCCAGGAAAAGTAGCAACTCAGGTTTACTAGCCAATTCCACTGCAAGAGTGAGTCGTTTGCGCTGCTCCTGGTTTAATCCTGAGCCCATGGAGCCAACTGTAGCACCGGCTATAGACCTCATCTCTAACAGGTCAATTACCTTCTCGCAGTAATCGTACTTCTCCTGCAGAGGTACATTTTTGGGTTGCCTTAGAAGCGCCGAAAACTGTAAAGACTCTCGCACTGTTGCTGTAGGCTCATGGATATCCATTTGTTCGGCGAATCCCGTTGCACGCTGGAAGCTCTTTGGTAGAGGCCTAGAAAAAAAATTAGACCTCATTTCATATGAACATTTCCGATGTCCAATATCTTCCTATGAGGACATTTGAATCAATACGTACTTTCCATCAACCAGGAAGGCCCCAGTGACGACTCCATAGTTGATTCTTTGAGCCAGTGCATTTAGAAGCGTCGTTTTTCTGTGAAGGGCTCAGCCAAATTTCCTTTGAATCTCATATGAAAATCAGGCAGAAGCTTACCCTGCGCCAGAAGCACCCATCAATGCTGTAAGTCGACCTGGCTTCACGTATCCACTGACATTTTGTAACAACTCCCGCTGACCATTCTTGTAAGGTATAGTATAATTCACATTCTGCCATGTGAATATTGACGTATTTTTAGCGATCTCCGGGGATTTTCCACTCGAGCCCTGCTCTATTACCTCTCCGGGGTGAGCTGGCTTCTCAACAGTTTCTTCGTCCACCGGAGAAGCGTTATGTTCCATAGCATCTTCAACGGCCTTTGGAACCTCTCCTCGCTTGAAAATCGTTACCGAACTCCCACCTTTATTTGGTTTCTGGATTTCCATGCCGACCATAGTCAGACAGACAAAGAATATTAACCAAGCAATAAGGATCCCGAAGTTTCGCCACAAATGGGCTCGAGTGTACGTATATGCCGCCTTTATGTAGTCTGATCCTTGAACTGTTAATTGGTCAGGGGTACTGCCTTGAAGTGCGCAGCTTTGGTGACCTGACCTTGCACTGGGCCCTGCGGGGACAATGTAAGGTGTTTCGCATTTAATGTCAAGATCGTAAAACTCGTTAGCCATCAATGCCTCAAATGTGTATTGTACAGGGTTGATCCAAATGAGCCATTTAAGCCACGGATGCATCTTCCAGGGTGGAATCAAATAGCCTAAAGAACTATATTAGTATACATAGTTCATTGTTCGAGGAGTAGTAGAGGATAATTGACCTGTATATACGATCAAAGCTTGAATAGAGACACCGGTAATACGGGTAGCTAAAAGACACAGTAAGCTTATGGAACAACCCAATTCTTTAAAAGATATCATAATCTTACCGACATCCAATGATGCACAAAGAGCCCCCACGGCACGAAAGAAAGAATACATCGTCATCGTGAGTATGAAGGTAAAAAGCAGGTTGATGAAAAATTGTGACGGTGTTCGCGCAAGATTTGCCATGCTAGAGCCTTTTTTAGCTTAAGAAGTATAGTTTAACTCAGGGGTACGCACAAGTATACTATCACGTTGAATATGATGACTTGAATAAGTACTAATGGTGCATCAACGACAACCTGACCAAGGGCGTATGCTGCTGGGCGGTAGAAAGAGCTAGGTAAAATCAGTATCTTGTTTCCACGAGCGTTTCAAGAAGGAATTAATGAATGCATTTTCTTTTTATAAAAAAGAAAAGAAAAAAGAAGAAGAAGTTGGCACATACAAGCTCTTGTGCTTCAGCAAAATGGGTCTACTCTCAAAAGCAGCCGTTAACTCTGCGAGTGCAAGCAGCGCATTGAACAGGAGAATAAAAAACATCACACCCCCTCGAGTGAAAACACCGGAACTGTTGAATGATTAGCATGTGCGTGCCATTATCTTATTACCAATCAAGTACCTTGTATCCGGTAGATCATAGAACAGACTTCCCACAATCAGAGCTTGAAAAGTGATGACGCCCCATTTACCCGCAAGCGCCGCTTGGTCGCCAAACATCACGAGAAATTGACGGTGGGTGAGAATTAGAACCTGCTTCCAGAATGGTATCGTGAAGTTTTTTGTTGTCATGTTCTGTCTAGCAGCTTCTTTTTCGTGTTCTTGACTTTTCAAATCGCTCTCAAAGTCTTCTATATCCTCAATTGTCGCTTTGTAGACATGGCTTCCTCGATATGCTTTTTGGAATTCTTCCGGAGTGTGAGGAATCCGACTTTCCCACCCCGATTTGATACGTCTTGCGTTTTTGTCACTGACAGATGTCAGGAAATCTGGCGTTGTCCATCGTGGCGGACTTTCAAACCCCAGCCCTTCAAAATAAGCTTTTGCATCCTCTGTTCGACCAAAGAAAGCGCATTTCCCACCCTCGATGAGCATAACCTTGTCGAAAAGATGAAACAAATTTTCAGATGCTTGATAAAGAGCTACTAATGTCGAAACATTTGCTGTGTTTGTCAGGCTGCGTAGACTTTGCACATACTCAAGTGCAGTACTGGCATCCAGGCCCCTAGTTGAATTATCCCAGCATTGAGTACTGGCTTTCGTCACCATAGCTTCTCCGATAGACACACGCTTTTTCTCGCTGTTTTATATAGAATGTTAGTGAACATTTTTTGAATGCCCCTAATGGATTTTGGGCTCACCTACCCTCCAGAAATACCCCGGATAAGCTCATTGCCGACTTTGGTTCCCATCACATGCTCGATCCAAAATAGCTTGGCAATTGCCGAAAGAAACGTCTGCTGATATTCTCGACGACTTTCACCGGGTATTCGAGATGATTTATCCGGCGTGCGCGTTTTAAGAGCAAAGAGTAAAGTATCCCGTACAGTCAAGGTGGCGTAGTGAAGATCATCCTCCGGGTTGTATGAGACTAACTCGTTAGAAATTACACTAAAGATACAGTTGAATACTTACCTTCCGAGTGATACTTCTTTTTCATAGTCTCGGAGTCGGTTCCACCATAATGGACTTCACCGTCGACACTTTCGTAGCCGGACCTCTGGTTGCCAATGACTTTCAAGAAAGATGAACACCCCGAGCCAGGTCGACCAAGGACAAGGAGCATCTCCCCGGGTCGGACACAACCCTTTCAGCTCGTTAACAAAAGACCCCACCGACTTTCAAGAAGTAGCTTACTGTGAAATCATCCAAAATAGTGCGAAGCTCTGGTTTTTCTGCCCCAGTGCTTCTCCCGCCTCTCCTAAACAACCTTTTGATGAGTCTTGGAATACCGAGAAAGATGTCCCCGTTAGTGGGCTGGAGGGCTGCCCCAAGCCCGACGCCTTTGACTGTAAGAGATCTCCATACGACTCCAGTATGGCGTGTCTTTTCTTCTTCGGAGTTTGCTTTTCGCTCGCTGCCAAACATTCGCGAGACCAATCTTTCTATTTGCGCCCACTCTTCTCCTTGATAACCGGACGCGGGGCTTTTTCGCTCTGATATGGTACTGAAAAGCCCGGTTGTGTTTGATTCATTTCCCCCTTGGTTTCTTACATCCTCATTTGAAGATTGGTCGTGAGTTGACATAGAGCTCAAGTTCCTTGACTGATCCGATTGAGAAGAGACATGAACATCTTCCATTTCTGAAAGTGTACGCTCACTGCTGCCAATGCCCTGCGACATGATGATACCACGCTTGGAAATTCAATATCTTACTGTTTCCTGATAATTTGCGATCAGGAAATGTTGACACTGGTCAGGTGGAAACTATTTTCAGCACATCATGAGGCAAGGAACCCCCATTGAAGAACGCTTACAGGTGCATGCTGAGATGTATCGCACTAAGTCATCAAGGACGGGATATATGCGATCGAGATCACGACGTATGTTACCTCAAATAGTTCGTGCTTAGCACATAAATGCTATTCCGATGCTGTGCCGCCACGCCGCGGGTGATCGGCCCATTGAACCGGGATCAAATCGCTCGTTTCTGAGTTTATGAAAAATTTGTACACCAGGTCTCGCCAAATGAGCTTAATAGGTATTTAGACGGGATTATGTGTGGTGCATATCTTGATTTCAACTGTACAACAACGTGAGTCAGTCCAGATAATGCCAAGGACAAAGATGACATATGCAACTTGAACCTTCAAATGTTGTAAGATGATGAAGTCATTGACCACCCGCTTCAGTACCAACGCATGCAATTCTAGATTCTTGACCGATCAATTATTAAGTATCCAAAATTTAAAAATACTTTAAAATCCAACTCGGGAGAATTTAATCGTAGAACGTTTTGCTCGCTATCGGAGTAAATAAGTTTGGTATCTCCGATCTCGCATTGCTTCAGCTTCTTTGAGAATGTGGACTAGACTGCGCATAGCATGCTTTAGGTAAAGATTCGGCTGCCAATATGGTAGCTGATGGCACTTGAATTGTTTATCATGAAATATATTACAGAGACTCAATTACAGTATGAGGTAAATCAACTATAATGCAAATTTTTGAATTTAGTTAGGTAGCACTGCATACTAAAAGACGCCCAAGAAGAATTTATAAAGGCCTCGAAATCAATCATAAATGGTAGATAGTTTCGAACTACTCCAAATTGAGAATTCTTTCCATGCGGAAGTCTGATCAGCCCTGGAGAATAAGCTAGAGGCTAAAAATATGTATTCTGTGTCTATCGTAATGTCTCTAACCTTGGAAGAAGCCAGAACCAAACGAGGTGGTTTCCCTCTGGGTTCACCGTCAGATTGCCGTCACTTGAGCATCACCAAAATTGGCTCAAAACGATGAGCGTTCGAAAATAACGCTCGACCTTTTACAAACCAAATGAATAGGTATTCTATTGATATTCAATCTAAGCTTTGTAATTCAGTACTGTGCTGGATCTTGAAAATAGTTTTCAGACTATACAGACCATGCAGAGTGCGAAATTCCTTGGACTGTATAGGTTTAAGGACTTGAGATGAACTTTATTCTGCAGGTCAAGATAGTTAGGTAATAAGCATTATAGCGTTTGCTGTCATCCTAGGGGTGCAAAATACTCGTAGTGGTGAATGGAAGAACAAAGTCAAGAGTAGTACCTAGTAGAGTACCCAGGTGCCTTGGTACTAACCGGTGATATCCGCCGCTTCGTCACATCTAGTAATAATGCTTTATTATACCGGAAAGCCATTTCCATCAACCGACGCGATTGTTACAACATCAAATGTTGTTTGTTACTTATTCTACCTATAAAGAGGGCCGATCAGAAAATTGTTTTTACCAAACACGCTCCTTAAGTAGCAAAATCGAAATATTCTCATCGAGCTATATATTTACCAATTTCAATACCTACCTACATACCCAATGAAGCCTGGAAGAGGTCGCCGAATGTTTCGCAAGATCTTGGAGTTTTTCCATATCACCTCAGAGAAACCAAACCAAAAATTTGATTCTTTGAAACCACCCTGTTACACCTTTAGGGCTATTGGATCCAAGGATTTTCGTGTCTCCACCAGTGTCTACGACGACTGTCCTCCTCAATACAGTTGTGCGGAAAGTAAAAGATCCAACGACGCCGCACTTCGTATCGAACTTGAAGATGAGATCGTTCATCTATGGAAGAAAGTCTGGCTAGGTCTCTACGAAGTTGATGATGGCGATGGTATCTATGAAAGACGACATCACTACGATAGACTCGAAGCACTTTACCTTGGGGCAGGTCTTCCTGAAAGACTATCAGCTGCTGGACTTGATGTTCTCCGACGCTGGTTCTTATGGATCAGCCCAAGAAATGGCATGGCTGCATTGCGGCTTTTTGATCACATGTCTATCTCCACGTTGAATTCAATCATTGAGGTACTGAAGGCGTACGAGAGTGAGATCCCAAATTTGATTCAACTTTATTTGATTCTAGGAAAAGCACAACTAGGCCTACCACAGCTGTTATCATTGAAGAATGATGATATCGCAAACACCAAAAAGCGCTTCTTGGCAATCGCGAAACCCATGGCGACACGACTTGAAAAGTATGACGTCCGAATGGATGTGTTGACTATGAGGAGCTTTGAGGAGGCTATGGCGTTGGGACATGAAGGGTTTAGACAAAAGGGTCAGCATGTTTATTACAAGGCGTTCCCAAAACGGCGCCGCTGACAGATGTCACTTTGTCAAGATCTTTAAGATTTTGAAATCGGCGCTTTGGCTTATGAGCTCAATAGACACATCCCCTGCCCTATTTATTGACAGAGAGTTAAATTTGATATGAGGATGCTTTCAAATATTTGAATTGAGATGAACTTTTGTCTATTTCCAGTGTTATTTGTCTACATAATTACTAGTCAAACATTTGAAGTGAGCACGAAGTCATACATACTACCTACTACACATGCCTCACCCCCCTTCCCATATCCCTCTACACCACTTTACTTCTTTAGCGTCATTTCCAAAGTCTACATTGTCCGCATTATCAGGTTTTCAAATATGTCGTCTACTGCCCATGTGACACTTACGGCTTTGGGAGTGACGGCACCAATTCATCACGCCTTACCGTCACCGCTCTACAAATGAACGCGGGTTCGAGATCTGCGCACCAGAGGACGATGCGCGCTTCTTAGCTTACCGTCATTCATATCGACGGCGTCCTCGCTAATTTGTCTCCCTCACGAACCATCAGCCCAACCTGCACGCTACCGCGACAGCCATCATCTCTAACCTAGCCAGAGATGCGGAACACTCGATCAACAACCCCCCTTCATACATTCGTACGTAGACTAGGTCGCCTACGCTAAGGTCTAAGGGGATATAGATAACATCATACTAGTGCCTCTCCTCCATTCTACACCGTCATGCACATGTGATTTAGGACACTTCAAGTTGGCTATCGCTCTGTAGGTACTTGAGATATCTTCGCAGATATTCGAAAGACATATTTAAAAAGATAGTTAAAAAGACGTTGCAAAGGGAGCTATTGATTTAATTCAAGTTAGCATAGAAGCTTTCTACCTCCAGGGCTGGTCCAAAAACAGGCAAAATCAGGCAGAACTCGGCCAAAATAGCTCATTAATATACCACAACCGCTAAACCACTACTTAGTGGTATGTTTCTCCACTTCTGGTCATGAAAGTCCAGTAAACACCTCAATTCTCATTGGACCAGTGCTGGAACCCCGCATTGAGACTGAGTAACAAGCACCAGCTACAGGCACCATGGCAACTTATGCTTATATACAGATATCATCTTCTTTATTACTACGCAGAGTGGAGACTCTATAATTCCAGAATAATCAATATCATGGCCCCCTCAGTCGTCGAGAACGTCGTACTTCCTACCGGTGTTGAGCCCAAGACTATTCCTTCAAATGACACTGATGCGAGACCCGAGGCCCCTCCCCAACTCCAAGTCCTCGGTAAAACCAAAGATGGCCGAAATTTAAAAATTCGCAGTTATCCCAAGTTTGACAATCTTGAAGAGGAACGTTTGTACCGCAAACAACATCTAGCAGCAGCTTTCCGAATCTTCGCGGAACGAGGCTTCGATGAAGGTGTTGCAGGGCACATCTCAGTGCGCGATCCGATACTGACTGACCATTTCTGTATGTTCCTCACCTTCAATCATCATCCTTTTGCCCTGCCTTCCTGAATATCTTATCACCATTAGTCTATATGGAATCTGTTCATCGTGCAGTTGTAGCCAGACCCGAAGTGCTAACATTTGTAGGGATCAACCCTCTCTCGGCCCATTTTGCATTAATCAAGGTGTCTGATCTCATTCTAGTCGATGAAGATGGATTGGTCGTTATAGGTGACGAGCCCATTAATGCACCAGCATTTGCGATTCATTCCGAGATCCACAAAGCCCGACCGGACGTACATGCTGCCTGCCATGCACACAGTGTCGCCGGCAAGGCATTTTCATGTTTTGGGCGAGAGCTCGAAATGATTACCCAGGACTCTCTGCGTTTCTATAAGAGCCATGGTGTCTATCGTGACTTTAAGGGTATTGTTTTGGATAGAGAAGAGGGACAGCGAATTGTTACGGCTCTGGGACAAGGCAAGGCCGCCATTCTTCAAAATCACGGCCTGTTGACAGTGGGTGGTAGCGTGGATGAAGCGGCATTCTGGTTTATGAGTCTCGACAAAACCTGTCATGCTCAACTCTTAGCAGATGCCGCATCTGCAGCTGGATATGAGAAGAAGATTATCGACGAGGAGGAGGCAGCCTATGCCGCTATGCAAGTTGGTGGCCCTGAAAAGGGCTGGTTAGCGTTCCAACCTTACTATGATGAGCAAGTGGTGAAAACCAAGGGTGATTTCCTCCTGTAATCAGTGTTTCTGCTTTGAATGATGTGATCCAATGTTTCTAGTGTTTATTTTATCTGGATTGAGTAGTCCTAATCTGCACGAATACTACTACTAGTAAATATTTGTTCCAGCAAACTAGGCTTCTAATCTTGAATTGTCTGTCCAACTAGTACTAAGCCCCCTTCAAGCTTTTTCTTTTTCTTTTTCTGTGATATTCGACTTATACATATGACTGATACTTTACTCAATTGTATCGCTAAGGAACTATTCTTAATCAGCATCCATTGATCTAGTATGAACTTTAGAAGTTTTCTGGTATGCTCAGTGAATGTGGTCTTTGTTAGACTATTTCACTTTGGCGCCCCGCAATTTCTCCTTCGAACTCCTTCAGTCACTTAGAATAGACTGTTTGTTTTTTCTCATCATCAATTCTATGTTGCCAAGAATGTTGTCTACTTCTACTTCGAGCTTCCCCAGTATGATTTTCTGCGGGATCCGCCCACCCTTACATAATCATGACTCACCCCACCAGCATGACTCACCCCCTCACTAAACCTGCTAGGGCTTAGGGTATCTTGTACTGCCGGCATCGGCTGTGACTCGGACTGCTTCATTGATTTCATGAAATCAAGCCTCACACTACATCCCGAGGACAAACACACACGATGGCAGGGAATGTGTCCAGCCCATTACCGGACCCGACAAGGGATCTGAATTGGAATGGTTTCAAAGGACGTAAGTTCGAATTGAGCTCTAATGCCTCGGGAATCTCGGCGAGCTAACACATTACCCCTCCGCCATTAGCAATTCACGAAGTTTTCGCTCGCAATGCAATTGCCCATCCGGAGAGACTCTGCGTGGTTGAAACGAAGGGTCAGCGCAGCCCCGAGCGCCAATTCACCTATAAACAAATCAACGAGACTTCCAATCAACTGGCCCACTTCTTAGTATCAAATGGATGCGAACGCGGAGATGTCGTCATGGTCTATGCCCACCGGAGGTTCGTCAATCGCATCATGGAAATATAATCGGTCATGGAAAGGTTGATACTAACAATCGCCTAGTGTGGATCTGGTAGTCGCATATATGGGAGCTCTGAAGGCTGGCGCAACGGTCAGCGTACTTGATCCACTTTATCCCCAGGATCGTCAGAAGACCTTGTTGGAGGTGGCCAACCCCAGATTCCTTGTTCATATCCAGCGAGCAGCTGAGGAGGCCGGTCCAATTGGTGAATCTGTAACTCAATTTGTTGCTGAGAATTTGAGCATCAAGGCCCACGTTCCAGCATTGAAGCTACTAGATGATGGAAAGCTTCTTGGTGGCTCTCATTCTAACGGGGAGCCCGACTGTCTCGCGACTTATGAGTCGCTGAAAGAAAAGCTCCCCGATGTTCAGATTGGTCCTGACTCGGTGCCCACTCTCAGTTTCACCAGTGGTTCCGAGGGCAAGCCCAAGGGTGTCCAGGGACGACACTTCTCCTTAACTTACTTCACACCATGGATGCAAGAACGATTTGGTCTCTCCAAGGACGATAAATTCACCATGCTTTCTGGTATTGCGCATGATCCTATTCAACGTGATATCTTCACACCGCTCTTCCTCGGTGCACAGATTCTTGTACCTCACCGAGACAGCATCGGCCATGAGCTTCTTGCTGAGTGGATGAAGGAACATAAGGCCACCGTCGCCCATCTTACGCCTGCTATGGGTCAAATTTTAGTCGGTGGTGCCTCTGCCCAGTTCCCTGCGCTTCATCATGTGTTCTTTGTCGGAGATCTCTTAACCAAGAAGGATTCCCGCAGACTTCAAGAACTGGCACCAAACGCTGCTATTGTTAACATGTATGGTACAACGGAAACCTCGCGAGCCGTGTCATACTTTGAGATTCCAAGCAAGGCTCAGCAGCCCGCCTATCTCGATGATCTCCCAGATATCATTCCTGTTGGTCAGGGTATGCTTGACGTCCAGCTTTTGGTCGTTGATCGTGAAAACAGGTCTCGTATCTGCGATGTCGGAGAGCAAGGTGAACTGTTCCTTCGTGCAGGTGGTCTTGCCGAGGGGTACCTCGGAGATGATGAGCGTACCCGAGAATTGAACGCTTCTAAGTTCTTAACCAATTGGTTCGTTGATCCTAGTGTCTGGACTAAAGAATATGAGCGTGTCGCGTCCGATGCGCCTCAGCCTTGGATGAAGCTCTACAAGGGCCCACGCGACCGCATTTACAGAACCGGTGATCTTGGTCGATTCCGTCCAGATGGTGCTGTGGAGTGTACTGGCAGAGTTGACAACCAAGTCAAGATCCGTGGTTTCAGAATTGAACTAGGTGAAATTGACACTCACCTGTCTCACCACCCCTTTATTCGTGAGAACGTGACGCTTGTGCGGAGAGATAAGGACGAGGAGCCAACTCTGGTTAGCTACATCGTTCCAGAGGCGAAGCGGTGGTTCGAGCAATTGGCTCAGGATGGAAACCTCCCCGCCGACCCCGCAAATGAGGATGAATCGCTAGTTGCCATGCTTAAGAAGTTCCGTTCCTTGTCAGAGGATTGCAAGAACTTCCTTAAGACCAAGGTCCCCTCTTATGCCGTGCCAACCATGTTCATTCCTCTTGCTCGTATGCCTTTAAACCCCAACGGCAAGATTGATAAGCCCGTGCTTCCGTTCCCAAGCACTAGTGATCTCGCTCTCGTGAACCGACGGGCGTCTAGGAGCTCCTCCCTTCAGGTGTCATTGACTGAGACTCAGCAGAAGGTGGCCGATATCTGGGCATCGGTTCTTCCGAATGTCACTGCAAGGATGCTCACACCTAAGTCTAACTTCTTCGAAGAGGGCGGACACTCTATTCTTGCTCAGCAAATGCTTTTCAAGGTTCGAAGAGAATGGAAGGACATCGATATCCCCATGGGTGCTATCTTCCAGTCGCAGACGCTTGAAGCATTCTCTGCTGAAATTGAGCATGCCCAGGATCCCACTGGTCTCCGTCTAGATCAGAATGTCCATGCTAGCTCGGCGTTCGTGGATCAAGCATATTCAGCGGATGCTAGAGAGCTGGCTGCTCATTTGCCCTCCACTATTCCCAAATCGACCACTTCCGAGGCCAACGCAGCCTTCCTTACTGGTGCAACTGGCTTCCTTGGCTCTTACATCCTCAATGCCCTCTTGGAATCTAATAAGAATATGCGTGTTTTCACGCACGTGAGATGTAAGGACTCTGCTGCAGGCCTCCAGCGTCTTCAGGGTATTGCTCAAGCATATGGGCTTTGGCGCGAGGAGTGGGCCGGTCGCGTTGAGGTTGTTCCTGGTGATATCGCTAAGCCTCAACTTGGAATGGCCACCAAGGACTGGGACCGCATTACCCAAGAGGCTGATCTGGTCATCCACAATGGTGCCCAGGTCAACTGGATGCTTCCTTACTCCAGCATGCGCCAGGCCAATGTTTTGAGTACGATGGAGTGCGTTACTCTCTGCACTTTCGGCAAGCCCAAGCGTCTCGCATTCATCAGTTCTACCTCAACTCTTGATACCGAGCATTATTACAACATCAACCAGAGTGGTTCTAAGGTTCTTGAGACCGACGATCTGGAGGGCAGTGCTAAGGGTCTGGGCACTGGTTATGGTCAGTCGAAGTGGGCTAGTGAGTACATTGTCCGTGAAGCTGGCCGTCGTGGTCTTGCTGGTGTTGTTATCCGCCCTGGTTATATCATGGGTGACCCAGACTCTGGCTTTTCCGTTACCGACGACTTCTTGCTGCGTCTGTGGAAGGGCTGCATCCAAGTCAATGCGCGCCCCGATATTCCAGTCAACACCATCAACCAAGTCCCAGTCACTCATGTCAGCCGAATTGTGGTCGCCTCTGTTCTCCACCCACCTGTGGCGCCATTGGGCGTCGTGCAGGTGACCAGCCACCCTCCATTGACTACCAACGAGTGGCTCGGGTCATTGGAGACATATGGATACAATGTTCCTCAGGTTCCCTACCGCGAGTGGTGCAACCTTTTGCATAACTACGTGGCTGATGAGAGCAACACTGGACCCAAGGAGCTTGCACTTCTGCCCCTGTTCCACTTTGTTGTCGGAGATCTGCCATCGAACTCTGTTGCGCGGGACCTTGACGATGTCAATGCTACTACCGCGCTGCGTGCATTCGGTGTCTCACCTGAATCTTTGAGTGATCGTGCCGTTACTACAGACATCATTGGTCGCTACCTTGCTTTCCTTTCTGCTACTGGTTTCCTTCCCAGCCCATCTACGGCTGGTTCCAAGGCCCTTCCTCAAATCGATAGCGAGAGATTGAAGGCCATGGGTAGCCTTGGTGGAAGATCGAAATAAGCTTGGAAACATTTGGAATATACCCGGCTACCTTGCCTTAAATAGCATTATCATTGTATATAAGTTTGATTGTCTTTTTGTTACACAAAAGTTTTTGTTGAGTTAGGGAAAAGCCTTCGTTTTGGCTGGCATAGTAAATATGCAGATTGAAGAGGGAATGTCATACAAAATCCATCACTTTACCTCAGACTAAACAGCTTTTTATACAAGCTTGAAATTGACAGTGCATTACAATAGCTCTCCTGCTCAGGTGAAAATACCCCCGACACTTGACGTATGTCGTCAATCATTGGATTTCAAATTTTTGTCTTGTACGAATAGGTAGGTAGTAGGTATAGTAGTGTAAATATAATATCTTTCATATTTTCGACCACTCTCAGTAGGCAGTATCCATTCACTCAATTATCATCGTAAATAGCCGCGCCGTCATAGCAATGAACACTGACAGTCTTGTTTGCAATCTCCCAATCGCTAAACTTGCATTCACCGGGGTCCTCCAATCCAATCAGCAGTGCATGGTCGCCATCGCACTTCTCATCACTATCAAACGTTGAGTATTGGTATGTGCATATCCAACAAGAGGAACTCATTCTACTTACGAGTAAAAGTCACAGACGACGTCCTCTGGAATCTTTGCGGCGTTGATATGGTTTCTCCTGTTCAAATTAGCTCTTGCTCCTGCTATTCCCAATTCGAAACTCTTACAAATTTTCGGGGAGTAGCAAGCATTCGCCATCTGGTTTGACCTCGAACTCTTCACCCTTGCATGGCTCCTGCGTGTAGAGAGTAACTGGAGGCTAAAAAAGGAATTGAATTAGTATTTCATTGGGTGAAACCTAGTAAATGGCAAGTTACCTTGTCTCCTACCACAGCCTGAGCACTGTAGGAGAGTAGAGCGACAACAAGGAACTTGTAGGACATCATCATGAATAAACGATGTATAGGTTTGACTTCGAATGAATAATGGACTTTCTCGTAATAACTATGATTTATTCAAAAGAAAACAATACAGAGTGCCCTGGAAGGCCAAGCTCTGTTATAGCTCGAGGTAGCATGGCGGCGGAATGATCGTCGGTAGCACAAAACAATAGCTGTATGCAAGGAGACAAGCTATTGCCTCCGACTCCACATTGGCCAAGCAACTGGCGGCGTTTAAGAACGAAGTATGGAGCAAAGAGCAAGCAATTATCAATTCCAAAGTCTATAGGTACAGATATGAAACACGAGGCTAGCTAAACATGACGACTGTCACTGAATGCCACAACAGGTATTCGTCGAAAAGACTACACACCGAGTCAAAGCCCATGCATTGCCCAACCACCCATTCATTCATGTGATCCACGTACACCCCAGCGAGCATACACATATCTATCGATACTCCTCGCGGAAGACCATAACCCTCTCATGCTCCCGGCCAGAGCTGTCTTCCTCGACCCAAGCCCGCCACATTCCACCGGAATTGAAGTCGAAAACAACCTTCCCGCGGCGCAGTTCTCCACTGGCAATAGGTCCAGAATCAGCTTCAATTCCAATGATCCCACCCTGGCCCTCGCCCGTGACATTCCAGCGTTTCGCAGCTGAACGTTGCAGTTCACCGCCAGGACCAGCCACCGCTGTCACAGCTTCAGCCAAAGCAACACCGGGCGCAGAAAAACGCAGCATTGCAGCTGCAGTACGTGCAGCAGCCACTCGCAGGAACGAGTCGCCGTTCCCAGTACCTGAGACTGCAATTGCACGTTTCCTAGATAACTTCCGTACTGGTAAACTTTCATAGCCTAATGCCTGCTTCTCCGAGCCATATCTGAAATTAGTTGTCTGCAAGCTCCTTGCAAGAGGCGTATATTGTGCTGATGGAAGAGATTGCTTCATAAAAGGAGGTAAACAATCTGCTAGCCATCCTCTAGCTTCCTCAATAAACCCCAAGGCTGATGTAGAATTCGTACTTGCAACGATGTTTGGCACGAGTTCGTCCCACGATTCAGCCCAGAAACCTGCACCAAGTGTAGGCGTATCTCCAATTCGACCGGGAAGTTTATTCGTCATGCCGCCAGTACTAGTGGCAACAGCAAGGTTGCCCCACTGATCCAGACATACACATCCAACAGTTCCCTGGCTCAAGGAAAGAGGTTCCGCCTCACCCTTCAATCCGCGTTGATGCTCATCCCATCGCGCCTTCGTCCAAAACCAGTCATCAGGCTTGAACTCAAGCCCCCATTCCTGCGCGAGCGTCTCCACCTGAGCACCATGTAACTGAGAATGTAAACAACCGCCATCATGGCTTGGTGCACCATCCACGGTAACACCCGTACGTCGTAAAGACTCGCGTGCAAGTCGGATAGGGTGCCGAACATTCTTCACGCCCATTACTCCCGCCCCTCGTTTGACGGCGCCGTCTAAACCAGAAGTCCCGTCCTGGACAGAGGTCACCATAACTGAAGCTTCCATCTCGATTGTTCCTGCGGTGGTGAAGACGCTACCACGGCCGCAATTAAATAGCTTGTCGTCTTCCATCAGGGACACGGCGTGTACTACAGCGTCCAGCGCTGAGGCCCCATTTTTGAGGAGGTTATGGGTTGAGCGGAGGTAGGATTGAAGGGAGGCATGGTAGGCGGCGTATAGTTCCGGTGGGAGGGTGGCGCGTTTGAGATTGCCTGCGCCTCCATGAAGAATCAATGCAGGCTTGAAAGAAGCTGTGGTTTCTGGCATTGCTGTAGTTAGTACGGGAAAAGGTGAGAGTTGAGGTGTTCGTGCGGGGAAAGAAGCCGGCGTAGTATCGGTGAGTGCGCGGTCCAAACTCCGCTAGCGCTATGTTGACGTGCTTGTAGGGGAGGAGATGCTAAAGAGAGATTTTGGGTCAAGAGAACAAGTAAAATCAGTGTCTGTAGAACAAAAAAATGTGTATTATGCCTGTTAGCAATGCGTTAATGTACAAGTATCCATCACGGTCCCATCTTCAAATGCTTTTTTGTTTGTAGGAAGAGTCGAGAAATCCTTTTGGTAGGCCACCTGGCAATGAAAATATCACGTACGCCAGCCTCATGAATGACCCAGAAGAATTGTCCCCTCGTCCCCAAAAACACAATGCTCCGAAACACAGGCCGCCGGCGGCATAAATTGGAAATCTCAAAGCAGAACGGAATCAAGGACTTCTATGCTATGTCGTGTAAAAATAAACCCAAGCCAGAACACCTGAGAAGAGAGACCCAATATGGGAATGATATAAAGACAGCGATCGAGAGAACACGCGACATTATTTTCTGTTTTTGCCGTCGGATATTATAAGTCGATCGGGTTTGTTGGTGGTTGATGAAAGGGAGGTATTTAAGCAAGAGCCTTCTGGTCGGAGGGAGGAGGGGGAGGAAGCTAAATTGAACGTTCCAGTTAGAATAGAGCTCTGCTTAAATGAAAACCTTAATTAATAGGTTATCGCCACATACCTCGAGCTTAGTGTTATCGGCCATCATTCGTTGGAAACCGATACCGACACCCTCAATGACCGCGAGGAAAACTGCACACATGATGGCAGAGTTACGAGCGGCCTTGACACCACCACGAACAGCGAGAGAACCACCGGTCAGGAAACCGGCGGAGATGGCGTTCCAAGCATCTTCCTATTTCCAGTTGTAAGTATTCGATGTCAGGCGCAAGAAGATTGATGGAGGCGAACCTTCTTGCGAATACCCTTGATTGCGCAGTCGAAGGTACTGAACAGACCACCCCAAACACCGAAGTTACCACCAAGCACCGGAGCACGAGCCTTGATAGCTGTAAGAGCACCTATGCGGCGCTCACCGTAGGGGCTGTTACGGAAACCCTTGACACCGTGCCAAACAGCACCACCGATGGCCTAAAGATCGAAAAGAGCGATCGGTCAGTTCTCCAATCCAGGATAAGAAGGTGATCGATGAAGTTGTAGACATACACCCATACAGAAAGCACCACCAAAGTCACTCAGTGCGACATAGGGGCAGGGGTCCCGAGTGTGATCCATTATGGTTGAAAAGGGAAAGCCGTGTCAGGAAGGATGGTGGGAGTCGCGACGTGGTCGGAGAGGAATGCGACTACTCAGGAGAGAAGAGTGATAGAGATCGCGATTATCTTTGAGATAGCAGAGAATTGGCAGAGCCAAAGCTTGGGAATGATGGAGAGGTGGGCAACAGATAGAAGATATGGGGTCTGCGGGTCGATGACTTTTCTGATTTTTGCCGGGGAAAACGTGACCTGAGATCCCGGTCGCCACCGAATCCTCTACTGGGCGGCTGCAACTATCATAGGCTCGGGTGCTTCAGGGAAAGACTTTTACACTTTTACAGCCCCGAGATCAAGAGAAAAATGCGGAAATGCCTCCTGCATGAATATCCCGGACTAGAAAAGATAATATTACCCCTGCATACGTTATTCGACAGACTTTTCATCGTCTTGCTGCCGCTTTTCCGGTTGGTTCACCCGGACTACTTGAAGGAACATGCACGTAGATAGTATGTACCGATGCGCTCAGACTCCTTGCCTACTCTCTAAATTTTGAGGATTGACTCTTTATCTTTGAGCCTCCATATACTACCCATTGATGTATAAAAAATCTGCCAGAAATTATTCACTTATCTAGAGTCTTATATGGGGCAACATCGATACATAAGTAGCCCATGTTGAATTCCACACTTCAAGTTCTAGCTACAAATAGACTGTCGCCATAAAATGATCTTGAAATGCCGCTACTAGTAGTTGCCACTGGCAGTGGGTTTAGAAATACTGACTACCGGAGCAACCACGACTACTAGTATAATGCTCTAACCCCCGTCTTGATGTCTCAGCAAGCAGTCATACTATGTATGTACTATCTAGTACTAGTACTAGCATAGGTACCTTTCGATTTTTATTCAAAGATTGAATTTCAAAGGTCATTTACAGTACTACGACGAGTATACTATGTAATGAATCTCATACTAGTACTAGTCCTTGGTTCACAGCATCTGATCACGTATTTATGCCTCAGATATTTGCGACGACATTCGAAAGCCATCAATTTTGGTGAATCTACCGCTACCAAGGCATGCATGTGGCAAGAAAATTTCCCCTTTGAACATCATTCTTAATATTCGAAACCTATACCTTGTTCCCAAGTGTTACAAACGTATGATGAAATGGGCGATCCATGATTGTTCGAGGTACTGCTAACACCAAACCTTGGAAGAAATAGTTGAGTGGATTTTTTTAAATGACCTAGTTACTCTTAATTTCAAGAGCTTGGAGGCCCTACTTCTTCTTGGAAGAACCACCAGGAACAGTGCCTCCCCTTCGTTTGTATTTTCGGGGATCTAATGGCATCGCATTAGTACCGGACAGAAGGAAAATCAAAAGCTGTGACAACCATACCTTTCCGGCTCATAAGAGCGCGATTCCTAGTTCCTTTGCCACCTTCCCAGAATCCGCTACCGGCCTTGCCAATGAGAACCGCTTTGCAGATACCACAATTCTCGGGTCGGTAGATTTGCTCACGAGAGCAGAATCCACTGTGCGATGTTAGTATCTGGCAGCTAAATTGAGGCTTCGGGTATGCATACCATATCATACGATTTGCGTGCTCGTTCGGGTGATCGGTTTCAGCGTCGTGGCATCTATATTCGTTAGTATGCATGCGACATAGGATAGCATATGTTGCGACTTACTTATCGCAAGGGAACACCTTCGCACAACAACTGAATCTATTGGGGATTAGTATTGTGGAAACCCATTCTCAGACAATCAAAAGATCTTACCTAAACCAACGATAGCTCTTTGCGTAATGTTGGCAACGACCACGCCGAGGGAGCTCTTGGCCAGCAACGATTCCAAGTACCTCTTTGGGCTATGAATAGATTAGTATACACTCATGAATGACAAGCTAAACGCACTTACCTTCTTTTTCAATGAAAGACCCGATCGAGACGAAACTAGATAAATGTGAATAATTTGAATGAATCGAGTGATTGCGCAGCATCTACTTACTTGCAGCCGTTCCCACAACCAAGAATTTTACTTCAGGGAGTTTGAAGACTAGTAAATAAGTCAGTGATTTTGAACTTTAGACTATTTTGAAGTATGAACATACCCATCTTTCGATGACAGTGACGACAGATTGCCATGGCACTTTCTCCACGAACTCCCGACACGCCAGGAGCATGATACGGTGTTGAGCACTCAGAGCAGGTTGGAAGGAAATTACTACAATTGAAATCAGTGAGCTTTCACATGGAACTCATCAGAGATAGCACATACCTTGGAAGAAGGTCCACGATAGTGCAACCATCCATGTCCAGATAACCCGCCCGGTTAGCATGAGAGTGCATCAATTGCTTACGGAAACCTATAACAAAAGCTGTCAGCTTTACTTTCACCATGCGATATAGATGTCTTTTAAACTCACCAATACTCATAGCATTGGCACATTTCTTGCAAGACTCCATTTTGGGTGTACTCTTCGGATCGGTGATATTCGGAACGTTCTTGATATCCATTGTTTCCTTGCACCTCTCACACTTGATTGTGATTGCAAGGTACATGATCTCTAGTAGCTCAATTCCATAGAGCTCTAGGAAAGGGAATGATAATGCGACACCTCTTCCTGGCGTGTCGGCTGCTATAGGCACAGCAGCGCCACCTTCACTCGCATCTTCAGTGTCTTCCTCGGAATATTCTTCGAAGCTCGACTCGTCACTGAGGTCACTGTCTTCGTCATGTTCAGGCACTGACCACTCAGGTGGGCGTGGAATGACATGCAAATGTGGTCTGTCTGGATCATCGGCCGGTAAAGCAGTATTGGAATTTTCTGGCTCAGATGATGTAGTATCAACTGTTGTTGTCTGGAAATGCTCGTGTTGTGAATACTCAGCAACATCAGGCAATGGCGTTTTCGCAAAGTTATGCATATTGCTTGCCAAGTAATTGATTTGGGAGACCAGATTTAGGTGGATATTCTTCTCTAGCCATTGTGAAAAACCGGTTTCCACGGACCTGGCTTCTGGGGCGTCAATGTTTTGAACTTCAATGGTGGAGTGTTCAAGTGGATACAATAGAGGCACCAGAAGCCGGACTGCTTTTACGGCCTGGAGCTGGCCAGCCAGTCGAGCCTTCTTGTTTGGCACAATTGGGATGATAAAGGCAGTCTCTGATCGCTTCTGGAAAAGTGGAAGTCTACCAAGACGGGCTTCAATTTGCTTCGTTTCTAATGACCTCCTTTTCTCAGCCTGGGACTTTTGATCGGCCGTGTATACCTTCGGTGCAACATAAGGCTTTGATGTTGTTGTGGGCTTGACAGTGGAAGAAGGCACCGGCTTTGATAGAATGGGCAACTCAACAGGGGCTTGAATAGCAGCTTTGGTGGAGACTGGATCCCTTTCGGCTCCAGCGCCAACATTAGGGACGAATTTGAGCTTCGGGCCTCTCTCGAGAGTAGTAAGCAGTTTCTCCAGCTGTCTGTCAAGGGTATTCATCCAATTGAGTAGTGTCCCGCGACCGTTCGTTCGAATTGTAAAGTCAACTATATCATCAAACCCTCTCGCAACATTGTCTTGATATGCAGGTTCCATTTCGGCATTAGTTACTGTAAGCCTCGGCCGTCCTGTGGCAGGGTATGACCTTGGGACATACAGCACACATCGCAGTGCATCTAATTCGAATGGGAAGTCAGGATCCGAGGGAGCCAATCCAAATTCTAGAGTAGATCCATTGCTGTCGTTCTTCTCTTGTACCTGGAATCGTCGTCGTAATTGATTTAGTTGGAACTCTCTCGGATCTTTTTGCTCTGCTTTAGAGGCTGGTCTTTGAGGCTGGACGGCATGTGAAACCACTGCAGATGCTTTAGATTGTTGCCCGTTAGCAGCCACATCTTTATTTGCAGGAGTTCCATTGTGTTCTGGATTCTGCTGAAGCTTAACGGGATCATGAGAACTAGATTGCTGGTCTGCCGAATTTACACCCTGCCCACCACTAGAGCTATCGTGGACGTATGGACATTGAGCGCCAGCACGGCAGCCTAGACCGAGGTCAGCATTGAACTGGATAATGGAAACTTATTCGTAAAATGCAGCCCCATGTGAAATCATAATGGACCAATAAATGATGATAAGACAATCGAACAGCGCCTTACGACTTGATCATCAATATGGTGATCGAGATAAAGTCTGAGTTGCCCAATATGATGCCATGTTCGACCAAATATGCATATACGAAGTGTAGGGCGTATCATTCACTTCGTGTAATCGTAAAACGGCAACAAAACAATTCACCCGCGGCAAGACCTCCAAAAGCAAATAGTAATAAGCTGAATATGACGACACGTACCTTTCTTACTTGCAAAGTAACGGCATTTTCCTCGCTTCTTCGATTGGCGAGCATTCTTCGATTCTGGTGTGGATGTAACACCATGGGACGAAGTCGCAGTTGACAACTCATCACCAGTCAAGGGTGGTTGCGCAGTCCCTGTTCAGAAAAGCAATGAGCGTGTGATCAGAAAGGTTTCGGCCCGCAGTCCAGGCCGCTTCCGTAAAATCCCAGGCCATAGGGTCAGAGCTAAGGGCATCAAGAGGCTTCCCAATCCACCGGACCACTGGTGGTCTCGGTGGCTCAGCGTGCATGTTGGGACTATCTGCATGGGCCTGCTGTGCCCTGCCACATACATGAGGCTTGCAGGAAAGACAAAAGCACGGGAAAGGAAGGTCGAGACCGAAAAGGTGATCCATTTGGTGGTTGTTTAGGAGAGACAAGCCACCAACGACACATGTGTATCGGGGCCAATTAAAATGGGATGAGACTCACGATTGGCATGGATTTCGGGACCCGCCGCCATGTCAGTTGACTCATTCCCCATGTGTACTGAAGCTAGGTCTATGTGGACGGGGAATAATGGGGGCGACTGCTGTCCTGGATGAACCAAGGCGAGGTGACGTTTGAAATGCCAACGCAGAGATCGGGTGACCTTGGTCAGGATCGACAGGACCAGATCTGCAATGCACAACAAGCTGTGGTGCGCGAGCGGCGTTATAGTGTGTTGCAAGTAAGGGCCGGAGTTCGCTAAGAAGTGTGCTCTAAAAAAAGCCGGTTCGAATTGGCCTTTATTGTTTCCTTGAAGATATAGTATTTACTGAAGCTGGTAGTGCCAAGACTAGTCCGAGTTTGATGTGGGGAAACTCACATCATGCCCGCCATGAATCAATCTGACTCACCATTTTCCATGGAATACTCATGAAGACTCGAGAAAGTGACTCATGAAGATGCCAGCGAACATGGTGAGATCTGATAATTTTACTGGTGAATTTGAAGGATTTGGATGTTATATCCATCAATCTGACATACAACAGGTATTAGTCTTTCTCGAATAGAACTTTGATGGATGTCATGGTACCATTCTAAACTTAGTCGCATAAGATTGGATAATTATGTAAACCATGCCTGAGGCCATAAACCTCTCGTTATACCTTCCAACCCGCAGTACTGTACAGCACGAAGATCTCCACTTGCCCAGTCTTGATATGTAACCCATTGTAAAATCTCTTCTGAGTCATTATGCATTCTTGTCCTTGTGGCGACTCAATTTCCACCTTATCTCCACAAGAGCAAAATTATTGCTCACCTCCGTCTCCAGACGGGTTACCGCAATGAGAAAAACGCGCATAACAATCCACAACCTCCCGCTCGAGCGGTCAGATCGCGCGATGCGCGGAGTAAGGTGAGGGGTTCGGCTTCCAGAACCCCGCCGACTGCACACTACAAAGCTCCAGAGCGATGCCGCCACTCCAGCCCTGGGGGGTTATGCATTTAGCCCCGCTATGCACCTCACAAAGGTACCAGAACACCGACATAGTGGTCCCCCGCCGGTAACATCAAGAGGTCAACATGATCAGATGAGCTGAAGACTTTTTCGAACCCCATTAAATGGATCTCTCAACGGAGCTAAGCAGACATTTCATGCAGGGGCAATAATCGCCAAGGCAAGGAAATACATATCTATCAGGAACAGATACACCACGATAGATGCGTCTTACTCGGAGGGAACTACCCCGGCCATCTACCTAGGTATATGCCAGGACTAATATACACCAAGGCCGGATTTTGCCACAGCAGATCAGATGATGGATCGTGGCCAGTGATCTTAATCAAGAATTCAATCGAAAATCTAACTTGGTACTTTTTCCGATACGCAAAGTTTAGAACGCCGCATGGCCGCGCTTAAAGTTCAGAACGAAGCCGGCGACCAGGGTGAATACAAGGCTTGCAGGAAAAGGCTTTCTGCGCCCGGCAATCAAATGCGGTTGAAAAATTGGAATGGTCACACCCCCTTCTCTGGCCTGGTCGATACCCTGTCTAGCGTCCAGGTGGCTGTGATAGACTCTGCTAGTTGCATGGGGTTCCCTACTTCTGGGGCCGGCTTGGAGGGAATTTCAACGGTCGGAACTGATACCTTGACATACATAGTCGTGGGTAAGATGACTGCGCCACGAATTTTAATCTATGGTATCCAGGACTGTTGTTTTAATATCTTGAGATTAGTTTGTGGCGGATTCATTTAATCCTTTCCTGCTCTATGGCGGAAAACCACAATGCTCGCTTGGAAGGAATCCATCTACCTAGTCTTTGAAGCTCTTTTACTACCAGCCATGTACATGTCCACTATGATTAATACGCTACGTTCCTATCATGAACCCTAGAAGTAATACAGGCGGCCCTCGATCTGACATGGCTCTTCATATTCGTATAACATATGTAACAATATCACCAGAAAAATGACAGGGTCCAAACGAATATTAACATGAAGAGTATCCCTTCACTATAAGGCGATGTATAGAGAAGTGCTTCACGCTACGAAGGACACGAAAACGCAGGTGGTCTTTCTCGTATTCGATAGCCTCACTCACGGCTCAAAAACCGGAGTTAATGATAACGAGTTACAAAGCAATCAGAGGCGCGACCTGGGCATCATCTCGTACCCCGGATTTACAGCTTCAACAGCATCTATAGACGTTAATAAGTTTCCCGAGGTCAGCTCCCGCCTGTGTATGGATCCATCGGTACGCCCATACTGCGTCCCACTGTGTAATACCATAACAATCCCACGGCGAACCCCCGATACGGTAATACCGTAAGGATCCGAAAAGGGACATCCGGTTCCCAAAGCAGCCTAGCGCCATCTAGGCCATGAAACGCACCAACCGGATCATCCTTCCAGAACCCTTCCAGAAAGAGCCCTCGCAGCAGCTCAACAACCATGGGATTGTTCACGCCGCAGCACAACAACAGCCAAATGCGGACGGACGCCGGCAAATATCACCGGCAGTATCACGTAAATCTGCGAAGTCAACTCCGGTCTCGCGATATAAACACCATATTTCTTGATCTATAGATGTATTTCCCGACGTGCGTGTGGCTTGCTTTTTTTCATGCAGTACATAGTGATTCGTCGGAGGACAGAGCTCCTCGGTCAGATTCACGTGATGAACGACCCACGCAGCCGCACGCCAATCATGCAGCACTTATTATCGGGCTTTCTCCCGAGGTCCGCCGAGGTGGGGATTTTCGTATACTTTGTACGACCCGTTACGAGCGTTTTCTCGTGATCTGTGTAATCCTTGTTGTTTATAGCTTCGGGCTTGGGCCGCCGGAATCCCGAAGGGCAAACCTATCGGGATACCGAGACTGGGAGAATGCGTTTAGCTTTGATTGCGAGTTGTGATTTGTTAGTTTGCCCCTGAGATCTCTACGGATTTTATCCGTCGCGGTGGATTCGGAGAAACCTAGGAGGAAACGAGGGATGTCACCGGCGAAATTGTGACGTCTAGAAGGCGTATATGGAATCGATTTGAACACGTATAAGCACACGTGGAGATGAAAGGTTCCGCTAGAGGATATGTACAGTACATACAAACCTGTTTATTCAGTCGTCTGTCGATGTAATGATTGGTCCACAAGGAATACTGTCATCCGTTGAATGAAGTAGCATGAATGCATGTATGATGGAGGATATTAAGCACTTCAGATGTCATTAGCCAGATTGGATGCATGTTATGTCTAGCTGACTAGCTTAAGATGTCTTCTAAAGTGTAGATTTGAAGGTACTATGAAATTTGTCTGAACTCTAAGCGAGTTCTCAATTCTATCATGACAAGTGGTTTTTGATGCTTTCGAAGAGCCTCAATTCCATATTGGACTGGGCCGTCATAGAACAGCATCAACAAAATGCAGCTGCATCATCGGCATGCCGAATCCTGTGACGCAAGTCATCGAACTAACCTAGCCAACAACAAAAGCCAATTTCCTCAAGCCCCGAATCCACTTTTCTACAAGTGTCTAGGTAGCCCATGAGCCTCACCGTTATACTCATTGATAAAGTGGTGAACAAAAACACCCAAAGTAGTAATGCCGATCCCCAGATGTCAAATCAATACTGCCTAATACATACATCCTATGCGAAAACATAACAGTACCGGTGAGACGAGCCAGTCAAAAAAAGAAGCGGGCCTTGTGCGAATCACATATGGATCCAAACTTCTGGTTGGCTCCACTGTACATCCCACTAGCCTCTTCACCGACGAGCTGAGATCGAGGCCCAAAAACGTCCTCAATGGGAATTTATTGTGGGTATTGGGGGAGACTTTTAGCTTGAATAGGTTAAGAGGTGATTGACAGGCCCTCGAGGTGGCTGGAATCCTGCCGGCACCATTGCTTAGGGAGTTATATAGAGAGTGAGTGGGTGAGTGGCTTTAATGCAGATATACATAGTACTACAGTAGACATCTGCCGCTCTATGTACTATACGATAACGAAGAAGTCCGCTTCTCCGCCCGGCAAAATGGAACTTTATTGTATGAAAGATAGATTTAATGAGCTAGTACGTCCACGGATCCCTTTCGGTGAGGGAAGACCATGTTTCCTTTCAAAGGTGCCCTGGATCCCAGTCAATACATTGTTTGGAGATGGAGCTGATTTTTATTGAATCCTTTCCTTTTTTTTCAGTTGAGACCCACGACCGTCGGGCACCTCCGGACTGCATGGCCAGTCATAGTTCGCGTGTATTGGGGAAAGAGGATCCCGGAAGAAGGAATCGGGCGTTTTAGGAGGGAAAAGCGTGGGGTGGTTTAAGCGGTTCCACATCGGCCTCGATGCAACACATTGCGAGATACCCAAAGTGGCAAGCGCCGAGGGAAATTGTAGATACGTCATTTTTATAGATGATAAGGTTGGAATTCAATAAGGAGATTCTTCTCACAGTTGTATTCTATTCACAGAGCAGCTTTGTATCTCCATTCATCAAGAAAACCGCAGGAAATGCCGAGGTGAACAGAGTGATAGAGGACAGCGAATCAGCTAGCCGAACGCGAAGGTTGAACATCCCAATATTCACCCCGGAGTCACGCGCATCCCGTGACCCCCACCGTGGCCACATGACTACCAACATGACATCAAGCAACTCGGGGAAGCGGAAAACTGTCGAGTTGAGCTTGCCTCACGAACCGAGAGAAGAGATAGCTTCGCCATTCCTGCCTTTCTCAACTAGCGCTCTGCCATCCGCCATTCCGCCTTGAGAACCCCATCCCCCATACTCCCCACTGAAACTAGTAAAATCCCCAACTTCTTAAACCCATCATGATGAAAGCATACATAGTGTCATAATGAGGCTACACCGGGTTCCCTTCGCGCAAACTATCTTTAAACAGGTACACTCAAAAATATTTGCCGAGTCTAGGCCTTCGCGTCTCACTTTCCTAGCATCTCCGATCCCAAACACTATCTACTAGTATGTATAAAACCTTGAGCTTCCCCTTTGTATACTACCTACCTGCTACTCCGTACATAGTATCGCAGGTCGTTACATGGACACCCTGTCTAAGCTCGGAGGATTATTGTACATAGTTCAAATGTTTCTTACGACCACCCACTTCAAGCACTAATCGCTTATCTTGACGAGTCGTATCGCAATGAAGACCTCAATCTGCCTTCCTGAAGAGCTTTGGCCGCAGGAACTAATGCAGAACACATGTCATTGTCTCTCGCATGTGGACGCGAACAGTGCGATGATAGCCTCAGCCAAAAATAAACCGAAGAAAAGAACGAAAATTCAAGCTCGGCGGTGAGAAAATTTAAAATGTGATATGGACGTGTTCGATTTCCCCTCTCATCTTTATTCCGAAGCACTTAAGTTCTTTTCGAAATTTCGTACTTTTGTGCTTCCGTATATGAACGATTTGGCCCCATATCACAATACAAGATTTGATGATCCTTCTTCCAACCACCTGACACACCCCTTTTTCTTTTCTTTTGCCCATTAGCCTACCTATATCCCGAGGTTGTTTCGGCCTCTTCTCCATACCACTATTTTTTTGCCTTGTGCGCCCTGAGGATCTCCAGTTCCTTTCACCTCGGGACGGTTTCGCAAGCCGATACCCACTTAGGCAGGTCGATGGTGCATAATTCGATATCTATGAGCTTATGACTGGATGGAACACATTACATATAAAAAGCAAGGTGACATGTACAGGTATGTACATTGATTAAGATAACATTATGATATCAGTGGCCCCATATGATAACTAGTATGTATACCTAAAATGCCACATGGAAAGTCGTTGCATGCTGCCTAAGCTCCCCATACTTCTAATTCAAATCCAAATTCAAATCCTAAAACTAAAAATTGAATCCTTCACCCAAGCTCCCGGTAAAGAGCTAGGTACTCCATGTGTCCAGGTGCCCGTTCCTTCACGCCTGGACATGTAACCATGAATTCATCATGACTAGGTGGTAACCCCCCTTACCCTCCATCTCCCTTGCCTTTGACGTGTCAACGCCACCAAGCCTCGTCGAATTGCCGATACCCATCGATAATAATATGGCGTCGGTATCACAGGGATATTTCCTCCGGAAAACCTTCTGCGGACCTCTACTTCCAGGGTACGAGGTGCTTGCAGACGTGCCTAGTCTAAGAGCTTGACGCGCTCGAACACCAAGAAACAGGAAATCCAGACCGCCGGTTTGCACTTTGATGCATGGCGCCAGCCATTTGCCAGGATTTACCCTTTGTTTTTACTAAGTGGCATTGTAATTAATTAGTCTAGTTGAATATACTTCTAAAGATACGAGATACACGAGAGATGTTTATTAAAATGTTTCATTTCACTGGTTTCATTCGTTCATTCCAGGTTTTTGGGGTTTTTTTATTGCGGGCGCTCAGGAATTTCATGAGTAGCGTAGCGTACAGGGAACATATGGTCTAGGCCTGGTGGAGCCTGGACTGGGGAAACAGGAAGAAGCATGGTATCTGGTATCGGAAAGGGAAAAGTAGAGAAATGAGAGAGAGAAAAAAAAAAGAACCGTTCCCAGGGTAAAGAGAAGAGTTAAAAATGCTAGCATGTTTTCTGCAGCCATAGAAAACAAGACATGCAGTGCAGAGTAGCGCTGATGATAATAAAAAACCCCTTTTTTTGTTTTCGAACTTCGTGTGGTCTAATAAAACCTGGTGAATCTTCTGGTGGATAAAAAGGCAAAGGCCATATTTATCCACTATTAGGAAAATTCCAGAGAAAGCACGAGGAAGTTGAGATGTACATGAATATTAAAGTCGTTAGTGGTTGCCCTTGGTAGAAGGAGGAATGTGGTTCAAGAAGATTCATTAAGGGACACACGCCCAGTGAATGCTTGTATGGAGGAACACCCCAGAACCCCGGAGCCGATAAGACCCAAATCAAGTAAAACAAATCCATATATGCGCCGAAATGCAATGCATGATCATGATCGTACGTGTCGAGAAGGAAAGAAAATCGTTTAGTGCGAACGATTCGGGTATCGAGAAAATAAAGTCGATGATCCGGGAGAAATTATGAATTACCATCCCTTAGCGTGATATTCCCAAGGACCATAGTCGGTTGCGTAGTTGGTCCATGAGCCGTTCTTCGAGAAGTCCTTGTCCCGAGGTTGATTCGCATCACCTGAGGCGGATGTACCTTGACCGGGAACTCGATGGGGGCCTTTTGGTCCCGGGTACTCCTGAAGGTTTTTCATGTCGTGAGCGGTATGACGTCGCTTCATGAAGGCATTGGCAGTTGCGCTCTTCTGTTGGCGCTCCCACAAAAGATGTCTACGAAGCGATTCAGTCAATTCGGTTGCAAGCATGTTGCGGCGAGTGGTGCGGGGAGAGTGAGCGACCGATTGCGGAGGCGGCGACTTCATAACAATGGGTTTAGATCGGGGAACATCGGGTCCGCGCATGGTTAAATTTTCATCATCGTTGTTGGGTCGCGGCGAATCGGGGACGGAGGGGCCATTTGGTGATGTCAAACGAGAACGTTGGAGCGCAGGACTGGACCGGAAGGCATTTCCTTGCCTCATGTTGCTTGGCTGGTGCATCATCATAGTAAGAAGCGACCGCCGCGAGACCAAGTTGGGTCTGGAATCCACACGTTGGAAGAGCTCCGGTCGCTCATCCACGCTAGACTTGCCACTTTCGGTAACCGAGTCCTCCCAGTCCGAATCTTCATCATCCTCAATTGCGCTTTCAGAAACTTCATCGTCAGTCTCAATAGCATCTTCATCAAGATGGCTAGGGCTCTTTGGTCGAAATGCAACTTCATCGCTGAATGAGGCGACCTTCTTTGAAGGACTAGGGTTGCTAGTCGTAGGTCGTAGTAATCCACCGGTCGCGTTCTCTTGTGCTGGCTTGGCAACCATTCGTTCCTCGAAAGAGCTTTCGTCATCATCGCCAGAAGATCCACCCAAAGTGAACATGCCTCCCTTCTTCTTGAGTGGCGATGGCTTCATTTGGGTGGTGGAGCGGGATGGGCTTGGTTCAATAGCGAGTTTAGGCTGCGACCGGTATGAAGATGAAATGAGCGAGGGAGAAAAGCCGCGAACAATGCTAGGTGATTTGATCAATTCGGGACGTGATGGCAAAACGCCCGACGAGGAGACGCTAGTATCTGATGCATTAATTTGACCTCCATCGCTTTCGTTTCCTTCGGGTGCTGTCGTGGAGCAAGACTCAGTCGACTCGCGAGGTTTGCAGACGGGACGGGGCAAGACTGGAACCTGTCTAGCAGTAGAGACTGAAGGAGGAGTGGGGGTGGGAGTTGAGGGGCGAGGCGTGATATCGACGATAGGAGCAGCGGGCTCAACAGTAGGTAGTGGCTCGAGGTTCTTCTTCTCCTTGATGTTGAGAACCATGCGCTCCAGATCCAACGACGTGATGTGCTTCTCCTTTCCTCGGCCCAAGCTAGCCAAAGAGTCTTCGCGGACCACAGCGGGACGATAGTCAGAGTACTTGGGGCGTTTGATGTGAGCTTCAATGCGCTCAGCTTGGTCGGACGCGGCCGACTCAACACTAGCGGAGAGCTCCGGAAGATCACCGGCCTCGGAACGCAACTTTGGCAGGACGGAGGTGTCTTTGGAGAATTCTGGCTCGACACAGAAGGTCTCACGGGTCCACAGGCGCCAACTCAAATTCTCGAGTCGTCGGCCCTGGTCCATATAATCGGCACATTTTGAAAAAACTAGATATTCGTTATTAGCTCCGCCAATACAGCACCAATTAACACCATTCATGCAAGACAAACTCACCCATCCACATGCCATGAAGACTCTGAGCGTTTGCGGTATCCACCTTGTGGATATTATCCGCATCGACTGTCAAAACGGGCGTTGTTAGAGGCATTGCAGCGTCGCCACAGTTACAAGTTAAGCGACTGTGATCAGAAATGAAGCAAAAAAAGGTGTTCCGGGGTCGCCGTCTTCCCCGAGAGTGGTCGTACGGCGGTTGGAAACCGGTGGTAAAAGTTCTAGAAGATTTGTGGGTTCTGGAAACGGGATTTGAAAACTCGAGTCGGAAGCCAAGCAAAATGCTTTGGTGAGTCAATCAGCCCTAAAATCGGCACCTAGGTTGCAATCAAATTCGTCTGATTGTCTGTACTGGAGACAGGCGATGTTCACGAGAAGAATCGACTTTCGATGTGGGACTTAGTAGTCGAGGGTTCGCGAAATTTCCGTCACAGCGGCACCGTTGAATGCGGAGAATTCTTGGCGGTAGGCAATCAACCGGTCTGGAACGCGTTGGAAAGAGGGATTGACGCGATTCCTAGTCGACTCGTGGGGTGAGAAGATGGTGAGGTCGACAGGTGAGGTTGATGATAGATTGGGTGAAGAGGAGAGAAAGGGAGGAGAGAAGGGCAGTCGGAACGATAATAAGAATGACGGGGGCGGCACTGGGTGGAGTGGAGTGCAAGAGGGGGGAAAATTGTAAATTATAAAAAAAAATGCAAAAATCGAAAAATCGAAAATAAAAGAAAATCGTAAAAAAAGAAAAGACACGAAAAAGCCGAATTGGGACAGAAATATTTTAATTTTTCGATTTTTGATCGATTTTTTCAAAATAGATTTTTCGATTTTCCCGTTTTTTTGGTCCAGTCCGCGTAAGATTACCATACCGCAGTACACGTCCCAGATCCCCCGACTGCCCTGGAAGCGGAGTGGAGTCGGTGAGGGCGAAAATTCAGTCGCATCACGGGGCCTCCGGTTTACCTGTACAAAGTCAGTACTTCCGCGCTCCACCCTGTTATCGGTCATACCCCGGTAATGAAAAGGTACCCAATCATATAACCTCTGTCTCCCCCAAGATCCCCGATTTTTTGTTACAGGTAACATACAGCCCAACGTTGTGCCAGAAATACAATACGCCTCTGTTTTCGGAACTTCCACACTGGTAAATGGAAACATTTGGAGGAGACCGACCGATTTCTACGCTACATGATGGAAAAGACGTATCACTAAAGAATGATATACATCGTCACCTTTCATGGCCAGTCCATCATACAGGGAGAAGAAGACAAAAACAAAAACAAAAACAAAATAAAATAAAATAAAACCCCTTTCAGGGCCTGTGACCTGTCGGCGAAACGATCAGGGATGATGATGATGCTTCTTGTAATGGACTGATAATATTGACTGCCAGATAGTAGCTCAAAGAAACCACCTGGGCAGGGAAGATACTAGTCCAGTACGGAGTTTATGGGGGTGAACTTTCCTCCATGGGAAAAGTCTGGACTACACACTCGCACGCCACCAGTTGTTTGAACAAGTCCCTTGCCACTGCAATTTACTGAAGACTGATATCCAGCCTACCTACTGACTGATGAACTGTCGCACCACCGACGATTGGCCGCCTAACAGGATCAAGGTCCGGCTGACTAGCCAACTGATAGTTGTCGCGGTTAAACTATTCTTGTCACGGACGCTCCCTTTTGCTGGCTGCACCACGTACAATAGGCAGCGGGCGAGATCTTCCCATTTTTCCCTTTGTATTTTTTATGATTATTATTTGTATTATTTTCGCTTGCCCTGTTCTAAATTCTGACTGCTTTCCCTACGATCTTCAGCCACGTTGGTGGTCAACAGACCAAAATCCTGGGGGAGGGGGTCTGGTTGCCAACCGCCCAACATCCCTTGTTGGAATAAGAGGGGGGGGGGGGGGGGGCGGAACCATTCAGCCCCAGATTGTGGTGGTCTCCTTTGATGTTGAATATCTTGATTTTTGATTTTTCTTTTGCTTCTATTCTTACACTTCAGACCAGGTTATTTTCTGGGGAAACATGCCTGGCCAAAATACCATCTGAACGGGGACATATCCGCTCCCAGCAAGTATCCGGGAGAAAGGGATGGTCGATCGATTGACTCCAAGGCTAGACCACATACCGGGGAACCAATATGAGACTTCCGCCAATTTCTGGGTTTCATCTCAATATCAATCGTAATGGACGCTGAACGGCGCTTATTCCTCTCGATTTCCTAGCCAATGTTGTGGATACTACCTAAAATGTACCTGTCAATGGAGTATGAACGACATGATTTTCAATATTCTATCTGTATACATGTATTTTCTGAATGAGAATACCAGCTTATTAAAATTCCCCTTTAAGATTTTTTTCCCCCCCTTTTTGTTCTCTTTGTGTTTATGCTTATGTTCATTTGTTTTGTTTAGACTTTCTTTTACCTGTCGCAACAGACATCAGGTGGGATAAACTTCAGTCAGCCAGAAGATAAAAGGGGAAATGGATCAAAAAAGGCCTTTACCGCCCCTTTGTGTCCTTATCTTCCGAGAGGCCACATCCTGGCCGACCATGAACCTCTAAAAGAACACGGCAGTTTTAGTGTCACAGCCCGTCGTAGTCACGAGCCTGCCAGCTGGCATCGAGGGCGAAGCAATATCAGAAGGGGGGAAGGATCAGCATGCTACATACATTCAAGATCAGGAAGGCCCTCAGTTTAGCCTCGGGTGAATCTGCACCGATAGCGAAGGAGAAAGAGACGGCTTTACTGGTCTTGAGAGGGCAAGCGGATTGTCCACGAGGTCCAGATAGTGTGCCCTTGTCTGCTCCGGACATTCGATATCGTTCTCTCCCCACTTATCGAATGTATCGCGCAACCCGAGAGACTGGAAGAGACAGACCGATCGACCTCACTAGGACGCCGCCGCGGGGGCTCAGTTGCACAAGATGCACGTTTCATCCATCATGTGATTATTGCACGTCAAGCGAGAAGCAGCCATTTCGTTGTTGCTTCAAGTATGCGAGGCATCATCTGCAAGCTTGTTTCCTGAGTTCCTCCTGTATTTTCCCATTACATATTCACTTTTCCAGAATTGTCTTTTTTTTGGGGGGGGGGGGCTATTTGTGCTCCCTTGTATTTGATGATCATCTGGGGTGGGCCGGGTTGTGGGGGGAAAGAGTAAACGCGGGGATCGCATACTCCGTACATGTACACATTTCACATTAACTGCGAAGGAGGCAAAATGAAAACCCACCGGGCTCCACTTGGCCCCGACAGTCTGGTGCTCGTTGGTCGTTTGATATCGGCAGCTGTTCCTTGTCCTTAAATCCAACGAGTTGCGGACCAAAGGAATAGACGGGGGGCAATGACAAGTCAGCAAATACATATGGAGTAGTAGACATTCAGTCCAATACAAGGCCTACCTTTTGATTCGGTGGAAGCCTTGCAGGGCTTTCCTAGTAACGATTCCTTGTGGATGTATGACATTCTCAATAATAATAACACCTACAGCATGCAAATCATTTTTCCAGGCCCGCTCGTGCAGCCCCAATTTTTGGGTTTCGAAGGGCCGCTGCTGACCCGCTCTTGACAACTCTGCACAACGGTTTCTATCATCTCGGAAGGTCATCTAGAAGACCTTTCCCTAGCGAGTTCATGATGACCTCAGAACAGGTTCGTTCCTCAATAGTCTGTCTCAGTCCCAAGTCTCAGTCTTAGTCTCACGTTCTAAATTCCATATTTCGGGTGGTACCAATGGTGGCAACCTGAACATTGGAGTTATTAACGAAAGCAGTCATCGATTTATTAGTTTTGATGAGAACTCCACCAATGAACCGCGGGGTGCCAATAATACCCCATAAGCATTATTTCCGGGGTATGAGAAATCTCGCCAGCACGGCACGCCTATATTACCCTCCCCCTTTGGGCCGAATAAATGACTATTGATACGAATCGACTTTTCGGGAAATAGATCACAACTCAGATTCCTTAACACGGCTCTCCGGAAATTTACTTACCGAGGCCCTATAGAGCAAACAGGATTGCCGAGGCGATCTCATCATACTCTAGGTTTGCCTCCAAGTCACCTGTAAATAAAATAAAGTACGATTCATATGGGATGCACCAGCCAGAGCCGCCGCAAATGCCGGCAAAATGCCGGCAATATCTCGCGACCGAGGCGTGGGATCAGGAGGAGAGATGAGGGCCAGGAGCAATAGCAACAGCTGACCGGAAACAAAATCGCTTCGGGACGTGCTTCGGGCTCACCGTCAATCAATTTAGGATATCTGTACTGCAACATTAAGGTATTGTGTACTGAAAACACTGACTGCGGTAACCAGCGAAATTGCTGGTTTCTGCTGGATGGATCGCGACCAGTGGCAAGGTCACGAGTGCACATCACATGATGTCCGGGGAACGCCCTCGGCAGGGGCTTGTGACGGTGACGTACTCCATGCCAGGGACTATTGGATCTCATCTCGGCTTTAAACAGGGGCTCCAGTCGGCGTTGCTAGGTTTCTGGGGCTAGTGTGAGGCGAGGCGGTTGAAATGACAGTCCACCGGTCAAATCCAATGATTTGGGCCGGGTTTCTCCATGTCAGGTGCCCTTTGGGTTTGACTAACCCCGAAATCATCTAGTCTTCAGGGGCAATGCTGGTTAATGGCATGGTTGACTTGAGGAACTACACTCAAGTTTTCTTGATGTTCCTCTATAGTGCAGCATTCCTAGACTTTAGAATTACGGGCTTTTTGCAAATCATGCATGCAGTGGGGGGAACTCTTGAATTGCCCACCCGTGCCCTACTACGCACGCAGTACATATGTAAAGACAACTACAGACGTCGATCATAGAGCACTTGAGCTTTACAAACATGTGGCTGGTCGAAAATGCCATCAGTAGTGGCCAAATGCCCGAGCAAAAAAGGGGGTGAGTTGTATATTTTGGTTCAAAATGTAATTTTGACGTCCGACGCCTGAGCCTGAGTCACTAGGCGCTTCACTTCGACGAACCATTTGTTTGAACTAGCGTGTGTCCAAAAAGTGATAAAGCGTGGTGCCGCTGGGTGGTGACATATACAGCAACTAATCACCAATTGATCAGCACACCAGTGTGATGTCTTGAACCCAAAAAGCAAAGAGAAAGCGGCAAAAGCAAAGGTCCAAGTTGCTTTGTGTCCAGTCAAAATGGAGCTTTCATGATTGACCAAAGAATCGACATATAATCACCGAAGGGTATAATTAAGCGGCAGTGATATGCACAGGGATTACATAGGCGAACGACGGGTCCCTAAGCTCTCTTTCTTTGTATCACACATTGGACCAAAATAGTAAATCACATTCCTGATCAGAACCGCCCTATTTTCGGACCGTCTCCCCCGGCCATCCTGGGAGCCACAGAGCTGCCGGAAGACAGAACAGGAAGGGGGCAGTAGGGTTACAAGTAAAAATATTCGCGGGGTGGTATTTTTGCGGCTCCCGCAAGATATCCAAAAGACAAAACTGAAAAACCGGGACAGTATGGAAACTCCCGAGTCGCTGATTCGTTTGCGCAAGGGATGTTTGTGTCGGGGAGCGCGGGAGTGGAATCCGGACATAATTTCTAGACTCACGGGGTTAGGGGAATCGCTGATCAGGTACAAAGTCATTCTGGATACATTCATTCCTATGGTGGAAATGATTTTGAGCCGAGTTTTTAGATCTCTTTCATCATTATGGCATTGTCTTTAATGTATGTACACTGTACGCTGCACAAATTACCAAATTACTAAATTACCAAATTTGGTTGTCACCTGTGCCAGCGGGTCAGATGATCAACTGTGGGGGCTC
This sequence comes from Talaromyces sp. PF30-5, assembly GCA_023626375.1. Taxonomy (NCBI): domain Eukaryota; kingdom Fungi; phylum Ascomycota; class Eurotiomycetes; order Eurotiales; family Trichocomaceae; genus Talaromyces; species Talaromyces sp. PF30-5. The sequence continues at coordinate 30,172 of JAMAGU010000037.1, read as the reverse complement.
GTTGTCTTTGATCCACTCAAGAATTATATCTGTGAATGCATGTGGCCTTTCTTGCGCATGTCCGCATCCTGGCCTGGAGATTCTGGGGTAAGTCCTGAGTCAAGACCAGTCAGTATACAATTTCAAACGAGAGGGAATGGCTGAAAAAGGAGCTGGGGATTCCCGACCCTGCAGTCCAGCCGGATGTAGAGCCTGCATTTCCGTTGATATTCAATCTGTCTTCCCCAGAAGTCTGCAAATCCCGAGAATACCTAGATAAAGTGCTGAAGAACATCTGGGCTGTTCAATTTGAGGTGTATTTACCCTCGCTTCATGTGTCTATAGGTACCTATAGATAACCCCCTTTCTCGATCACACGTCACACAGCTCCATTGATACGTCAATGGCTGGATAGATGAATTATACTTCAAATTGATTTTTTTTTCTTAAGGAAAAAAAGTATCATTGATAAACTTGAATACGTTGGGTTATTCTTTGGCTACAAATTTTGAATGGAAATTTTCGTAGAACAATAAACTTCATAAGTAATATTTGGCACCTTCCACCAGTCGTGCATCAACTCTATACTGGGCCCCAGGATACCGACAGAAGGCCTGGGCTAGTCGTGAATGTAAAACTGATGCCAGATGATATGCCCCCTTGTTTGAGACCGGGAAACCAAAAATACACACTGTGAGCTAATCTGCCTCCCTTTCCTTTGCAGATCCAGATGGAGCAGGTATTTGGGAGCCCTGGCATGCCTCTATTCCCATTCTCCGAAGCTTTGGACCCACAGAGCTAGACAAAGTCTCTTTATACGTCCAGTACTTTTGAAACATTTTACATCGCCAAATTCCGGATGTCTATACTTCGTCCGGTCAAAGCCCTTCCATACCCGATTCAGCCTTTCCCAACCAACCCACCTCCGCTGATTCATACCATTCGGAAATCACATTGCCGCAAATTTGAAACGAGGCTTGCCTTCGTTTGCTAATATTCACTTGGGGGCGATAATATAATATGGAGTACCTGTTCAGATGACCCTACATTTAGGAATTCAGCCTGAGTTCAGGGGCTGCTAATGTTTACTTTTTCTCCCTTGTTCTTCAAGGCAAAGGCGCGTCCGGCCCAGCCGGTGGCCCTTAAATCAACGCCTTCCTCACCAATAACGGTCACAGATAGAAAAAAAAAAAGAAAAAAAGAAAGAAAGAAAGGAAAGAAAAGAAAAGAAGAAAATCGGCGTCATGTGCCAGTCTCAAAATATGAGCAGTTCGCTCTCACAGGTCATTTTGCTTTTTTGCGGCGTTCCTTTTGTCCTCAGAGGAGACGGCTGCAGCGGCAGCGGGCCAAAGCTGACGGGGTCGGACACGATCTGACGATCTTTGGTGTGATCGTGGCCGATCTTACTTATTTCCACTGCGTGGTGGCGCTTTGTTTGCTGATGACTGAAAGACTCTTCATGGTCAGGAGGACTGAAAGTCGCAATCTAGACCCATTCCCCCTGGTCGATCACTTTAGGGGACTCCACCAGCACTAAACGGAGGCGTCAAAGGCGCCCGGAAGACGTCCGTGCTCTATATGTCTTCTGCATTAATATCATGGTCTGCGTGACCTGTTGGGCTGTCTAAGCGAATTTTAGGCGCTGACATATTTTCAGAATAGTCATTCAATCAAAATTTTATTTATGCTTGATCCTTTGACAGCTCGTTAAACAGCCTTCTCGGTAGGCGCTTTGTGTTTGGGATTTTTAGCACCTGGCTATTTTCCCACCAACCACAACCCTAGACAATTATAATACCTTTCATTGGCCCTGGACTGTCACATAAGATGAGTGGCTTGGTTTTTGATTTGTTAACCGTAGCCGCCTGGCTGTTATCTTAATTCAGCATTCAAGCTCTGGAGCCTTGAAGGGTCTCTGGGTTTAAATCAGGTCGCGCATGCACATGTGCGATCTGCATATACGAAGTCAGGCTTGAACCATGATATAGTAGTATACAATGTGCAGCACTTGAACTCACTTTTGAACTCCAAACTTGAAATGCTGAATTTTGGCCCTGCAAAGACCTTGGGATTTCCAACCCTAGGGCTTAATCATTACTTACTAACTACTTGATCGTAGCACTAGTATGTAGATACCATGTACTTTCCATAATAGATACTAGGAAGACAGTACATTGGTCACAGTAGTCTGCTATAATATGCACATGTGTACATATTACTTCAAAATATACTACCAATAGGATCAACATGCATGTACGCACACATACAGTTCTTTAATACTACATTTGAACCTTGAAAAAAAGTGTGAGTATTGAGAAATACCACTACAAAGCCCGTGGACATCTCATAGCTATTCCAAGTTCAAATTTTAAAGGCATCGCTTAGGAACTCTCGGCGATTCGAAGATATGAATACACAGGCGCATGTGAAGCAACATCATTTAGAGCTATAAGTATACGTGTGCACAGGCACATATAATATCGAAATACTGCTAAACGTATCCCATTCAAAAGCCCTGAAAAGATATTAAATACCGTGGTATAGATATTTGATACTTGTATCAATTGATGCCACTTGAACTGGAGTATTGAGTTGTTCCAGGTTGCGTCTACCTACCCAATGGTTTACACATCCGATCCCATCATTTGAAGAGGAGAATCCAACATTGAACGAACGTCTCTGAAACATTGTCAAACAACGTAAATATAATGATCTCAATATTAATTAATTAATTAGAAAATTCTTTCAAGTATCAATGTCCACGATTACTTTCCGAAGCGCTCTCTACTTTTGGCGCCAGCCAAGACAAAAGGTGTATCGCAAAAGCGACCGGGAATATTAACGTGACACCACTCAACAGGCGAAAAAAGCTGATGTCATGATATGAAAGGATGGGCGCAGAGAAATGACCAGGGGCTCTGATGTGTTAACGGTTGACAGGTTCGTCCGCGTCGTGTGACAAACACAACAATTGCCCGAAAGAGCGGTATACAGCCCTGAAGAAATGATATTGTCAACTGGAACGAGTAAACACCACTGCCAAACGGAAACTCTGAGTTACTATCTAGGCGCATTTGATCTATCATCACGAGCAAAAGAGATAAAAAAAATCTTAAGGCTTAACGGCTTGGCTGTCGCGAACGAGCCGAAGCCACGTCAATAGCCCCCGTCCATGTGAGCAAGTGGGGAGTGGGTACTGATGAGGCTGATGACCGAGGACAAGGCATTTTAACATACAGACAGGAGCGCCATGCTGGCCAGACCACAATTTCCATCTTTCATCTCCCTCCACTCGTCTCAGATTTTCCTGCAGTGTTGATCTCCCATGCCTCACCAGACACCAGGTTTACACGACATGTATCGGGTCATCTGAACCCGTGGTTTGTGTCGCCAGCCCAAATGGCTTTCCCAACAAGCGCGGTTATGTCGACTACCGGGGAAAATCCACCAAAGAGAAGAAGCAGAAGGATCCCAGTAAGAATAGCGATATTTGAAATCCAAACTACAGAGACCATACATGTCCACTTTTCCCACTGCCCCCGATATCGCTATGCCATCTAGATCGCAGCAGCCACTTACGCCCCCATTTACCTAGCAAACCAAATATCGGAGAGCCAAGTCTCACGGATTTTAATTTCGGCCTGTGGACGGAAAGCTCACCAGGTCATATTTGCCCCGTACCTGTCTAAACGGTCACACCGGAGTGCTTGGTTTGCATCTGGACTGCCGCTGAAGCTTCAACCCAAATTTATTCTTAATACAAATGCAAATGCTGGAGCTGACATTGTTCACGGCGCTGGCTGACGGCTGTTATCTCTGCAACCCTTTTCAATTTAACCCACACGGGACATGCACAGGCACCTGGGGGTCCTTGTACTAGCTGACCCGCTCCAGGGCTCTTGCCGATATATTTATCGTTGTTAGTGACAGTGATGATGCAATTGTCTAGGTATGTCAACTGGTACCGTGTAGTATTACTATTGAGCATAGAAGGAACATTTGAAAACAACCTTGGAAGGTGAATTTGGAATGTCACACCTGGACATGTTGTGCATGGCATGACATGCCATCTCCTGCAGTGGACAGGCTCATTTGAATGGCTTCATCAATTGATAGAGAACTAGTGAGAATTGAACGAGATTCGATGCCATGGTATCGATATTTGATGTTTCAAGATACGAGTAGTAGATCAAGACCCTCTTAGCCAACTCTAAATTTGTGTTCTAATGTAAACTTTTTCCAAGGTAGATGGCGAGGGATTAAGTTTCAATAACGCCACCAAAACATGCCCTGTAAATTATACAAATCTAGATTGATCTGCTCAGCCGAGACATTGATCACTAGAAGAACAAACCAAGAGAAAATATGATGAGAAAAACATACTAGCTAACCGGCTATAGTCAAACGAGAAAAGTAAAATAAATACTCAGCGATCTAGACCATCTGCCAGTTCCACAAAGGCTGCCATAATTTCGACGCCAAGACTCAAAATTAACATGAAAAAGAGAAAAAGAGAAACCCATGGACCCGCGGTCATGGTAATATTCAAAATTTGAGGAACCACGAGTCGCGGGGGTCTGGGGCTCATACTTCCACGCGCGGTGTAACCTGCAGCAGACCAGATTTAGCCCCGAGTTCATCATCGTCAGGCCTAATCATGGTCCAAGAGGAGAACATAATGCCCTGGCTTTGTGGAAGATTCGAAACGATCATGCCCAAAGGTGAGGAACGAAACCTGCTATCTATCTTTTGTTCTTTTTAGCAGGCAAATCCCAGTACGTTAGAAAGCAGAATTCTTTCTTCAACGTTACCTGTCCAGATATTGCAATTTGGACGCCCTGGTCAACAGACAGTTATGGTTATACCAGTCATGAACAATATTCCACCTGTTCCCATAGGCTAATACTAGATACGAGTATATTGTAGCTATATTGTAGGAGTTTAGGAAGCACAAGAGGTATCAAGCTTCTGAGACCGGTACGTGTTGTCAGACGCTGGATGCTTGAATCTTGCTTCCCATGATATTTTTGCAGAAATGCCACAAAAAAAGATCATGACCAGGAATTCCTACACAGTCTACTAGAGCCTGGAGATATTGCTAAATAAAAGTAGTACACATTACCTCATTTCGGTTCTTCACAAGCTGCATGATTGTCTATCATCCCGAATGAAAGGCAGGTACCCCCTTCTAGCAATTGATTTGACCGATGACCCCCACGGAGTCCGGACAAGGATGATAGATCTTAAGCATGTGAAGCTCCAATCGGACTGAGTCCCAGATACAACATTCACAACTGTAAAGCTAGCCAACTACAGCCAACATTGTGTTATCTTGGTTATTGATAGATCATTTCTCGAAGTCGTACAAGAGCCATTCACCCTTCACGAGACCTATCTGTTGCTTTTTAGAGACCTCGACACGTCATAGGTAGAGATACTTAATCATTTCGGAGTAATTTTAGTTAGATATATGAAAGCAGGTGGCGATATTGTAGTTTCTTTTGTATCTGTACCTCTTCAGTTGTTCGCCGTATTGCCGTGCGATCCTCGTGAACGCACTTGAGGTGGTATATGCAAAAGCATAGTTGGGAACACAGGCCCCCACGAAGATTTATTCTTGTAGATTATATAGATACACAAGGAAGACGGAATGCTCTATGCGAATAATATAGGTTTACGATGAGACGTACAGAGCCTGTATGTTTGAAGATGTTCAAGTTGTACGAAGCTCCGTGCATTTCCCACATGCGCAGCTTCAATTCGGATGCAGCCAGGAGAAATATAGTAAAATAAAGAAGGATATTCAACCTTTATTATATTTGTCACGACGGCTTGTGCTGAACATTGAAGGTTTGCGCTATGTAAGATCTACCATTGTCATTGACACGATCTTGAGATAGTGTCATTCAAGTTTGGCTTGGCTGATCCATACTAGATCGTAAATTTGGTGAAACCACATGGAACGGTAGCAAATATTCATATACGCGTAGGATTTGAAAAGAGAGAGTATCTAATTCATACAGTTCTTGACACTGCATCTTTGTGGAAGAAGAACAAGTGATGACATGAGAGATCATAAGTCTTTTTTCTCATTGCAACTCAGAATTTTCTATGTAATAGACCATGTTTTACATAGGAGTCCAATCAGGATCATAATTCTTTTTGTTTCTAACCGACACGCCAGATTTATACTCTTGTGCTGGATATCAAGTATTAGGACTATGTGCGGGTAACCTAAAATTCAGCCTCATCATCGCCGGAGATGATGACATTGTTGATCTAGACATCGAGTCAGTACGCAGGAAGGGTGAAGAAAGACCGGGATATCATAAATTCAACTTACCTTGAGGACCATGCGGCAAAGCTGAGTAGCGAGCAGAAGCTGCTGGCGCTTACCAATCAAGGGATCGATAGCGAAGTGCTCCCTCATGTCTGTGGGATAACAATTTAGTGACTGAGTAAAGTGGAAGAAGTGATGAGTACCGCTTACCGTTGGTACCGGTCATCATGCAGTCAACACCAAGGCGAGTGTTCTTCTCCTTGACCTGGCGGGATTTGACGGAGGCAAGAGTCTCAATGGGGCTTAGGCCAGAGTTTTCAGACAGGGCCAGGGGCACCGCATCCAGGGCATCAGCGAAAGCACGCATAGCGTACTGCTCAATACCTGGGCTCTGTAGAGTTGAGATAAGTTAGATAGAACGTATGGAATTAGCGAGGTGGGAGGGTAACGAACCTGAACAGCAGCATCCTCAACAGCAATTGAGCAAGCAATCTCTGCGGCACCACCGCCATACACGACACGGTTGTCACGAACCAAGTTGCGAACCACACACAGGGCATCGTGTAGTGACCGCTTAGCCTCATCGATGATCTACCAATGGTTTCATTAGTAAAGCTCCAATGAATTTTGTCCCAGAAAGTACGTACCATCTTGTTACTACCACGGATGAAAACAGTGACCGCCCGGCTGTTGGCGCACTCTTCAATAACCAGCATCTTCTCTCTTGTGGTACCGAAAGTCATTTCACGGACACGGCCGGCTGTACCGAGCTTGTCTGCGGACAAATCCTCGAATCGAGGAACAATGCGACCATTTGTGGCAATGGCAATGAGTTCAATTTCGGGACCACCGACCCATCGAACGGCAGGGAGCTTGTTTTGAAGGAGCAAGTGGTTTGCCTCGTCATCGAATCCCCATTGACAAATGACCAGGTTTGCACCAGAGCTCTTAAGTTGCTCGATCATCTCTGTGAATTTCTCATGTTCATATTCCTGAAGCTTCTTGAACTCTTCGACTGAAGTAATGTCAAGCTTGTGCTTGGTCTTTGGCTTCGGGGGCTCGAAGGGACAGGTCAAAATAGCGAGCTTGGCGTCTTGAACCTCATCAGGCATCTGGGGGTGGGAGAAGTCCTTGTCGACGATCACACCCTTCACAAGCAAAGAGTCCTCGAGGGCTCCACCGACCTTTCCATCAACCTTAATCAACTCGAAATCAACATCCTTACGCTGCAGATCAGCAACCGAGAGTACAGCATCGACGGCAATCTTGGCGAACTGATCATGAGACTTGGAGACACTAGCGAGAAGTCAGCGGGCAATAATATGGAATGAAAAGGACTGAAGCATACATCTTGCTGCCCAAACTGGTCTTTGCTACCTTGAGCAGGTTGCTAGTGTCATCTTTGGTAAAGGGGATCTCGTCACTGATTCTGTCAAGCTCGGCAAGAGCAATTTCACAGGCCTGGTCGTAACCGTCGGCTATCCGAATGGGGTGAATGCCCTTATCGATCAATTCTGAAGCTTGCTCCAGCATAGCCGCAGCCAAGACCACCACACCAGTTGTGCCATCACCGATTTCCTCATCCTGTGACTTGGAGAGCTCGACCAGCAGCTTTGCAACGTTGTTTGTGATTTCCATCTGTCGTCTCACCATGTAAGCGTCTGTCCGGATATTTATCGGTATCAAAAGGGTGAGGGGGAGGGGCGCACCTGGCCGAGAATGGTTGCACCATCGTTGGTAACCGTGATATCGCCGTCGGGGGAAATAAGAATCTTGTCTAATCCACGAGGGCCCTTTTATGGCTGATGAGCATTCAGTTCCACCGTTCCAAGATTTGTGTCCATACCAGAGAAGTCTTGACAAGGCTGGCCACGGTCTTAGCGGCCACAATGTGCGATTTCACAGCCTCAGTGCCATGTTGTCTTTTCTTTTTGCCTTGGCTGCATGATGAAAAGTCCTCTCGTCAGTTTCCGGCCTTCATTTGTCATTTGTATGGATGCGTGATGTTCGGGTGTATAAAAGGCAATGTATCGGAGAACGTACTCGCGAACGACAATAAACGGACGGCCCTGCTCATCCTTCAATACCGAAGCTGTTCTTTAGAGTTAGTCTACCAAAATTGGCAGTCAAAATTGAAACTGGAACGTATGATGAATACCTTGAGAAAGATCAAGCTCTGTAGATAATTCAAGTCAGGGTCAGTCACCATCACAAATAAAGAGGGGCATCCGGGGAAGTTTCAGGAGCCAATGGATAGGAGGACATACGCATCGCCATTTTGATGGGGAACTGCCCTCTGGTAGGGGATAACCAGGGGTTGAAGAGAAGTGAAAATAAAAGAGAGGCGAACTATCAACCTCACTTCGACGGTGATAGTAATAATGCGGAGGGGGGAATCGAAGCTCGGTGAAATGCGTTTCGCAAATTAAATTCGAGTCGCCTAGTTAGGTTTAGTGCGGTGCTGTCCGCCTTCCAGCTTTCCCACGCGCAACCCCCGAGGTTCCAGGCTTTACATGGAGCTTCTTTTGCGCGTGCCAATCGCTTCATTTCTGTGATTATTGTTGGGGCCTGTGCCTCTCGCCGCCAAGCTGTTATCTCGCCTTTTGAATTTCAGTCCTTTCAAATCCACCATGCCGCGTAAGTCGCATGCGCTGTCCCCGATTTCGTCCCGCCGCGCGCTCTGCTAACTTGACCTCTTAAGCTCCCATTGAAGACATGTCCGACGACGAGTCCGGTGACGTTCCGTACAGTCATCTCAAGGACGAAGACAAGGAAGAAAGCAAGGATGATGTTGAGGAGGAAAATGGTGACGAGGACGATAGCGACGAGGAGGAGGAGGACGTGTAAGTTGGATGAGAATCTTTGCTCTACAGGATGAATTCGTCTGATTCGCCATAGTTACATTGTCGAGAAAATTGCCGATCATAACTTTTCAGAAAATGTAGGTTTATTTCGGCCCTATGAATATAATATTGATCGTGCTAACACATTACCAGGGCACTCTCATACTGCGTGTGAAGTGGAAAGGATATGAAAAGGCAGCAGATATGACTTGGGAGCCTGAAGATGGACTGATGTGAGTATATCGATGTTTATTCAACCCTCATATACGAGATAGCATATTCACAAATTTTCTAGTGACGGTGCCAAGGACATCGTGGAAGAGTATTACAAGAAGATCGGCGGACGCCCGAGCTTGCCTGCGCCAAAGCGCGCTGCGAAACCAGGGCCAGGCCGTAAGCGCAAGTCCATGGGAGATTCCATCCCAGCGCCCGCTGCCAAACCCGCGACTGAACCTAAGAAAAAGCGAAAGTCGACCGCCAGAACGCCAACCTCGGACACCCCGGCTTTGACAGAGGACAACAGCGACGACGAGAATGAGAATTGGCTGCCCAAGGGCAACAACTGGGACAAGGAAGTCAATTCTGTCGACACTATTGTCCGTGGGGACGACAACAAAACCCTTTACGCTTTGCTGCTCTGGACCAATGGCAAGAAAACCAAGGTGTCTGTCGATACATGCTATGAGAAATGCCCAAAGAAGGTTAATAAATGTTTACCATGCCTGTTGGAAAGAAATGTACTAACTATCTAATAGATGCTCAAATTCTATGAGCAGCACTTGTAAGTCCGCTGGTTATATTTACTGTTCAATACAATACTAACACTGAATAGGGTCTTCAAGGATACCTAGCTTTAACGCTCGAGCTTCTCAAACCTATGTTCGAGCGGTGAAATCTATTAGTGTTCAACTGTATGCATCTTTTCGAGACTGACTCGGGAAACATTATTTCAAAGGAGCGTACATGGAGTTGGGGTCCTATCTGTGATTATCTTTTTCTTTCTATTCTTTTCTTGTTTTCTTTGGCCTTTTTACGTCACGTTCCCAATGTAAGATACCTGAAATTAAGTCGCATTGATGTTTGTTTACTCAGGATACCAATTAAGTACTTTCATACTGGGTATTTGCACATCTTCGGGCTTTGAAATTGCCAGTTCATTCTTGAAATTTTCCCATGCTTTTTTATTCAGTAAACGAGACGTTGATACGACTATGCCCGGAAAAAACAACAACATTGCAACGAGTTTTTTTATGTCGTGTAATCCAAAGCCCGTTAATTTTCAAACCTGCACACGTTGCCAGGAGCAGCTTCTTCAAAGGATGCCTCCATCACGAGCTAAACGAAGATATTCCCATCTGGCATTGAACAGGTCAGCTCCATGCTTTTCATAGACTGCTTTAACGGCTCTCCCGTCCTCCGCCTCGAGGCACCGATCATCTTCAGCAGACCACACTCCTCGCATATCAGTTGGAATACCTTTCCCAGCCGCGCAATGTTCAAGTACCCGTTGTGCGTATTCTGGATTCATACTTGTGCATTGTAATGCTTCAAGAACAAGAGATAATTCTACCTTCCCGTTTTCCAGTTGCGCGTCAATCCAGTCATTGACATCCAGATTGCTTTCCTGGTCGGTTTCTTCAACCTCTGGCTCTGGGCTAGACGGAAGAAATGGCAATTCTAAAAAGAAAGGGTTGGGGAGATCGAGTTGTGGATCCTGAGACTCTTGTTGTTTCGGCGGGGCTTTCTGAGCTGGCTCTGGCGTTTTCGGTAGTTGTGGTGAGGGAGTCTGGGTTTCGGTCGTTGAAGCGTCATTATTATGTAGTTGAGTAGTGTTTGTCGGTAACTCAGTGCTGGGTAATGGTCTGCTAGGTGATCGTTGAGTAGACTGTCGCAATGAGCTTTTGCGCGTTGTTTGGCGGGTTGATTCCAAAAGATTTTGAGTCAGAGTGTCCATAGCTTCAGACGTCTCAATCAATACCCTCTTAGAGGACGGCGTATGCATTTCGTCGCGTTGGTTCTCGCGCGGCTTTTCAGTCGGCGAATCACGCTTTCTTTTAGATTCACCGGAACGATTTGGCCGCGTGTGAGGCTTGGTTGACGCATGGCTCTGCTTGATTTCGGCAGGGGTACGTGTTGGGTTTGAGTTTCGCACTACGTTGGCTGCCTTTGATGGTTCTGGTCTTGCCGCCGTGGACTGTGTTGGATTCTCTACCGTTGCTGCGGCTGACCTTCCTGCCGTTGAATGGACTGGTCTTTCTGTTGCTGGTACCAGCTCCAGAAAGTCTGGTCTGGGTTGCCCACCGCCAGGACGAGGCCGGTCTTTTACAACCTTCAAGTATCGATGGCGCCAAGATTGAAATGGGTGCTGAGGGAACTGAGTATATCAAATCAGCTATGTGTGTACCTTGAAAAGCGACGTAGATATTTTAGTACATACTTTCTGGGCCAGCTCTTGGTAAACTTTGTTCCCTTGTATTGACTGACCACCAGCCTGTACATATAGATATACCCAGTCATAAAGAATCTGATCATCGTTCAAAGTATACTCCGTTCTTGTCCTTTTTTTAGGGATGTGTGATGCGCCCACTGGCCGTGGAGCAAAAGGCCCCGTTCGGTGGGCATCTAGATCCTCAAGTTTTCCATTGCGAACAGAGCATTCAACGAATTGATAGGAGTATCTGCCTTCATATTTAGCTTGAGCGCTCTGAGATTGTTGATATACGTACGTGTCTGCGGGGAGATTTTTTTTGGTATGGTCAACGAGCTTGACATTCGCATATTTTTCTAGAAGAGCGACCGTGCCACCATGCTTCTGGAAGAGACTGTCAGTTCCCCTGTATTCTCAGACATTTTTGAAATGGGGTCTTACTTCAATCATTTCTTTGAGTTTGGTGCGCTGAGGGATGTGACCTGCGAGCCAGAACTTCATTCCTCCAAAGAGAGGGTTCGAAGTCGTTTCTTGGCTTGGGTCCGCCATTCTTTTCAGAACTCGCGTGCAGGTCGAGGATTCAGATGCGATATTTGAGACGCAGTATCTCTTTCATTAAAGTGAGCTTTCATTCCAATGTTTTGTCAACTTGGAAACACGCGATCTTCACGTGTCAATTTGTCATCGGGTGCAGTTTGCATTTCATAGGAGACAACGTGAAAATTCTCAGAGGAAAAGATAATCCAATATGAGTGCGCTTTTCAAATAGGCTACAACCGAAGAGTACTTGCTTGGGGGAACCTAGACATGAGAGCTTAGATGCTTGCCGCGCAGGCTCATTGTGATGACGACACGTGACTTTCCAGCCAACAGGCGCGACGGCAAAACAGTCCAAGTCAAGGATCTTCTGGCAACAGGGCAAGTCCAAAGCTCATGAACAACAAGAATGAAATCGTGATAAACACATTGCATCTTGTATCTTTCGGTTATTTCTGGTGGTTCTCAGACATCACCGGACCTAGAAGGCTGTTATCACTGCCGGAATGGGAGTCATTCGGATTGTAGCGCTGACGATATTGGGCATCTCGGCATTTGTGTTTATTGCCTTGTTCGGGAGACTACCAGCATTTAGGTATGAGGCCGACTATTATGAAAAAGCACCGTTACTCACTAGATGAAAGGAAAACACCCATCGCGTTTCTTTATCGATTACTATGGGTGCATATTCCCAATGGGGTGGCATATGTGGACTCCCGCTTTCTCGGTGGGCGTTTCATAGGACTATTGTCTCGGACAGGTAAATATATGTGGAATGAAAACCATCCTGTGATTCTTGTAAGTGCTTGATTTCCAATATGTACCGGTAAAGTGAGTCCACCCCTAACACAAAGTAAAGATCTTCTTTCTGGGTCTACTCTCGATAGGGGAGTATGTATTCCTTTCACCAGCCTGGCCACGCTTGCCAAGCGTCCACAAGCAATGGGTCCCTGTGCTAGTAACTCTGCCTTATGTCTTACTTTACAAATGCGTGACGACAAAATCGTTTATAACCTCGAAAAATCATGACCAAGAGATGAAAAAATATCCGTATGATCGAGTGTTATTCCATCCTGGGCATAAGTGTCGAACCTGCGAACTACCCAAGGCACCCCGAAGCAAACACTGCAGCATTTGTCGTGCTTGTATCTCTCGGCACGATCATCATTGCATCTGGTTGATGAATTGCGTTGGCGCTAACAACTATGTATATTTCATGTCGCTATTGCTCTCTTTGACAGTGATGTTGACATATGGCACGGTGTTGGGTTACAAGCTCCTTTGCCAGACGCTGGACGAGCGAGTCACAGCAGAGGGGCGGGCAGCCATGGCATCCTGGACAGGCTTTTTTCATATCTGGGCCCTTGTTATCACCGCAGACCCAAGAATTGGCGCTGTGACGCTGTTGATGCTGATGACGGCCCCACTGGCGGCGGCCTTCTTGGGGTATCATACCTATTTGATCTGGGCAGGAACCACAACAAATGAAAGCTCTAAATGGTCTGACTTGGAAGATGATGTTGCGGATGGATTTGTTTTCAAAGCGAAGCGAAGTCAAATTGATAATGCGCCTGCTTACACAGACTTGGGCGATCAGCCTTGGCCAACACAAACCGATCAGATTTTGGTTACAGATTGTGACCCACCGATGGAGGGCTATGTGCTAGCGCAAGACTCCAATCGCGTGTCTTACAATTTTGGTGGTGAAGTCCCGATTGATGTAAGATGGAAACCAGTTTGCAGCATGAAGGAAGTTGACAATATCTATGACCTCGGGTTTTGGGACAATCTCAAAGATGCAATGGGGATCTCGGTGCGGCGAAAAAGCTGTGTAGATATATGACAAAGCTCGTGAGGTGCAACCCAAATAGACATCCGCATTTTTATGTTCAAATAACCCATGGTCCATATCGGTCTCAAATTCTAGACACAATTCGACCTTTGAGACACACTCGGCGCATGCAATTCAAGTGCATCATGGCCCGCATCTGTTGGTCACATGATCGCCTTGATGACATAATGTCTCCCATGCCACCTGACCAGTAGACGCCAACTTTAGAACGTTCCAATGAAGTACAGGAAGCTGTACAATGGTGGAGCTACCCTCCTTGCTCCAAACGCTCCACTCCACTCTACTCCACCCCAAGCGCCAAGATGAGCAGCTCTCAGCGAAATATTCATTACTATGATGCTCAGACGGATACACAACTAGGCGGTGTTCTCCAGAGCGGGTCGATTACGAACGCTAATTTTTATCATATGCTCAGTCACATTTTGCTTGAGTTCGAGGGAAATATCACAATCCGCTCTAGAACGACCAATCAATTGATACCTCAGAACAATAATCCTCTTGAGATAGGAGATTACGATATTTCTTCCTCTTCAGGTAAGTCTATAAAGGAGATCGGCTCATATCGGAAACTCGGGCTCATTTTGTACTTTGTATTAGGTGCTGTCATTCGATCTTCTGATGAGCGCTTTATTCGCCGGATCCGGTCCCGCAATAGGACAACCACTCGACAAGATTCGTTCCGAAGGGCTGTTCGGACTCGCGATCAAAAATGTGTGATCACTGGAACTGTGAACTCTGCAGCACAATTCGATGACTGGGATGGATTTGAAGCCGCACATATATTTCCGCTGGAGCGTGAAGCACTTTGGAGGCAGTGCAATTTCGACCAATTCATCACATTACCTACCCGTTATCCGATGAACTCAGTACAGAATGGCCTGCTACTCACGTCATCTATACATCAAAAATTCGATAGCTATGCTATTTCTGTGAACCCTGATGTAAGTCAGTCTACCAAAGTAAGTTATGAAGTGCTTGCTAAGCTATATTTAGGATGGATACAAGATTACGGATTTTCGTGGAGATGTCTTCAGCGTCGATGGGCTAATTCTAGATCCCGTTTGCCGAGACCCTAGCAACCCAGCACACGTTGCTGATGAGCTGTTGCGATGGCACTTTCATCAGGCTGTGCTTGGCAATATGAGAGGGACCGGCGAGCCGGTCTTTGAGCATGATTTCCCCCCGGGGAGTGATATAATGAGCGAGATCATGGAGGGACCCTTCGCGGCCGAGCACATGGAACTTGAGCTCTTCTCACGACTCCGAAAAGTGCCATCAGAGTCCGAAGACTCCGTCTACTAGGGTGATAGATTTTTATCCTTTTTAAGAATCCGTACCAACCTGTTTCTTTCTGATTGCCATTCAAACTCACTGAGGTTTTTCTTCATGCTATCGCGAGGATTTCTTTTCTTGTAAGCTTTTACCCAGCAGTGTTTCTAAATATTGAAATACTTGATGCATGTTGTTAACGATGTTAAATGGTAGATATTTATGCTTATATCATGATTAGAGATGCGGATTCTTCTCGTAACAGAACAAATGCGCGTAGCTGGTTGGGTTGGACCGGGCTGGGAAACATACTTATATTCCTTGAACCTTGGAAGGCTGATGATTGTATACAAGAGTCCCGCGAATGACGCTAACCCTATGTGGGAATAGCGTTTGTATGCACAGTCAACTGGTAGGCACATGTATGTAGACTTCCCCGCGGGCGGTGAAGCGGGCGGTCACAAGTCCTTGGATAAGATCCTCAATTTTGTTCTCCAATTTAATTTCATCCCACCAAAGGTTTCTGGCATTGGCAACCGTGCACATTTGAACCTTTTTATAAGGCAAAATGACGGACCCTAAGCCACTATGTACACCTGCAGAGCTTATGCTCAAAGTTATCTTAGCTGGGACTTTGAGCCATTATGAAACTCGGGGAATGATTGATGACAAACGTCTTGAGCATATGCTCGCTGCTGGAAAGCAGATCTTATACAAGACACATCAAGAGAGCGAGGTTCGGTATGTTCGGACCATTTAAAGGCTTCCTAACTCAGTCGTACGTTTAATTTTGTATTCTGTACTGACGTAGATATTAGCCATAACCTCGGCATGTCTCCAGACATCTGGCAGGGCCTTACGGATGTCCTCACCAAAGCGATCCCCATTCTCGAATCGCAGTCATTTGCGTGGAAAAGCCCCGCCGCCACCTATGAACACTCATCTTCAAATTTGATTGCGTACAATTATTTCTCTTTGGTGAAGGATATCGAGCGCTTGAATGATCTATGCACAATTGCCCGTAATTTGCTTGCTACAACTAAGAAAGCACAGAATCTTGCAGCTGCTAAGGGCTTCGACCAACGAATCCTTGCCCTAATTGATACTTGTGTACGAGTTACAGCCAGAGGATTCGACGGAGAGACTAATGCTCGCAACGAGGAGCGCTGGCAAAAGGTGGTCAATCTGTACAAGCGGTTATTGATAACATGCCTCCAATACTTGCATAACTTCATTATGCATAACGAACAACGGAAGATGGTTCTTTGGCTAGACCTATTCGGATACCATTCGACTGCCGACACCAGCATCATCAAACCTAAAGATGCATTGGATCCCGCCGCTGGGGCTGAGGGGGTTGCGCCCATTGTGAAGATAGGTGAACGTGTAATCAACCCGCCTATCCGAGCTTTATATGATCAGACTGCAGAGGACTTACTGCTTGAAACTATCGCAAAGTTCCCGCGCGAGCCTTCTACAATCAAGGAAGAGGCAGCAATGCTGCTCTTGGCAAATATCAAGGATCATATGGAGAAAATATTAGGGAGAGACCTCACGGACATACAAGAGATGGGTAGGGATCCAGAGCAAGTCAAGTATATACGGGCTGCTTTGACCTCAATTCTGGGAGCCAAAGTGGACGGATGGTCCGATCTCCAGGATCGTGCCCGTGAACTACCACCCGCCCTACCCGAGGAAGAGGAACACGAACCGACAAAAAAGAAGACTATTCTTACCATTGATCGCACCCCGACAGCGGGCTTCTCCCGTCTATGCTGGGCCGATTTGCCCGAGGTCAATGATTATACAGTAGACGCCACAGTGACAGACGACGATGCCAGTATGCCTCGTTCATCTCAATCGGCAGCAGAGACTCTACAAGAGGCTAAGGATGAGTTGATGGCACGTCTACAAGAACCTTCCCATCTGGGCGATGGCGATGCAGAGTACGATACCGCTGATGCTGGAACAGTGGGCGATGAGGACTCCCACAGCCTTGAGGGCCATGCAGACGGAAGCATGGAAGGAGACGAAGACGATGAAGGCGAGGATGTTGACGGTCATGATGACGGTGCGGAGGTAGATGATGAGGATGATGACGATTATCGCGGTCGCCCTGGCGATCAACAGCGAGGCCTGTTGACCGATATTCCTCTTGTCCTCGGACCTGCCGAGATTGAAGCATTGCCGATGATTGTCCAGGCGGGAATTGTCGACAGCTTCGGTCTCAAAGGTGGCGAAAGAAATGGATCACGAAACATGCAAGCTCTTCGATGTCACATACTTCTTGCGCAGGAGACGGGCCGCAACCTCCTTCGTGAACTTCTGATCTTCATTGCTGCTTGGGACCTTCCAGATGACGAGCTCTACTTTAAAATGATGGTTCAAATTATGGAAGCCGTGCTCCGCAACGGATTGATGTCTCATGCCTACTCCGATTTTGGTCAACCCAAGGATATCATTTCTCCAGCGCAGGCGGTAGTGGTCAAGATCCTGACACACATCTTCCGCGCTAAGTACTCACCAGCTTCCGTCGCCGGTTCCTCACAAAATAACGTCCCACGAACACCGGCGTCACTCAGCCGTGTGGATATCCTGACGGTTCGATACATCTTCACCATCTTCCGCGGTAACATCATACCGGAGACTTGTGCCTTGATCTATCTACAGGGCCAGATTCGCGCTGAGCGTGCTCTCCCAGAAGACTTCCCGTTGAATCTTTGGGATATGGAGCGAGTCTACGAGGGTGTTTACCAATTCCTTGAGTTCTTCGCCGTTCTAACAGAGAATAATGACTGGAAGAACCTTCTGGTCAAATGGGAAATAGTTTACGACTTGGTGACACTGATCAAGGAGCTCGAGGCTAGCATTCCTAAGGGCCAACTAAACCAACTGCCCTTCGGTTCTGTTCCCCCACCACCCCCACCTCGCAGCACATCACCAGATGACCAGTCCAAACCTTCATCACCAGCCCCCGTCGCTGTTGAGCGTCCTTATGACCCCAGTGACCCAGACCCAATCGATAATGGCGCCCCTAGTGTCGACTCACGCCCCGAGTCTCCCCCCATTACCGAAGATCCCTCAGAGTTCGAATGGCGCAACCTCAAAAAATTGGTTGTCTTGGTTCTTTCTTCGTTGGTATGGAAGTGCCCCGAAGTCCAGGAGCAAATCCGTCGCCATGGAGGCGTTGAAGCGATTCTTTGCTGCACAAATTTTGATGCACATAACCCATATATCAAGGAGCATGCCGTCATGTGCTTGAAGTTCCTATTGGAAGGCAACCGTGAGAACCAGCGCCTAGTTGAGGAACTGGAAGCCCGAGAAGTTGTCAAGGACGACGGTGGTATATTGGAAAAGAACGGCTACGAGGCCATGATCAATCAAGCTGGAAAGCTTGCCATTCGATCTAAAGAAAACAACTAGTAAAAAGAGCAGATAAAGACATCCATAGATCTGGATGCATGGATATATATTCAAATGTTAAATTCAATTGCTCTCCCATATCTAAAATTTACTCAAACTTACTACTTCAATGCTCAATACATAGCGTAAATAATATGTTTAGGAAACATTTTTTCTTTTGCTCTCAGACGATTGAAGAAACACGAAACCCGTAAAGCTCATTTTGAGTAGATTGGTACTCGATTTGGAAGATGCATTATCATTTCGACGCCTGATACCTATGACAGGGCAAATAAATAACGTATGAAATGTCCATAAAATGACTCGTGAGAACTCAACACCCTCATAAATGCATTCATTCATCATGCTCATTTCATCGCTAAGATCAACCTCAACTCCCCCCGGTAGCCTTCCGGTAAACCATCCGCGCCTTAGGAAGATTATCCGAAGGCTCTGGCTTAACCGTACATCCCATCCCACTCTTCCTCATCATCTTCCTCAACCAGCTTCTTCTTAGCTTCCTCCTTCTCCCGCAATTGCTTAGCAAAGTCCACCCGGTCGAGCGGACAAGTTCCTCGCAGCCGTAACCAAGGCTTCACGCACTCGAGATCAAAAATATGGGTAGGGTGACAAGGTAGCTTGACGACGAGGGGGTATTCGTCCTCCAAAAAGGGATTGCTGCAAATAGGGCAGGTCTGATCAGGTTTTAGGGAGGCCTTGGGAACCCGATCGAGCACTGTGAAACTTGATTAGATATCGATGGGTAGACACGCAGCGGGCGAATCGCGAATTGCGCAAATGGAAAAAACTGGAAAATAGAAAATAGCACACTGAGAATGGCTCATCTTACTGTCACAAAACTCCTCACTAACACCTTCTACTTCTCTGGGAGGCATATCAGCCCCACTGAGTAAGCTCTGGATCATCTGTGTTATCAGATCGTTGCCCTCGAGACCGGAGGTCCCTTCTACCCCCGCATCGGTGCCGCCGGGCGCGTTCTCTCGGCGCATCACTTCGAATGCCTCGGCGAGGGAGTAGAAGGCCGCGCTAACATCACCGGGTACGGGGACTGCATGGGGACGGTGATCGGGGTGGCTGGGGTCCGGGGAGATCTCTGACAGGGTCGCAAAGAATGTGGAAAGGTCTGGACGGCGGCGGCGTTGGGATTGAGGGTTTGTGGCGGGGTCTGTAGTACCGTGTTCAACTGGGAAGTAGGTGTTAACTTGGTTCAAGTTTTCAAAGTCATTGAGGAGCTTTGGTTACCTTCGTAGGTCGACATTGTGAGGTTTGGGGGATGAGTGTAATGAGGAGAGAAGGTGTGCGGGGATATCCCGCAGTCCTTGAGAGTCCGCTTTGAAACGATGTTTGGTGACACCGAGATTGTTTGCTTTGGTTGTACTCAACAGAGAGAGAGGGGAAAAAAAAAAAAAAAAGAAAGAAGGAAGAGTCCGGAAGAGAGATAATAGAATTTCACGAAGATCTTTTTCATAAGATTCTCTGCTGCTACTTATGCCAAAATCTCCATTTGTTGTCTTACGTCGCCCCGAGGCTGCCTATTCTTCGCCGTCCCCGTCACTTTCTTCGTCACGCCCTTCATTGTTGCCCTGCGCGTCGCTCCAAATTTCTACTTGCGATATGTTAAGCTCAACCGTCCAATTACCCCTCGAATCATTTGGCCGGTAGACTGCTTCATCACCTCCCTCAGCAGCATGTGTGATTTTGATGCGGCGCAACCCATCTGTGCAAGCCATCATCACACCCCCATCTTGGCCAAACATGACCGTCTCGTTGTCAACTTTCCATCCAGGCTTACCTGGTACGCCTCTAAAAATGTCCTGAACTGGAGCCAACTGAAAAATGGAACATGGCTCCAGTCCAGTTACATCAGGGACAATATTGGTCACGATGCTGGCCCCATCGATCTTTGGCTCGCGACTGAAAATACCGAAGACATAGGTTCCTCCTGATTTGGTGGCGCCGGATAGTATGATCATCACTCGAGTATGGTCATCGGGAACTGTCTCCACCGCCTCTATGAACGCTTTGGGGTCTGGGAAACTCGAAGGGGTATAATGTTGAAAACACTTCAAGTTGTCGAAATCTACACATCCGATGAGAAACGTCGACAACTGGCTCGCACGAGGCAGTGTGAGGATCTCTCCAAATGAAGTGGGCCTTTCGGAACCGGTCATTACATCGAAAGACGAGGTCTTTTCCAATAATGACTCAAAAAGCAAACTATATATAGGGTCAAAGAGATACGGCATAATCTCTTTCAGTCCACGATTGAAACCTGGCCACGTAATGGTTGTCGCCTCCTTATAGTCGCAGAAGGCAGCACAAATGGATCTCGCGGCGGTCTCAAACTGGCTCGTATTCACTTCGACCTCGGATGAGAACTGCAAGGCCAGAAGAACCTTGACCAAAGTAAAGAACTTGTTGATCGGAATGCCAAGTGAATACAATCTTGGGAGATCATTCTCAATGGCCATCTGCTTTGCCAGGGGACGAAATGAATCTCTTTTCACACATGCAAGCCAGGTCGCTTTCTCTTCTTGTGTGGAATAGAGAACGTCGAGAAGGTCATGGTAAATCTCGTCACCATCATCGTCGCGATTTATCAAGCAAAACTCCAAATGCATTTCGTACTCGATTTCAAATGCTCCTTGCTGTGCCAATTTTAGTGCACTCGCAGGATCATGCGGTATATCATTAATTGTAGAAGCGAGGCTTTGGAAGACGAGCCTGCGGCGGTCTGCATAAGTGCGTATGCGGGATTGTGAGCTCTCACTGATGACTCCTCCCAGACTGTCTGGAAGCATCCACATTAATGAACGCTTGATTTGTTCCAAAGAGAGACCAGATTTCAGTACATCCTTCACCTTCCCGGGACCGCTTGGAAATGGAATATGACTAAGATATACAAGGCTTTCGTATATGATCTTCCCAGCTTGAACTCCCTCGGGAGAGCAGGGCAGCGTCGACTTGGTCTGTAAAAGAAAAATAAATGCAGCTTCAGTCAAGGGCCCCGTAGAGCACTCAGACTGGAAGATCCTTTCAATGACGCCCTCTTTTGCTTGAGAGAATGGAAGATAATCATCTTGTCTTTCATTCAGACGCTTTAGAATGTGTTCCCGCTCAAACATACGTTTCGAAATCCAGCCATTAATGGTGTTTTCTTCCCAAGGCTCTCCCATGATGAAAATTCAAAGCACGAGTGTGTAGTACTAGTGAGTCGGAACCAAAGACACAATGAAAGGGCGACTTAATATCCGCAGGTGGCTCGACAGATTCATTATAAATGTGATGGCCAGTAAACTCAAGCAATGGGGAATCGAAGAATTATCAGGCAACCAACTATAAACCGTTCAAATGAGTTGTGGCCCCATTGAGGCGACCGTGATGATCTGATCGGAATTTACCCGTTTAGGTACCCGCCATATGCCATGACTCGTTCTGAACTGACAAATTAATATTCCAATACTGTTCAAGTTCTTACTTGAAGCAATCGGTCTTCTTTTAGGCGTTTTCTAATGACCTACATTTACTCGTGCCTTCTATCGCCGCTTTTTGCCCAGGTGCTATCATTAGTAAAGAGCGATACAAAAGGTATGAATGATGAACATGATTATTACTTACATTCTTCAAATAGGCGGAATGGCCTGAGATTTTGGAAGGATACGATCGGTCGTAAAGACCCAATTCGCGAATTCCATTATGGCAAAATTCTTGAGCAGTGCCATACAACAAGCCTGTGTTAATATCTATATACGCATTCCACAGATCAATAAACAAGTGATACCTCACTTGTTTATTGATAGTACACTAGCACTACCAGCCTCGTTTCCAATATCGGGGCCGTATTTGTTTCCAGTCCCCTATTTTCACCGCCTATTATAAAACAACTTGATGTCTAGGTACAAGCCTCAGTCAATTTTACTAGCCACATGGCGGAAAATATGAAAGGTTTAGTTATCACATGCATAAAAAACCTCATGATTGAAATCATTTGTTTCACCTAGTTTTACATCCGCGTGCTATACAACACGAAGGGAAATATAAGGCTCTCCGGTGAAGTCGTCCGGCATCGTATAAGTGATATTGTAGAAGATAAAGTCGTTGACAGTTTGATCAGTGTCATAAACAATGGTATAGTTATCGTCGGCGTTGGTTATGACCTCCAAAGATAAATTAGGCAAGCCTTCCAATCCAGTAACATTGAAATCGTGTCTAATATCGAGCCCACTGAATAGGAAGTTGAATGAGATGGGGTCATTCGATGAAGTCGCGTTGGGGTAGGAGATATAGAGTGAATTGTTGGAAGCAACGGCATGAATTGAAGACTCTGTCACCCAGTGAGTGACGCATCCAATCTGATAATCATCAATAGCCCATTGAATCACGGCTGGACTAAATGCACTTGTGCTCTCAGCCGGTCCACCAATAACGTGTTCCGCAACTGTCTCGGCACCAATGGTAATGTTTTCGGACATCCAGGTCGTTATGTTTCTTGCATATGTATCAAATGGAGGAGAATAGGCTTGACCGGTGAAGAAGTGGTCTCCCGGAAAGGTGATTAGCTTCGCCTTTGCTTCCTCGGAAAGATATTTTAGCATTTCTGGCATGCTGATAGCAAAGAGCCCATAGAAAGCAAAGTCGTCGCCATGATACATTCCTGAAGTTTTTTGGGGGATCGGCGCATGTTCACGTCCAACAGCACCCCAGATAACAGCGCCGAGAAGAGATGTATACTTCTTCATATTGTAGCCATAGGTGCGGTCCCATGGACCAGCAAGGTTCCTGAGGTTAGCATTGTAGAGTTGCGAGATTTCGTTCCAGGTTGCTGTTAGAAGTTCGGGAGCGTAGCCCCTCAATAAACTACCCTCGCTGGCATATTGACTCCATAAGGACAACGCCCACATAGCGACACCCGTGTAGGTTGGTGAGTTGAATTCGGACATGGTTCGGTGTTGACTCCAGAGATCGTAGAATTCCTGCGCAAACTTCTCACCTGCCTGAGTTAAGTTCTTATCGCCCAAGCGCGTTCCAACCCAGTTTTGCAAAATAGTCCTCATTAACCACGGGTTTGAATAACAAGGATAGAGGTTATCGCCGTCAATTCCGCCAACACGGTACAAATCGCCCTTCGCCGCAATATGAAGTGACTTCTCGATCTTGGAAACTGTTTCTGCCGGAAGGAGATGACCGTGATCATTCAAAGCTACAAGCCAAGCACAACCGACGAAATCACGGATATTAGGATCCCACTGTTAGTTTAGTTAGACCATGATTTGAACATTATGTATGGCCAAGGCGACATACCGAGCTATACGGCCCACCATTAACGTATTCCAGGGTACCTGGTAGAGGCTCTGATGGCGATTGCTGATAATCGCCGTACCACTGCCAATATTGATCGAGATATTGTCCAGAAATAACATTGTCAAAGATTCGAATTGCTCTTGCAACATCTCCTGGTCCATTTCGAGCTAACAATTGGGTTGCATACCATCCACTGTGTCGAGTGTCATAACGACCAGTACTGCTAGACGCGGCAATCAAGTATCCTGAATCTTCGTCCCAGAAGCCATCATTCCATTCTATCGCTGTGTTGAACATGTCATCTGCGTATGTCGCTCCACGTGGGCTGATTTGTCGGGTGTCAGTAGGCAGAGCCGACGCCATTATGAGTACCTGGGCAGTATAAAAGCCCAGAAGGGCATTTTCCAATTTCATTTTTGCGTTCAAAGACTCGGATAAACTTCTTTATTCCTTGATAATTGAACAGGCCTGTGCCAGTGGGTAACTATAGCTTGGGATCTCAAGTGGGAACAGGACTAGCTTTATTTGCCCACTATCTCCCCCTTCCCCTCAATTGACCCGGTATATCGATATCGGTTAGATACATTTAATCATGAATACAGCTCGTTGTATGCCGATCATCTAAGACTTAGCAAAGCCGAAGATTTCCCGTTATCTTGGAAAGGAAAGATCACCGGCATTCTCTCCGTATTTCCCGGTTGTACACTAACCATCCCCAGGACCTTTGGATTTCTCGCCTCGCCCAGGCATTTTTCGATTGTGATAAATCTAGGCCGCGCGAAGGATCGATTCCAAAAGGGATTGTTACACATTGTATGAGAAAAAAGGGCGATTTGAAAATGGAAACATGCTGAGAACTTTGTTGTAGAATGCCGGTTTCTCCGGGTTTGCCGGTAATCTCCTCTCAACACTATGAACTAGCGAGCGAGATTATTGAACCCCACTTTGGAAAATTGCCGACTGGCAGTAGATTGTTGAATTCAGCTAAGCGTGCAGATCCAAAGAAATCTTTCCACCTATCTGGTGCTAGCGTTTATGTACCCCGCGTTGAAGACTTGTTTTAGCGTGGGGGAGCACCCAGGAGTCTGCCCGAGATGAACACACGAGGGCACGAGTTGTTTAGGATACCGATTCAGGTAATGTAAATAGTAGAGGCACCGACTTCAACTTGTAATATGCGTAGGTTTGTATGAACATTATCACAACAAGGCATTAATTACGTTTCTATGATATTTTTAACATTTTAGACCAACGTCGACCATGGGGATTGATTTTATAACAATGAAATCATATTCAAGTTGTTGAATTTTCTGAAGCGATGAAGCTAAAATTGAAGCTCAATTCAAAGACACGCATAGATGTGTATACTCCAGGATTCAAATAGCCCTCTTAAATTCCTTGAATCCACCATGTGTCATGACTCAATTCTAATTTTCATCAAGGTTGGAATGATTAAGAATGGACTTTTGAAATCCTGCCAAGTAAGTTTTCTCAAAATCTTCCTCCGACATCAAAGGCAGACCAACAAGATAATTGTCCGGCGAATCATATTCAGTACAAAATTTCTTGCTCAGAAGCATAGACTTAAGCAACCCTAGCCACTTTTCGAGATCGCATTGACTGAGATCACCTCCGCTTTGATCGATACTTCCCATAATCTCCTCGATTCTTTCAGTGGCATCAACTGTGTTTTCATGCCATTCCGCTCCCGGTGTGAACCTCTTTGCAAGTGCCAGAACTTTTGCCTGGGTTAAGACGATATCATGAACTCGAATGACCCGGTTTTTGGTCGCCGGCGCATTTTTCAAGGCCCCTGCAACGGCTTTGCCAATACTAGGTGCACTGGTCGCGCTGAAGGGATTCGCTCCGTTATCGAAGAGATCGACAGTATGTTGCTTGGCGTCGACAAAAAATGGCGTAGAGATAACATATTCCATGATAGGGCCAATGGCAAAGATCGTATGCTCAATTTGTCCACTAGATGCCTTTTCTTGCAGATATCTCTGTATCTCTTGGACAGACCGATAAAGTGTCTGTGATTCGATAGACGAGTCGGTGCTGTTTGCACCCCAGTCCGACGGAATGTAGCGTTTCACTCCGGCCTGAATACTGGCATCAATGATTACCTTCTGACCACTGATTCCTTCCATACCGACAGTGGATACGACAGCATCTTGGCCCCGGAGAGCTTCAATTAGCTCATCTACAGATGAATAGTTGGCTTTTGCAGTTTTGACTCCTGCAGGTAGTCCCTTCAGTGAGTTTGGATTTCGACTGAGAACAGTGACTGAAAAATTTGCATTGACAAGCTGCTCAATCACAGCACCTCCAAGGAGACCTTTCTGTTTTATATGGAGTTAACACTGGACACATTGGATATTCGATTTGGGGGGAGGGGGCAGACTCACGCCAATGACTGCAACATTCTGAATGCTACTACTCATTTTCAAGTTGGAAAAAATTGCGCGAGGTGGTAAGATTAAGAAAAATGGAGAACTTTTGAAAAACAGGAATCTCCCAATAAATCAACTGATTTAATGTTCACATGCAATTTGAAGTTCAGCGCACTTGTGATGTTGATGCTCTCCAGGGCTGTTTTTTTGCAATAATGGGAAAGAGAAATTGAGGCTTTTATAGGTGTGTTTCCATCCTGAAATCCTAACCTTGAAAGTCCATTTAATGACTTTCTGGACTGCATATTTTTGATCCGAGAGGCCTGCTAGATTTCCATATAAGGAAATTCATTCGTGAAATAGTCTGCCAATAAATCATAATCAGTGTGGCATCATAAGGATTATCGTCCAAATGTCCTACCTAGTCACAACATTGCGCTTAACCCCTTTGGGCAATCAAGTCGTGAAATAGCGCCGACCCACAGCCCCACGGACATACTGGAGTTTACTAATCGTAGCCCACCATGCTTTCAATTTGGGGTATGGCTCGTTCCTTTTGTTCTACTCATAAGTCTTTCCATCTCAGATCTGGTTCTCAGTAGCACTGTGAGCTATAGCTATGGCACTGCGAAACAGGGCTAGTCCAGGGTGTGCGAATTGTAGATCCCGAAGGATCAAGGTACGAGAATTCCGCCCCGCTAATCTCGCACTTCTTAGCATATGGATAGTATACTGACTATCGCAGTGTAATCTCCTGCGTCCAAGGTGCAGCCAATGTGCGCGAGCTGGTCTTCACTGCACTGGGTACAGGTCTAAATCAGATGTATTTCGTGATCAAACTAAATCCACAGCTCAGAAATGTGAACATCCAAAGACCAAAAATTCTTCCGGCAAATGTGACAGCCTTGGTATTATTGGAATAATGCCTGCAGATATTGAAATGGTTTCGAAGCAAATATTTTTTGACCATTTCCCGATCATGGGGGAGATGTGCAAGCGAACAATGAAATCGAGGATGAGTCAGTCATCTGCTGCTGCTACCGGGATTATCTCAGTTGGTCTCATAGCTCTAGCCACTGTGGACAACGATCCCCAGATAATGCAGCTGGCTAGAGTAAAATACGAAATTGTGCTCCGACAACTCACCAAGGCCATATTACAGCCTTGGGATGCGCCTATTCAGTATTCGATTGGAGCAAGCTACTTTTTGTCAATATTTGAGGTATGTTGAAATAGTCTGGCCCATTGGAGACATGAGCTAACAGACAGAATGATCAGATGTTTTCCAATGATGATACATCGACGCCTTACTCATGGCTGAAGCATATCGATGGGACTATTGCATTTCTTCAATCTTCGATGTCTCGCAGAGGCATGCATATGCCTCCTATGAACGAAGCACTCAATATATGCTTTACTAAAGTAGGTTTCATGTCCTCTCTGAATAGAATTATCGGTTGACAATGATATTATTCCATAGGCCTCTGCGTGTTTGATCAACAAACAGCAAGTCCCCCAATTTTTGACAGAGGCAATAGGATTGTATGAAGCATTGCCTTCTTTGTCCCTTGATGAAGCAGATTTATTGCCAGCGACAAAACTTTTCCCTATTTTCAGTAGCATAGTCAACCTCTATGCTTCTAGGCAACAGAATGTCATCTCTTATGACGAACTGGTTGGATCTGCTTTCATGAACGATTTACTCCTGCAAAATTGGGCGGATTGTTTTCTTCGATCGTCT
Organism: Talaromyces sp. PF30-5; assembly: GCA_023626375.1. Taxonomy (NCBI): domain Eukaryota; kingdom Fungi; phylum Ascomycota; class Eurotiomycetes; order Eurotiales; family Trichocomaceae; genus Talaromyces; species Talaromyces sp. PF30-5. Next base: position 2,126 of record JAMAGU010000037.1, on the reverse strand, counting down.
GATCATGACTCGCCAGAGTCGCCACGAAACTCTCGTGGTAACTACACGAACTGGTTCTCGAGAATGAAAAATTATTATCGTCTCGGTCGGCTCATTACCAGTCTGCTCATTGACAATGTAATTTCCTCTGCATATCTGGATTGTTGCATGGGACCACATGATGTGCGGCCCGGACCAGTTTTATTGCCAGGCCTCGAGTCTCCTACTGTTTGCATAGTGGAAGATGAGATCTATTCCAGTTTAATCTCCATGCTCCGACACAATCTACCGTCGTCGGGGATTTATTTGTCGGCTAATCTTTATTTTGCGATCATCATGCTGCAGTCACTTTCACAATTGACTGACAAAGGAACCGTCCTTCGAAAATTGGACCGTTTTAGTTGGGAGGATAAAGAAGCTGCGACAAAAAAGATTCTGATACGACACCTTTAACGCAGAATCAATTTGGCAGAATGAATCATGAATAATGCGAGGTCTGAAGCCCCAGACGGGCCACATTGAAAGATCTTCCATGCCAAGTTCTGCCTAGAATCCATCTGTATGAGAAATCCGTGGTCAATGTGAAACTGGGGGAGACACCGCCCGCCAGGCCTGCGTACACAGCCGCGTTAAAAATAGCCGTGACGACGCACACCCCAACGTGTCGAGTGGACCGCCGATCATGTTTACAGAATACAAATAATCAAGGGGTCTCGTTTTTTCCCTTTCCCATACTACCTAGCCGGTTAAACCCTGGATCTTTGAATCCACCATCTTCACCATGCGGTCCAAACCCTCCGACTACCCTAAACTCCCGTTTCATCTAATCCGCATCTCCGCCTTCATATCGTCGCTGATAGTCGCTATCGTGCTAGCGGTGTTTATCTACCATCTCCATGCCGACGGATACAAATTACCCTTCGCCTTTCTCATTGTAAGCCCAGCCCCCCCCACTTCATCGCATTCGAAAATGACAAATATACTTCAAACTATCACAACACCATGTTCGAGCATGTCGCTAATAATGAACAATAATTGATAGCTTCTCATCGCCGCTCTCATCTCCCTCATCGATGTAATCCTCACGGCGTTTATGAACTGCAGCTGCGGTCTGAGCACCATGCTCTCGATGGTGTTCAACACCATCTGTCTGGTTGTTTGGGCCGTCGGTCTCGGTCTGATTAGTTACAACACCGCACACACTATCTTGACATCATGCACAGCACAATACTGGGGTAACTCCTCCGGCGAAAGTGTATGCCGCATGTACAAGGCGCTCTTCGCATTCACCGCTATCGCAACAGCATGCTTCATCGCCTCGATCGCATTAGATGGTGTTGTCCGCCGACGCCAAAACCGCTTCGGTGCGTACGGACTCGCAGGCCCCGGCGAGGACCCTATGGAACTGAAAATGACGAGTGCGCGGGATGGGGCTCCAGCTGCCATGTCGTATGATAATGTGCCGCCACAATCTATGTCTGCCGGTGTATATCCTGAACATGAGCAACACGGTGGATACACGGACACCGCCTACTCACATTCGCGTGAGCAGAGTATCCCCGGCGAGGCGCAACATTATTACGATGATGTTCCTGCTCCTGTGCTCGGTCACCAGGATCGGGCACAACCAGTCCGATTCCACTCTTACGAGAGCGGATATGATCACTCTGCAGCAACAGGGTATGATCCTATTATGTACCACCGTTGATCGGATATGAATGACTTGGATTTTGTTTTGTTACGACCTTGGATAGTTGATTTCTTCGACTGATCCGATATACTTGGGCGATTTGCTTGCATGGACATGGCGGCGTTATTTGTCATGGATCCCAATGATAATTTAGATATGTAAAAAGCGAGCTTTTCAGCGATATTATTTAAATACTATATACAATCTACTATTTACTACTATTACTTGCCATATATTCTTTCAAAGGTTTCCTACTACTAATGACTATTCCATCTCAATGTCAGTTGCTGGCAGACTCGTTTCTATAGCAACATTTCGGATCTTTAGTCTAAGCTCTTCGGAGTATTCAAGATGATGATCACGGCAGAGCTGGTTTACATACTTTCTGTCAAAAGTTGATTCCCCACTCCAGATGTTCTTTGGGGGTGGGGCGGGGGGGGCGGACGGGCGCGGCGCA